>SKCR01034000.1:0-349594 GCA_019454045.1 Zanthoxylum bungeanum
ATACATTGGATGTATTGGCATATATAAGATATATGTTTAGGATTTGGAAGTCCATCTACTGGATCTAGGAATTGGATTGGATCCAATTGATCTTAGAGATCTACCTAGTTAATTATCATACAATTTGTTGGCCAAAGTCAAGATTGTGTGATATTTAACGGGATCCTAGCCCACTAGGAAACACGGTTTCCCGAGTACTCGACAGAGGGTTGGAGGCTCGCCGAAAAATAGTGGGAGGCAAGAATTGAATTTGCAATACTCGTTCAATTACTCGCCATATGCGCTCATTTAAATTATTTCGTCGTTAAATTACATGTTAGTTGGACTAATATTTAAATTGTTGTTTTATTTAACAGTTGGACTGTATTATAGTTGATTATATATAATTGGATTATATTAATCAATATATTTGAATTAATTAATTTCAGTTTACAGTTGATTTTATAATTGGATTATAGTAATCAATGTAATTGAGGTTAATTAATTTAGATTATATTTGATTATATAGTTGGACTATTATAATCATTATAATAAATAGTACCACAAATCGTTGATTAAATAGTTGGACTATTAGAATCAAGATAGAAATGAAAGATTAGTGTTTAAGACATAATCCTGGGTGAAAATGTATTTAAACGACTTTAATTTTCAAATTGGGAATAATTTCAGGATGGTCCTGGAAAAATAATAAGTTATTTTATTTGATAAAATATGCCTGAAAATCGGAGTTAAGCAGATAAGTGGAACATGATATTTAGAATATTCATGTAATGATAACTTTAGTGCTTAATCCATAATACTTGTCATATAGACTCCTTAATTTCTTTATCAGAACTAAGGATTAGATTCTTAAAGTATGATATTAAAATTGAAGGATATTCAAAGATTAGATCTTGGAAGATAAATGACATATCCCAAAATGTCTGCACAATTGTGGCAAACGGAATCGCGAAGCGTGACTGTCGTTTGGACAAAGCAGACATGAAGGAATTGAAGACGAGCAAGGCTCTGACTTCAATTATGTTTGTCAAAATTATGTTCATTACTAGTATTAAAATTGGATTTTTAGATACTTAATATGGTACATAATAAATATATATATTGATGTTCAGAATCTGCTATGAGCAGGATTAGAGAGCTGTTATAATGTAACTAGTTTGACTAGATACATTATCTCTTTATCAGTGTTTAACCCACTGCGGGTGAACCTTTATATTTTAGAACACTAAATTGTTTTATTATATAAGGATGATATTGAGATAAACACATTAGATGTGAATAACAGAATTTATATTTTGAATATTAATAAATCTCAAATATATATAATGACAAACAAATAGCTCAAAGTGATTTGATCAGAAGAAACTAATTATGCCATTGTTGTCTGGGACACAATCGAACAAGACTCGTATATCCACACTTTCGAAGAGTGGGTACTCGGACTGTTTTGATTCCAATCAAATAAAGTCTACGAATCTAGTTTAATGGGCAATGTGCCTAAAACACTATTTACTTAGTAAAAGTGTAAATGCCACCGATCTATAAGCCCTAGTTCATAATGAAGCAAGTGGGCCCATGTCTAGCTAGGCTAGATATGGATATGAATATTTCGTGACCTATACAGATGTGGCATCGCGTAATGGTTGTGTGTTTCTTTTGAAGAACACAAATCGGAAACTTTTAGAGTTTCGACACGAAATAGACAAACAGATCGGCTATAGTATTATACCGTCACGGTAAGACCGTAATGGAAAATACTTAAGCAATAAGTTTCTTATATACTTGAAAGAGTATAGTATTCTTTCAAATGAGGACTCCTCCCGGAACACGTCAAAGTGACGGTGTGTCCGAACGGATTAACCGAATCATGTTAGACATGATAAGGCTAATCATGAGTCGCTCTGAGCTACCATTTCCTTCAACGGATAAGTTTTAACAGTGCAATAACTTATTTAGAATAAGGTTCCATAATAATCTGTTTGACAGATTACATATTAGATATGAACAGGAAAGAAACCGGGTTTCTCATTTCTGACCATTTGGGATGCTAGGCATATGTTTGGATAATACCAAACTAAAACCTAAATTGGATAAGTGCCAAATTGGTTATCCTAAAGGAAACCATAAGTATAGTACTTATAAATCTCACATGAGAACAATATGATTGTTGCTCACCATGCGGTTTTCCTAAGAGGAATACCGATATGCAGTGGTCAGTGGGAGGATGGTGATACTCGATGAAAATTGGAGTAATACTGTTCGAGGCACGAAATCCTTAATGGAACACATATAGTTCATCAATGATGAATTTATACCATTAATCTTCGAATACACAAGAACCGCGTAGATCGGAGAGAGTCAGAAAACAACCTAGGGTATGGGTTTCTGATCTCACCTCATAAAGATGTTAATCTTTTAAGGTATACCAACTGACTACGTATGAGGTAGTGATACAAGGTATCGACTCCCTATTATGACAAAGTGTCATGAGTCCGAAATGGATTCCATGTATATCAACAAGTTTGGATACTAGTTGATGTACCATAAGACATTGTGCCTATTGGTACTTTATAAGTCTTCGAGGAAGACATACATGGAAGGCAACATACCAACGTACTAAGCTAGGCTTGTAAAGAAAAGGTAGAGTTATCAACATTGTGTTGATTCCGATGAAACCTTTTACCTGTTGCCATTGTAAATCCATTTGGATAATGCTTGCTAAAGCTGTGTATTTCATTTATGAAATATGACAGCTTAACGGAAAATCGCTTTCCTGAAAAGGAAACCTTTCAGAGGATGTTTATAACATCCTGTCGGTTTTGTCGTACCATAACCGACAAACAAGTTTTGCGGGTTACTCGATCCATGTTTGGATTAAAGCAAGCATAAGGTTCTTGGAACTGACTTTTTGAAATAATCATAATGGTTTATGATTTGACTCAAAACGAATTAATTCTTGTGTATATGAGGAGGTTAGTGGGAGCGCACTGACAGTGAAATTCCCAATAAAGCAATTGGTGAAAGCTTGGCTTTCATAGATATTCTTTCATAAGAAATTCTCCGTAGAATTCTTGGGAGTAACAACTTTTATTCAAGGAATAAAGATCTACTGGGCTAGATTTGGAGTTGTTAACACTCTCTGAGAAATTGTACATTGAATAATGTACGTAACCTGGTGTCTCATATGCTTTGAGCATATGGAGTCACAATCAGGACAATCCAAGTGATAGTCACTGAATTGAAGTTAAGAACATCTGTTAGTATCTTAGAGAACTAAAGATGCTGTCTTAAATTATGGAGTAGGAGAACTTGAAGTGACTAGGATCACTGCTGCAAGTTTCCAAACCGGTAAATACTGCGGTACTATAAAGTTTGAATAACGGTACAGTGAGCTAGAAATATTCCAAGCAAGATTCTGTTGCCGAATAAACAACAAATGCGGGTTATTGCTGCAGCTGAAGCAGCAATAGAAGCCTTCTGGGGTCGATAAATAAATCTAATTAGATTAGATATAATTCTGTTAGCAGCTGAGCTAGGCTACAGCGCATGCTAAAGAATCAATGGTCTCATCAACGATCCAGATAAATACTTCGACTATTCATCTAATTCGTTCGGATCATACATCGTGGCGATGTGATGATCGAATAAATCGTATCAGACGATAATCATGCAAATCCGCTGACGAAAATCTTTTCTCAGCAATTTGAGCGAACCGTACATAGTTCGGGTGTTAGACACTCGAGTGACTGGCTATGTGCCAAGTGGGAGATTGTTGGATAATATGACCCATAGCGTCACTATTTGTACATATCATGGTGTTGTTGTACAAATTAACTATGTGACAAGGAAATTGCACTCTCATCGTTTGTGATTAGATCACCATAGATATATAAATGAAGAGAGGTCCATATGATTAGTTCCTGGATTGAGAATGATATGAGACAGTATCAGTCCACGAAGGATTAATCATTAAATATCCCTAGCTGGAGTATTATCGAGACAGGACATCGATAATGCGGAATAGGCTAGTATTGCACTTGTGCGTTGTGAGGGCACAACGACATAGTTCTCATATATTTAAGTATTGGATACTTATGCAAGTGCGATAGGAGGTTGTGTTTCACCGATGGTACGGGAAACAGCTTCGCTCTGGATAGACCCCTCGGAATCCCATTGGTATTATGACTATGTGTCTATGGGAGGCCGAAATCAGGGTAGGTGTGTATGGTCTTAACCTGAGACTTATATCGCTAATACTTGCGACAATCGGTAGACTTTGGTCTTGGTGGTACAGGGCTTTAACCTGTTCTGCGTACACCACTTCTGGGTTTATCAGAAAGTCGTAGAGTATTGGGTGTGATGTCAAGACGGAAGTATCACTCCAGTCATAGTGGAGATGATGTCACGTAGGATACGGTATTAGTACTCTTAAGTGTTGCGCAACCATCGGGATATTATGACTAGGTCATGCATATCCGATTATAGAGACTAGTTACCAGACATCCGACATGTGCTTCGGACGGGGCAGACACTTATCCAGCCCCAGCCCTAGCACGTGACTATCCGATACTGGGCCGATATACACAATACTTGGTATACTACGCTTGATACAGATCTTAAATATTCTTAGATGGATATTTCCGGAGAATTGGTTAGACTTGGTGCTTTGCTAGAAGCCAACCTTGTCTTGTAAATCGGTAAAACGTAGTACTTGGTACTCACGTGTTCGGATAGTCCGATGACCGATTTGACTACCAACATATCCGGGGATCTCATGGGTCACTTCCCAAAGATTCACTGATGACGTATGACTCGTACTTTTATTAATCTGGGATTAATATGATGAGAGAGAAAATTAATCTGGGATTAATTACAGAGATATTTTATCTGGGATAAAATATCAATTTAAAGAGAGAGAATGATTAATTTAGAATTAATCGATTAATTAATATATTTGATATATTAAACGAAATTGGATTTCGACGCGGAATTAAAATTAGATTTTAATTCGGGCGAGCGAATTAATTTAGAATTAATTCGTTAGCGACGTGAATAGTGATTTCGCTAGGCGTAATCATTTAATTACGACGCGATGGAAAATTCGTTAATTTAGAATTAGCGAATCCGAGCCCGAGATTATTTACGAGCGCATTCGCATTTCGAATTCGAGCGCGGCTCGTCAAATCAAGCGTCAAATCATTAGTCGCATCAAGCGTCAAATCATGTCACTTTGAGTGATGTGACAATTGATTGGATTGATTGAGTGATGTGAGTGATGTGACTTGATGGGAGTTGTTGAAAAGCTTTTTTAAAAGCTTGAATGACATATATTAATTTTATATGTTTGGTATATGTTAAAAATTGATTTTAGAAATCAATTACTACTTTTTAACTTTTACAACTCTCTCTCTCTCTCACGTTGGTTTCATTTTGGAGCCAAAATTATCTTCATCTCTCACGCCATTTTCTGGTTTCTAAAGGGCAGTGAACTGCCGATTGGAAGAAGTAAAAATGGAGGGAAGCAAATGTGTTTTGTGGAAAAACAAGAGTGCTAGCACACTCCGAGATCAATGCGAAGGTGATAGGGAAGCTTACCCATGAGCCGGGAATCACTACGACGAAGCTTGGAGCTTGTTTTGATGATGAAAACTGAATCTGCAGTGAGCTGTGACAGTGGACTGCTCACGCCCAAACCAGTGAAGAAATCAGATTTTGTGTTGCTTCCGCGTCGCTCAACCGCTCGATGTAAGTATTCCGCACTTCCGTCGTTGTATTCACTTATGATTCATGCTTGAGTTTTGATCTTGGGACCTATAGAAACTCCAACACCAAGCCCATGCACGCCCAAGCCTTGCCAAAATAAAAAATCTCATGCAAAACACATGTGCAAAATCCCTCAAATCACCTTCCATTTTAACAAGATATGAAATCTCATCCTCACTAAATTTAGAGATTTTGTTCCCTAAATAAATTAGGAAAATATCTCTCATATTTATTTGATTTATTTCCAAGATTATGAGAAACATTGGCATTATAAAAAATGAGGCTTGACCAAACCCTAAATGACACTTTTTGCTTGCACCGTCAAACACACACGACCAACTCACAAACACACACGGCCAACTCACACACACACACACACGGCTTCACACAAAACAAAAAACTGCCCACCAACTCACACATACAGGCCACAAGCCACACACGGCAACACAAAACAACAAACTGCCCACCAACCGACACACACAAGCAACAAACCTTAAGTTAACCAGCAGCCCCTGACCGAAATAAACAACAACAAATAACCCTTCAAGCAACAGCCCCTGACAGAAACAAACAACAACAAATAACCCTCCAACTAGCAGCCACATAACCGAACAACAAATAGTGCCAAAGAGTCCGAAAATCAGTCCCAAAACAACCCCCTGAACCACCGAAAATCAGTCCCAAAACCACCCGAAAACCAGTCCCTAAAAATCCACAAAACAACAGTCCAAAATCACTAAAAATAGTAGCCAAAAAAGCAAAAACAGCAGCCCAAAAATAATGGAACAGCGAGCAGAAAAGGTGAAACATTGAGCAGAAACAGCGAACCAGTAAACCAGAAAAACAGCAAGCTTTAATCCTTCCGGCGACGGCTTAACGTACTTCCGAGAAAGCCCATTTTTTATGCCTGCTTATATTGCATTGACGATTATGTGTGGTATTATCCCTTGTGGTATATCGGATGGAAACCCAGACATAAATTCCGTAGCCGAATCCAAATGGACGGTAATGCGGTCTGTACTTGGGATACAACTCCACGTATCGCTCAGGAAATACTCATATATGTCTGTTTATGTCATTATTGGAGCTGTTCTTATAAGGACGTTCGAACGCGTTTTCGAACGCAAGCATTCTTCATCACTCCGTTCAAACGCGTTTTCGAACGCAACTTGAACGCAAGCCTTTTGCCTCACTCCGTTCGAACATGTTATCGAACGCTACACGAACTTGAACTCTCTGGAACACTTCGTTCGAACGTATTTACGAACGCTACATGAGCACGCATACACTGGAAAACCTTTTTCTTTATATTTTATGCATTTTCATCTCTTTAGTTATTCATTTTGCATTATACACTTAATTATTTGTATTTATTATTAACATTTTTTTTACTGTTCTTATAATTTACATTATCGTACTTCTTTATTTAATATGCTTTTAGAACTATGTATTTGCTTTTATTTATATTCATGTTTATGGGTGTGGAAATTTGTGTGTTTATTTGAAGTATCTTACATGTGCTGCATAAGACTTGGTTATACCATTGTGTGAACCTGTCCATTATACTGGCATAAATAAGGGACCATTCTGAACCCAACGGTTTGAGGTCTTCCCTTGCGAGGGGTAAGTGAGGCCTTAAATCATTTCCCAGTTCACAATGGGTGGCGACTCTCTTATTCTCCGGTTTAGTCCCCCGCAGGCTACTCCGTACTCTCTATGGGGCTGCGAGCCCAAAAGTGTCGTGGACGCCGAGCATCATAGGCATAGCGATAAACCCTGCTTCGTTCCTACAGATAGAGACTCCACTGGGGATAGAGAATCGGCCCCGAAATAATGCTTGTAGTGTCTGTGGCTTTGGCTTTGGTTACCCAAGTCTCATATATTTTGCATACCCTTCTTACCCCGATGGCGTCATGTATCGTGAAGTCGCTTTCACTCAAGGCGGCGGATCGTTATATGGCGTCATCACTCGTTAGCATGTACCTTTGGGTATAAAAAGACGCGTTCACTTGGTCACTCGAACCCTTGAGTGGGGAGACCTAGTCGTGAGCAACCCTTCGCTGGCGGGAGCCTTTATCCATACCCTTATAAGCCCACATATGAACCATAGTTATATGTCCTATAGAAACTACCCATATGCTTATGTTTGGGACCATTATCATTTCGATCCATTTGGACTTCTCGTCATAGTTACTAACTTATTGGGCCACTTAAACTGGGATGAGTTTATATCTTATGACGATTGGGCCGAAAGTTTTCAAAATGATGATGGGCCAACTTGTGTTTGGACCTCCTATCATTTGAAGTTGTTTAGCCATCTTATCGCAAAAGTGTAAACCTGTTGGGCCTTTTCAACTGGGACAAGTTTGCACCTCGTGATAATCTGATTGAACGCTTTAAAATAATAATGGGCCAACTTGTATGAAAACCTTGATGGGCTTAGAAGGTCCAAACATGATTCGAATATGCCAAATGCATGAGTCCGATATCTGCACTGGCTTTCATCTAGGAAGAATATGCCTTATTATGGCATATTTGTATACTTTTGGATATCTCCAAGTCCATCCCCACAACCATGATTACCGAGGGCCCAATTCATCGTTTCTAGAAAATGGCACGATTTCCATAATAGGCTTAGTCAATATTGTAAATGGGCGGTCTTTGTCTTCTACCGATGGAAATGGACTGAGGTAGCCAAGGTTCACCCTTGTAGCGTAGGAGAGAACGATTTTGTGTACCCACATTGATGCATAAAATAAGCCATACCTAGGACAGAAATGGACTTACCCCGAGTGTGGAAGGAATAAGTTCGGAAGGATATATTCTATTTTGATAACCATATACATCTCATGCATCGTATGCATACACGCATCACACTAACTCCTTGTCTTAACAGCCATCATAGATATCCGTTGGGTTAGAGAAGAATGAAGACTTGTCAAGAAGAGGTTAGCAAGCATGAGTGCGTCAGACAGTGAAGGTTCCCGCATGGATCAATTAGAGACCAACATGACTAAAATTACCGAGCAGCTACAAACTTTGACCAACGATATGGCCAGTCTGACCGTACCTCACACATTGGGAACATGAAACAATGAGAATGGAAGACGTGAGGATCCCCTAAATAGGGTGAGTGAAGAAATCCATGTTTTTGATGATGACATGGCTGAGTATGCCGCAAGAAGAATAATCGGGTCTCAAGAAGAGTTACAGAAACTCAGAGAGCAAGTAGAGTCAGTTACCCGCAAGATGAAGGGAAAACATGAGGATCTGTTAGACTATGATGCAATGACTTTCGAGGAACAGCTGCCTCCCCAGTTTAAGATGCCTGACATGGCCAAGTTCAACAGGAACGAAGATCCTAGGGTCCATCTCCGACAATATGTTTCAGTGATGAGTTCAGTGGGTTTGTCAAAGTGTCAGGTACAGAAGATGTTTGGGATGTCACTGGAAATGGCGCCCGTAGAATGGTATCATGGCCTGGAGAGAAAAGTTAGGGACGACTGGAGGGCATTAGTGGAGGCCTTTCTGAACCAATATGTCATAGATTTGGAGATAGACTTGTCGCTCGCTGACCTAGAAAACACCAAACATAAGCCGGATGAGAGCTTCAAAGATTATGTGGATCGCTGGAGAAGCCAGCTCTTGAAGATGCAGACTCGGCCCTCAGAGAATGACCAAATCAAAATGATTATTAAGAGCACCAATCCCTCCATTTATAACAAACTAATGAGGATGACCTCCAGGATTAGTGACTTTCGACAGTTAAAAGAAACTGTCATGGATATCGAGGAAGAAGAAGCCGAGAACAAAAAGTTCTACAGTCAGAATAGAAATACCTTTGGAGGACCTTCAGGAACCAAGCCCGCTCTTGTTGAGATCACCGCCATCAGCAATAGGCGATTCTTTAATTTTTTAGACCCTTGTCAAAAGTGTTGGAAAAGCTGAAGAAGCAATGACTCCTAAAGCCCTTAGAACCTAGACCACTTCCAAACCATGTGTCACCTCACCTCAACCTAAACCTATATTGTCACTACCATCAGCAAAAAGGCCACAATACTGACAACTACGCCCACCTCAGGCATGAGATTCAAGACCTCATTGACACCCATAAAATACCCGACCCAAAAAAGAACAACCAAACACACACAGAAACCCTCTACCCAACTACCACTCTGTTCCACTACCCACCTACATGATCAACTCTGGCCTGACCAAAAGCTTTTTCCTCCAAACTCTCAACCACCAAGCTTCTTGCATGGGGATATGGTATAGCAGTAGCAAAGATGAAACAGAGCAAGGGACAGACTTTTGGGGAAACTTCTCGAGCAGTGACGAAGATGAGGTAAAGGGAATGACTTGCAGTGGATGTTTTTATAGTGATGTAACAGAGAAAGGCAAAGAACCGAGAGGTGACAGAAAATATGGATAACACCGATGGAGATACAGTGTTGCGTCAACTGAAGAAGACACGGACACAAGTGAGCAAATGGGAGTTATTATGCGCATCTCAAGAGCACAGGCATGCCATGGTAGAAGCTCTAAGTCAGATAATAGTACCTGAAGATGCAAACCCAATGATGTTCGTAGGATCAGTACAGAAAGAGAGTAGGCAGATGATAACCTTCTCCGAAGAAGAGCTCCCGATGGAATGGAGGAATTACAACAAGCCGCTATTCATAAAGGCGGAAGTAAGAGGCAATAAGACATCTTGTGTGATGGTGGATGATGGCTCATCTATCAATGTGTGCCCTTTGAAGATTCTGCCAAGGTTAGGTATGCGGACAACAGATTTAAGTCCCTCCAACATGACTATCAAAGCATATGACGATAGCAAACGGGGAGTCGAAGGTACTTTCATCACAGTAGTCAAAGTAGGCCCGATAGAAGATGATGTAGAGTTCACAGTGCTTGATATCCCTGCTATATTCACTCTGTTATTGGGGAGGCCATTGTTTCATAAACTTGGGGGCGTGCCATCCACTTTACACCAGCTTATTAAGTTCTCGTATGGAGAGGAAGTCGTCACCATCAGGGCTGAAGTAGACAATGTTGTGGCTGTTTTAGACATACAGCCTTTCACAAGGTTCCAAGTGGTGGCCAATTTCGAAGAATGGGTGGACCCTCAAGTGGCTAGAATCATGGAGAAAATGAAATATGAGCCGGGTACAGGTTTGAGTGCTAGAGGAGCACTGCCAGATTTCAAGGGACATACCAGTAAGAGAGGATTGGGGTATGAATCTGATGAGAATGAGCCGAAGACCAAGAACAAAAGGATGTGGCTGACGGAATATTTTGTGAAAGCCATAGGGTATCAATGAGAGCCCGAACCCGTATAAGTCAATGGGATAATAGTACCAAGATTCGAGATCTTCAATGATGTGATGGGTAAAGAACCACAAGCAGAAGAAGTTGCAGAATAGGAAGATAAATAGGAAGAAGAACTGCAGCAGTTGGAGAATCTGACGCTCGAGGAAAGCAAAAAGACAAAAGAAGACAAGGCTGCAAATGATGAAGATGTTTATTTTCTTGATTTATTTTATTGTAATCATGCATTTTTAATAATAATAAAGACATTGATTTTGCTTACTTGCTCGAGTCTTTTCATGTTAGTCCACATCATAACATGCATGACATGAGCATATTTGACATTAACTCAACAAAGACAAATGCATTTAATCTTGGTACATGTGAAAACCCCAAGGATATTTTAAATGCAAGTGAGGTTACCTCTTATGAGCGGAAAGAATTAGAGAAAGTATTAATAAAATATGCAAAAGTATTCGCCTGGTCCTATGAAGACATGCCATGAATGGACAGGAGTATTGCCAAGCACACGATACCAACTTATCCGAACATGAGACCAGTAAAGCAGAAGCTCCGAAGAATAAGACCAGAATGGGCGGAAAAGTTAGGGAAGAAATCAAGAAGCAGATAGATGTGGGATTCTTAGAGGTGGTGAAGTACCCTGAATGGTTAGCCAACATTGTACCAGTACCGAAGAAAGATAGAAAGGTCACAATGTGCGTGGATTATGGGGACCTCAACAAGGCTTGCCCAAAAGATGATTTTCCCATACCTCATATAGATGTATTGGATGATAGCATGAATTTATCTGCTATGTACTCGTTCGCGAATGGATTCTCAGGATATAACCAAGTCCTCATGGCCGAAAAAGACAAGCATAAGACTGCCTTCGTCACAGAGTGGGGTACATATTGTTACAAGGTGATGTCGTTTGAACTCAAGAATGCGGGAGCCACTTATCAACGAATGGCCACTATATTATTCCATGATATGATGCATAAGGAGATTGAGGTATACGTAGATGACATGATGGTTAAATCAGGAACAAGGGCATGACATATAGAAACGTTGGAGAAATTCCTTCAGATAGTCGATTAGTACAACCTCCGAATCAATCCCAATAAGTGTGTGTTTGGGGTAATATCTGGAAATTTTGTAGGGCATACGGTAGGAATGGGAGGGATAGAAGTGGTCCCCGAAAATATCAAGGCAATTACCGAGATGCCCGCACCAAAGACAGAAAATGAAGTTAGAGCTTTTCTCGGGAAAATCCAGTACATCAGTCGATTCATTGCCAAGTTAATATTAGTATGTGAGCCCATCTTCAAGCTATTGAGGAAAGACCAGCCTGTGGAGTGGAATGGGCAATGTGAAGAAGCTTTTGACAAAATCAAAGATTATCTGGTTAAGCCGTCTGTCTTGAAACCTCCAAGGCCGGGCAAACCCTTGGTGTTGTATTTGGCCATAGAACCCGAAGCGCTGAAGGAGATGATGGTACAGGAAGACGAGACAGGGGTGGAACATGCAGTCTATTACTTTAGTAAGAAGATGTTTCTGTATGAAGTCTGCTATCAAAAGGTGGAAAAGATCTGTTTGGCAGTGATATAGGCCTCCTGAAAGTTGCGTCATTTCTTCCAATCCTATGAGATACAAGTGGTAGCAAAGGAGAACCCCCTAAAGTATCTGTAGTCAGCACATTCACTAGTGGGGAATTTGGGCAGATGGTTGGTATTGCTGACAGAGTTTGATATAGAATACCTCACGTCTAAAGTAGTCAAAGGGAGAGCCGTAGCGGAATTCTTGGCATTACAACCCATAGAATGAGATTAATATAAGTTTGAATTCCCAGACGATGAGGTTCAAGCCATAACAGTCCAGGGATGGAAAATGCATTTCGACGGAGCGGTGAATTATAAAGGAGTTGGAATAGGAATTGTGATAGTAACCCTCGAAAGAGAAACCCTACCTATGGCCACAAGGTTGACGTTCGGAGTAACCAACAACATGGCCGAATATTAAGCATGTATTTTTGGACTGAAAGCACTAATAGCCCTAAGAGCTAGGGACGTGGAAGTTTATGGAGACTCGATGTTGGTAGTTTGACAGATGCGAGGGGAATGGGAATTGAAGGAAGACCGGTTGAACCCTACCTTTTGCATCTCAGGAAGTTAGCACAGGTTATCCCCGACTATAAGTTCCAACACTTGCCACGAGAGGAGAACCAAATGGTAGATGCACTAGCCACCCTAGCTGCAACTTGGGAAAACCCTGAAAAATTGGTAATGAGACCCCTTGTACTGACAACAGCTAGCAGACCCAGTTATGAGATAGAGAGAATCTTGGAAGTAGAAGTCGACGATGGGAAGTCGTGGTACTATGACATTTTGTAGTATATAGAACGTGGAGAATTCCTGGAAGGAGCCGGCAAGAAAGACAGAATAGCCATTCAAAAATAGCTTCCCAATATGTGAGTTTAAGGGGAGAGTTGTACAAGAGATAAGCCAATGGCATCCAGTTGAAGTGTTTAAGAAAAGAAGAGGCTCAGAAGGTGGTGGAAGAGGTACACGCTGGAGTATGTGGACCGCACATGAATGGATTGAATTTGTATCGCAAGATAGTGAGGTAGGGATTTTACTGGTCAACCATAGAAGCTGTCTATGCAAAGCTAGTGAATAACTGTCATGATTGCCAGGCACACAACAACTTGAACCATCTACCGTCTATGGAATTGCACGGACTGTCAGAACCATGGCCTTTCTCAGCAAGGGTTATTAACATGATTGGAGAAATCAAGCCACATGCATCAAATGGACATCGCTTCATAGTAGTGGCGGTAGACTATTTTTCGAAATGGGTGGAAGCCGAGTCATTCCGCAATGTTACGGCGAGGAAGATGGCTAAATTCATAGCCCGTAACATAGTATGTCGATATGGAATGCCACACCACATAGTGACGGACAATGAAGTCCAATTTCAGGGAGAAACGAATGATGTTGCATAAGTACGAGATAGGGCATCACAAATCATCACCTTACAGGCCACAGGCTAATGGGGCAGTAGAGGCGGCCAACAAAACCATAAAGAAAATACTAGCTAAGATGACGAAAAGCTATAAAGATTGGGCTGATAAATTGTTGTATGCCCTGTGGGGGTATAGAACTTCAGTGAGAACGGCAACGGGAGCCACACCTTATGCTTTGGTTTACGGGATGGAGGTAGTATTACCAGTAGAAATAGAGATACAATCAATGCGAGTACTAGCAGAGGCGGGATTGCCTGAGCAGGAATGGGCCTCGCAGAGGTTCGAACAGCTAGCACTCCTGGAAGAGAAAAAGATGAAGTCCTTATACCACATGCAGCTATACCAGAAAAGGTTGGCTCGGGCGTTCAACAAGAAGGTGCGTCGCATCAAGATCAGAGATGGTGATCTAGTACTGAGTCAGTCGAAGCCACTACAAATGGACCCAAATGGAAAGTTCAGGCCCAATTGGGAAGGGCCCTACCGAGTCAAGAAGGTGATAGAGAATGGGGCATTGAGACTGTCAGATTTGGAAGGGAACGAGTTCACCGAGCCCATCAACGTGGACAGGCTAAAACAATATTTTCCATAAAAAAAAAAGAAAATAAAAGAAAAGAAAAAGAAAGGCTCGTTGGGCTGAAAATCCGTAAAGGACGGCCCAAGCAAAAAAGAGCACGAGTGAGCAAGAAAAATAGCTAATTGTAAAATCCGTGAGGAACAGTTAGCGACAGAGGTACCATTATGATGCAGTTTATTTCCTACACATGTACTAAGAAGTAATGCAAACGCCTTT
This sequence comes from Zanthoxylum bungeanum, assembly GCA_019454045.1. Taxonomy (NCBI): domain Eukaryota; kingdom Viridiplantae; phylum Streptophyta; class Magnoliopsida; order Sapindales; family Rutaceae; genus Zanthoxylum; species Zanthoxylum bungeanum. The sequence goes on from SKCR01034000.1 coordinate 14,883, forward strand.
ATTGAAACAAATGTTCAATATGTTCATGGACTGCAAGAATCCCAGCTAACCAGGAAAGATTATAGTCAAATAATTATAAATAATATTTTTTTATTCCTTAGATGATGGACCAAGGTCAGGAGATCTAGGAGAAGAACTCCGAGAATGAAAAAAATAGAGCAAGTCAGGAAGGGCACTCCGGGAATGGAGAACAACCTCGGGAATGAGGACGAGCTAGCCAGGAATGGCACTCCGGGAATGGAGAACAACCTCGAGAATGAGGACAGATCTAAAAAAATGTTTAGCTCACTGAGTTGAAAACCTGAAAAGGCGACTTAGGCAAAATCAACCAATCTGCTAAGTTGAAAATCTAAAAGGACAGCTTAGACAAAAGATAGAAAGTTGACCCAGTGCAGGTAGCGAAGAGCAGAAAGCTGAGCCAGGTCTGAGGGCGACCAGTCTACCACCCTGAGAATAAGGGACATGATGGGATCTCGAACCATGAGACCAAAGAGAACCGAGCAATCACCAGAAGAGAACTGGCAGAAGAAAACTGTCAGCAGGCCAATGGGGCACCCAAAGGACAAAAGGGTTCCTAAAATGAGTGAAGAAGACCCTCTAGCACAAGGAATGCCTAACCAAAGATGACATCAAGCTAATAGGACAAAGAAAACCCAACGGAATAGGGAATGCATCCATGCATACATGCATATATGTCGCATGCACATAATTTTTGTTTTGTGTTCGCATGCTTTGAAGAAAAAGAAAAAGCAGCAAGGACGAGCAACTCCAAGAATGGAGAAGAGCCCCGAGAATGAGGACGAATCAGGGGGCGAAGTGCCTCACCACCACCAGTTCGACAGTTTAGGAAGGAATCCTCAGGTCGAGGCCCACATTATCAGCTGTTAAGGAAAGAATCCCTGAGGTCGAAGCACCTCATCATCACAGAAAAAACTCCCCAATGGATCAAAAAGTCACGCAGGTGGACCAAAACACCATCACACTCAGGAACAGTTTGGGAATGAACCATTTCAACTCAGGAACGGTTCGGGAATGAACCATCTCAACTCAAGAACGGTTCAGGAATGAACCATCTCAACTCAGGAACGGTTCGGGAATGAACCATCTCACACTCAGGAACGGTTCGGGAATGAACCAGAGATCGAAGTATCACACACTCGATGGTTCGGGAATGAAGCCCAGGGTTCGAAGCACCTCGCCATCAACTCAACTAGGAATGATTCGGGAATGAACTAGAGATCGAAGCATCTCACACCCGGTGGTTTGGGAATGAAGCCCAAGGGTCGAAGCACCTCACCACCAACCTAACTCGGAAATCAAAATGAAACAACAGGTAAGTCCGGCAATGGTCGACGAACCAGGTAAGCAAAAATGCATGCATGACTTTGATAGGATTGTCACTGTCACACATTGCACAAGCCTCATCAAAGTGGGGACGACTGTAGACATTGTATTTTTGCATAAGCCCAATGATGAGCCTCGTATGGAGGCACTACCTGAAAAATTACGGAAGTCACGGGAAACGAATGTCGGAAGGGAAAACTCCAAAATTAGCACCTCATTGGATTCGAACTCGCTAGCCCGCCTCGAACTCGCTCAGTCATTTTCTGTTTCAAACCATAGCCTCTGCCTAAAACCCCTGCAACCCATGAAAGCCAATCTATGCAGCACATGCCCAAAGCCCACACCAAGCCCATGCACGCCCAAGCCTTCCCAAAATAAAAAATCCCATGCAAAACACATGTGCAAAATCCCTCAAATCACCTTCCAATTTAACAAGATATGAAATCCCATCCTCACCAAATTTAGAGATTTTGTTCCCTAAATAAATTAGGAAAATATCTCCCCTATTTATTTGATTTATTTCTAAGATTAGGAGATCCATTGGCATTATAAAAATGAGGCTTGACCAAACCCTAAAGGACATTTTTTGTTGCACCGTCAAACACACACGGCCTACTCACAAACACACGCACGGCCAACTCACACACACACATACACGGTATCACACAAAACAATAAACTGCCCACCAACTCTCACACACAAACCACAAGCCACACACGGCAACACAATAACAAACTGCCCACCAACCGACACACACAAGCAACAAACCTTAAGTCAACCAGCAACCCCTGACCGAAACAAACAACAACAAATAACCCTCCAACCAGAAGCCCCATAATCGAACAATAAGCAGCCCCAAATAGTCCGAAAATCAGTCCCAAAATAGCCCCTTTAACCAAGGCATCTACTTAATTTTTAATTTAATTAAGTTTACTTTAGTGACCTAATTAATTTTAACTCTTAAAAATTAGCTCACAAACAAGTTAAAAATTAGAAATTCAAATAAAGGACAAAACTTTTAATTAAACTATTTAATTAATATAAGTGTATTATAAATCCAGTGGTACGTCGAATTGTATCTCGAGTGCAGACCATACTACCGTCCATTCGAAATCAGCTTTGGAATTTACGTCCGGGTTTCCATTTGATATGTCAAGCGAAATATAATGCACTTATAAATCCCATATTTATATTAAATTTGATTTCCAATTTTAAACCCTTAAAATAATTAACCCTATTAATTTATTTTCATATATATCATATTCCAATTTAACCCTTTTAAATTTCAAAAAATCAAATTTTATTACTAGAATATTCATGCATCTGTTACATGTTATGACATGTGAAAATACAAGAGTATGCACCCTAAGTTATATGACATGTTATTCAAACATTTCGAATTAAACAAACATATAACATAAAAATAAAATTGCATTGACTAGGCTCTGATTTTTCCTTTACTAATCTCATTAGTACAAAAATTTACCAAGGCATCTCTTGGTCTTCAAATCTTGCTCCATGGAAAGGTATTAAGTCGTTGGCGACATCAGCTCCCCAATTACAAAAAATTTACACAACTCAAATATTTACATAAAAAAGATATTTACAACACTTGTAAAAAATGGTCTTGTGGCCTTACATTCCCAAAAATAAAATAACATAAAAATAAGAGCCGAAAAATTTTACGACCAATGTAATATATTCATCACATGAACACAAACAACATTATATTCATCATATGAACAAAAAAATATGCATACTCATCACAACATGCATAAAATAATTTATATCAAATATAAATAAATAAAACTTAAACTTTTTAATTAAAAAGAGAAGGGTAAAGTGTTAGTGTCCTAAACATGCCACGGGATCTCTAAGCGTGATTCGTGTGTGAATAAAATCAAAAAAATAAGTTGTGGATGACTTACATTGATCGGTTGAGTTCAAAACTTTTTCTTGGATAATGGAAGCTCCAAGCTCTCTTAGTTATTCCAAACTCATGGGTGAATCTCCCTATCACCTTCATTTGACTCCTTAATGTGCTAGCATGCTTGAATTTTGCAACAAAATCCATGGGAGAGGGAGAGAAGCTCGCGGCTTCATGAGGAAGATATGAGAAATTGAGTGCTGTGAATAGTAACCACACCTTACTTCCAAACTTTGACTTGCTTTTATAAATAAAGTTTGTGTGTTGAATTGGTTTGAGTGTAGAAAAAGCAATCTCAAGCTTTTACTCAACCAATCACCAAATTCCATCAAGTGTCAAACACATTGATGTAAGTTGGTGGGCCCCACTTCAAATTCCAAATTTAAGTCAGACAATCCAACACGCAACTTTGCTCGGGCTCGGGTTCATTTAATTTCGTATTAAATGAATTTACCGTTGCGATTTAATTAAATCTAATTTAATTAAATAATAATACCTAGCAAAACTATTACGAAAGTCGCTTGTGAATTAATTCTAAATTAATTCGTTCGCTAGAATTAAAATCCAATTTAATTCCACTTTGAAATCTGATTTCATTTAATATATCCAATATATTATTTGAGCCCAAATAAATAAATTAAATAGTAAAATCCAATTTAACTATTAAATTTACTTTGCAGATTAATTTCAAATTAATTGCGTTCTCTCTCTTCTAGTCGAATTAATCCCAGATTAATTCTTGCCGTAATTAATCCTAGATTAATTTTCTCTCTCTTAATTAATCCAGATTAATATTGTTAGAGTCAAATATCATCGGTGAATCTTTGGGAGGCGACCCAAGAGATCCCTTGATATGTTGGTAGTAAATACGGTCATCGGACTATCCGAGTACGTGCGTACCCGGTACCACGTTCTTACCGATTTACAAGACATGGTTGGCTTCTAGCAAAGCACTGTGCCTACCCAATTCTCCAGAAATATTCTTTAAAGGAATATATAATCTTTTTCAGGCGTAGTTTTTGTAGTATTGCGTACTACGATCCAATATCGGATATCACATGCTAGGCCTGGGGCTGGAATTGTGTCTGCCCCATACGAAGCATATATCGGATCTCTGGTAACTAGTCTCTATAATCAGATAATCATGACCTAGTCATATTATTCTGATGACTGTAGTACTTAAAAGTATCAGTTCTGTATCCCTGCGTGATCATCATCTCCATATGACTGAAGTGATACTTCCATCTTGACATCACACCCAATACACTACGATTCTCAGTATACCCAGAAGAGGCGTACACAAAACCTGTTAAGGCCTCGGATGACCAAAACCAAAGTCTACTGATTGTCGTAAGTATTAGCGATGCAAGTCTCAGGTTAAGACCAAATACATCTACCCTGATTCGGATTCCCATAGACACATAGTCATAGTACCAATGGGATTCCGAGGGGTCTATCTAGAGCGAAGCTGTTTCTGTACCATCGATAAACAAAACCTCCTATTACACTTGCATGAGTATCCAATAACCAAATATATGAGAACTATGTTGTTACGCTTCCATAACACGCACAAGTGTAATACTAGCTCATTCCGCATTATCGATGTACAGTCTCGATAATACTACGACTAGGGATATTTAATGATTAAAACTTACGTGGATTAATATTGTCTCATATCTTATTAATCTGGTACTAATCATATGGACTTTTATCATTTATATATCCCGGTAATCCAATTACAAATGATAAAAGAGTAATTTCCTTTGTCACATAGTTAATTTTTACAACAACACCATGTTCTGTACAAATAGTGATGTTATGGGTCATAATTATCCAACAATCTCCCACTTGGCCTATAGCCAATCACTCAAGTGTCCTACACCTGAACTATGTACGGGTCGCTCAAACTTCTACTGAGAAACAGCTTTCGTCAGCGGATTTGCAATGTTATCATCTGATGTGTTTTATTCGATCATCACATCACCACGATGTATGATCTCACGAATCAGATAAAATCGTCGAAGTACATACTTGGATCGTTGATGAGATCGCGGTTCCTTAGCCTGTGATGTAGCCCAGCTCAGATGCTAACAGAACTACACCTAATCCAATTAGGATTATATAGATCCAAAATGCTTCTTTTGATGCCTCAGCTGCAGCAATGTTCCGCTTTTCTTATTTATTCGGCAAAAGTATTTTGCTTGGAAGATTTCCAGCTCACTGTTCTGTTATTCAAACTAAATATGTACCCTTATTGTGACTTAAAGTCATCTTTGTCGGTTTGGAAACTTGCATCGGTGAACCTAGTCACATCAAGTTCTCATTTCCCATATTCACAGAAAGAATCCTTAGTTCATCCAAGATACTCAAGAATGTTCTTTACTCAATCCAGTGACCATCACCTGGATGGGCCTGATTTTGACTGCATATGCTCAAAGCATATGAGACATTAGGTTGCGTACATATCAAAACGTACGAACTCTGGGAGAGTGTCAGCAGCTTTCTAGATCTATCCCAGTATATCTTTATTCCTAGAATAAAGTGTGCTTCTCCCAGGTATTCCATGGAGAATTCTAATGAAAGCCAAGCTTTCACCGATTATATTATGAGAATGTTATTACTAAGAAACAATACATCATCAACTTATAGGCATTCATTGTCAGTGCGCTCCCACTAACCTTCTTATATACACAAGAATCATATTCATTTTGAATGAAATCATATACCATTATGATCTCATCAAAACGTTGGTTCCAAGAACATAATGTTTGCTTCAATCCATAAATGGATCGATTTAACTTGCAAACCTTGTTTGCATGTTTCGACATGACAAAACCTTCAGGATGTTGTAAATATCCTCCAAAAGGTTTCCGTTTAAAGAAAGCGATTTTTGACGTTCAGCTGCCATTTTTCATAAACGAAATATGCAGCACTTGCAAGCATTATCCGAATGGATTCAATCATGACAACGGGTAAAAGGTGTTGTCGTAATCGATACCATGTTAATGACGATACCCTTTCGCTACAAGCATAGCTTTGTACGTTTGTATGTTGCCATCCACATTTGTCTTCACCATGAAGACCCATCTGTTACCAATAGGCACAATACCTTCTGGTATATCAACCAGTGTCCAAACATAGTTAGTATACATAGAATCCATTTCAGACTTCATGGCACTTTGCCATATAACGGAGTCGATACCTCGTATCATTTCCTCATACGTAGTCGGTTCAATATCCTCAATAAGACTAATGTCTACATGAGGTGAGATCAGAAACCCATACCTCTTAGGTTGTTTTCTGACTCTCTCTGACCTATGTGGTTCTTGTGTATTCAAAGATTATTGGTACAGTTTCATCCCTGATGAACTGTTGGTGTTCCGTGAGGACTCGGTGCCTGGAACAGTATTACTCCGATTTTCATCGAGTTTTACTTTTCTCCCACTTATCATTGCATATAGGAATTCCTCTTATGAAAGCGGCATGGAGAGCAATAATTACATTGTTCTCTTGTGAGTTGTATAAGTAATATACTTTGGTTTCCTTAGGATAACCTACAAATAGGCACTTATCCGATTTGGGTTCTAGTTTGATATCATCCGAACATTTAGAGTATGCCCAGCATTCCCAAATCTTCAGGAATGAGAAACCTGATTTCTTTCCTGTTCATATCTAATATGAAGTCTGTCTAATAGATTTTCATGGAACCTTATTCAAAATAAGTATTGCATTGTTTAATGCGTATCCTCAGAAGGAAATTGGTAGCTCAGAGCGACTCATCATTAACCTTACCATGTCCAACAAAATTTGGTTTCTCTGTTTGGACACACTGTCAAATTGAGGTGTCCCGGAAGGAGTCCACTGTAAAAGAATACCATACTCTTTCAAGTAATCTTGAAACTCATATGTTTAAGTATTTTACACTATGATCTGATCGTAATGTTATTAATACTTTTACCGGTCTGTTTTCTTACTTCGTGTCGAAACTCTTTGATTATTCAAAAGTTCCTGACTTAAGTTTCATAAGATAAATATAACTGTAACGCGATGCCACATCCGTAAAGGTTATGAAGTATTTATATCCACATTTATCCTAGCTAGACATGGGTCTACTTACGTCACTATGAACGAGGGCTAACAGATCGGTGGCATTTCCACTTTTACCAAGTAAAAGGTGTTTTAGGCACTTTGCCTAATAAACTAGATTCGTAGACATCATTTGAATTAGAATAAAATCCGTCCTAGTATCCACTCTTCGAAAGTATGGATATACGAGTCTTGTTAATATGTCCTAGACAACAATGCCACTTTTAAGTTTTAACAGATTTATTCAGTTTGAGCTTTTGTTTGTCATATTATATGGTTGAGATTTATTTATATTCTAAATATAAATATTGTTATTCACATCTAATGTGATTATCTCAATATCATCTTTATAAACAAAACATTTAGTGTTTTAGAATATAAAGGTATACCTGCAACGGGTTAAACTAGATACAGAAATAATGTTCCTAGTCAAACTAGATACATTATAACAGTCTCCTAATTTAAGTACATGCCCAAAGGGCAGTTCCAAAACTTAGGTTTCTACGGCCAAAACAACGACTCATGTCCTGTTTCCAACTTATAGGTCGATCTCATTTGAAGCCGGTATCCTGCTCATCAGCAGATCCTGCACATCAGTACATATATTTATGTACCACATCCAGTATCAAAAATCCAATTTTAAAACTAGTAGTGGACATATTTATAACAAAAATATCTGAAGCCGAAGCCTTGCCCCTCCTTCACTTCCTTCATGTCTGCCTTGTCCATACGGCAGTCATGCTTCCAGTGACCCCGTTTGCCACAGTTTAGGCAGAAATCTTGGGATATATGTCATTTGTCTTCCCAGAAAACTGTGACGATTTTGCCTTTGCCCCTTTTTCACATCCCTAGAAGCCTTCGGCCAAGCCTTGACCTTCTGGGATGTAGAAGTAAGATGCGCTTTGCGCTTCTTGCCCTTTTAGAAGCTTTGGCTCTGCCTCATTGAGCATAGCCATTAACTTTCCAAGAGTTTTCTCTTGGTTCATTATGAACCCGCCCCAGCATTCGGGTAGAGACTATAAGATCAAATCTATGGACGTCTCGGCCTCGTAGGTAATGCCCAGTTAACCTAGATGTTCGATGTCAGCAATCATCTGTGACACCTAGTGCTCGACAGATATACCCTCTGACATACGCGATCGAATGAGCTCCTTTTGCAATTCATACTTCTGAGATCTAAGATTAGATCTGTGAAGATCCTTCAATTTCAACATCATGGTATAAGGATCTAATCCTTAATTCTGACGACGAAATTAAGGAGTCATTGCGGCAAGCATAACGGATTGAGCACTAACGTTATCATCACAATGAGTATTCTAAAGCTCATGTTCTACTATTTGCTACACTCCGGGCTCAGGCCCGAGAGGTTTCTCTATTATATAGAGTAACTTCTTGGCTTTCAGGACTATCCTGAGATTCAATTCCCAATCTAAAAATTTACTTCGTTAAAGACATTTTCACCTAGGATTATGTTCTTTTACGCTAATCTTTCAGCTATATTGATTGTTATAGTCCAACTATCCAATCAATAATTTCGGGTACAATCAAATGTAATGATTACTATAGTCCAACTATATAATCAACTATAAATGATCAGTTACATTCAAATGTAATGATTACTATAGTCCAACTATATAACCAACTACAAATGAAGTAGTGTGTTGTACAGTCTAACTGTTTCAACGAAAGCAATATTAAATATTAGTCCAACTAATATATTTATAACAACGATAAATTAAATAAAAGAGCGCGTGTTGGCAATAATCTAAACGAAATTGCAAATTTAATACTTGCCTCCCACTATTTTTCGGCGAGCCTCTAACCCTCTGTGGAGTACTCGGGAAACCTAGTTTCCTAGTGGGCTAGGATCCCATTAAATAACACACAACCTTGACTTTAGCCAACAAGTTGTATGAAACTTAACTAGGTAGATCTCTAAGATCAATTGGATCCCATCCAATTTCTAGATCCATTATGTGGACCTCCAAGTCCGAAACATTTATCCAATATATGCCAATATATCCAATATATGCCAATATATCCAATATATTCCCTAACCTTTTTCCTCTGAATCAACTAAGCCTTGGCTTTGGCTCAACAAGCTTAATGAAACCAGTTAAGCGTGACCCATTGACAGTGGGAAAGCTTCGTAATCGAGGTCGATGAACAAGAAGTGACCTTGACTTTGGCCAACAAATCACAACTTGCCCAAGACATACGATATGGAACAAAGCTTTCGTGATTCAAACATATCCACGATGGACAAAGGTCTTGACTTTGGCCAACAAACCAATGCCAATCTTGGATCTTGAGAGAGAATCACTCAATGGAAGGAAAAACTCTTAATATAAAATGAGGGTTTTTGTCGCGATTTGGCAACCATTTATTATCTTTAATTAGGTCTCATCATACACCCTTAACCATGCATTCTAAAAGCATAATAAGGCGTGAATAAAATAATAATGATATTTGGATGGATATATAACAAACTTTGTTCCTAGAAAAAATTCTCTCCATTTCCTCTCTCCCACTAGCATTATTCATACTTCTACCCAATTACATAATACTTCTAAAGAAACCTCATTTACATTGAGGGGAATTGGTGAGAAGAGAAATACAAAGAGAATAGAGATAATAGGTTGGACATGCAGGTCCAATTTAATAAATAATTCTAAATTTATTACAACAATTTCCAAAATTGCCCTCACCCTTCTAATATCCATCTGATATACATTATTCAATCATATATCCAAGTATTCACACAAAGCATGTTATTCAATCAATCTAATCCAATTAATTAATCTTTGAATTAATGACCATCCAATGTTCAAACAACGATTTGATTTACGCGAGTCCAACTCGTTTAAGAATAAATACTCAAAGTACGTATTCTTGAATTATATTGAACTATAATTTTAAATCTAATTTAAATTATATTCAATACTAATTCATATTTAATTCCAAATTAAATAATTACACTTATTAATAGTGCCTTTTAGACTTAGATTCTAAATCCAATCTTAATGGGTCTCAAAGGCCCAATTAGTATCCAATACTATTTAATTAAAGTCCAATGGGCTTTTAATTAATTTTTAGGCGTGGGCTTTGGCCATTATGGATCAAACCAAAGATGCCAAGGCCCAATAAGGAATCACTCTTATACCATAAAATCAATTTTGGCCCATTAGGCCCAATTAATTATTAAAGGCCCAATGTCATACTTTGGACTTTATGGAAATGGTTTAGGCCCAATTGGATCCAACCCAATTGACCGAGACCAAACTTGGCCCAACCAAGCCCATTAAACCCAATTACAACAATTAAATTAATACAACATTCAAAATTACATATTAATTCAATTAAAGTGCAATCACCCTAATTAATTAATTAACCTAATGTTTCCAAAACATCAATTTAATCTAATTAATCATGCCTAATTCCCAAATTCATGTCCAACACAAAATTGGGGCAAAATCAATTCTCCAACAACATGCATAACTCACGGCAAGGCAATAAAAAAATCATTCAATTTGATTTCAATCCAATTTAAATTAACATTCAATATTTCTATCATGCCATCAACACATCCAATATGTCAAATTTTGAAAATCCACCATGAGTTCATCTAAGGTTCAATTCGGCCAACATAAGGATTTAGGGAAAATTAATCTAATCAATTTTACACAAATCCAATGATGCACAACTCTAAGTAATCATCATCTAACTGTTAGACAATTATGACCCATAGCGTCACTATTTGTAAAAGACATTGTGGTTTTTGTACAAATTAATTATGTAGCAATGAAAATTGTATTTTATCATTTTGTAATTTGATTACTTAAATATATAAATGATAAAAGTCCTTATGATTAGTTCCGAATTATAAGATATGAGACAGTATCAATCCATAAAGGTTTAATCATTAAATATCCCTAGTCGTAGTATTATCGAGATTGGACATCGATAATGCGGAATAGACTAGTATTGCACTTGTGCGTGTTATGGAAGCGTAACGACATAGTTCTCATATATTTAAGTATTATATACTTATGCAAGTGTGATAGGAGGTTGTGTTTACCGATGGTACGGAAACAGCTTCGCTCTGGATAGACCCCGCGTAATCCCATTGGTAGTACGACTATGTGTCTATGGGAATCCGCATCAGGGTATGTGTATTTGGTCTTAACCTGAGACTTACATCGCTAGTACTTGCGACAATCAATACGCTTTGGTTTTGGTCATCCAGGACTTTACCAGGTTCTGCGTACGTCTTTTATGGGTTTATTGAGAATCGTAGTGTATTGGGTGTGATGTCAAGATGGAAGTATCACTTCAGTTATATGGAGATGATGATCACGCAGGATACAGAATTGGTACTCTAAATGGTTGCAACCATCGGGATAATATGACTTGGTCATGATTATCCGATTAAATAGACTAGTTGCTTGTAATCCGATATATGCTTCATACGGGGCAGACACTATTCCAGCCCCAGGCCTTGCATGTGACATCAGATACTGGATCGCAATACGCAATACTATGTATACTTCGCCTGACATAGATTATATATTCCATTAAGAATATTTCTGGAGAATTAGGCAGGCACGTTGCTTTGTTAGAAGCCAACCTTGTCTCGTAAATCGGTAAAAACGTAGTACAAGGTACGTACTTGTTCGGATAGTCCGACGATCGGATTTACTGCAAATATATCCAGGGATCTCATGGGTCGCTTCCCGAAGATTCACCGATGACTAATGATTCGAACTTAATTAATCTGGGATTAATTACGGAGAGATTTTATCTGGGATAGAATACTATTTGAAGAGAGAGAACGATTAATTTAGAATTAATCGTTAAAGTAATATATTCGATATATTAAACGAAATTAGATTTCGACGCGGAATTAAAATTGGATTTTAATTCGGGCTAACGAATTAATTTAGAATTAATTCGCTAGCGATGTGAATAGTAATTTTTGTGGTATTATTATTTAATTAAATTTGATTTAATTACGTTGCAATGAAAAATTCGTTAATTCGGAATTAACGAACCCGAGCCCGGAATGTGTTTGCGAGGCCACTCCGATTTTGAATCAAGTGCGGCCACAAGTCACATCGCTCGCCATATCGCATGTCAATTTAGTGATGGATGTCAAGTCACCTTTTGGTGAATGACAACCAATCACTATTCATGATGGTGGTTGTTGAGGGAATTGAATGCCATTTTGGCTCCAAAATTGGTTTTGCTTTTTGGAAAAGCTTTTACCAAATTTTGGTAACACTTTTTGCATTACTATTTTTGGAAAACAAAAATCAAACAAAGAAAAACTCTCTCTCTCTCTCCCAAAACCTCACAAAGCCGTGAGCCTCCCTTCGTCGATAGGAAAATTTGTAGCATTTTTCCTAAGCTAGCACTTGAAGAGAATCATTCAAATGTGATAGGGAAACTTCTCCCTTGAGCTTGGAATCAAAAGATCAAAGCTTGGAGCTTGAAGATCTCATTCAAAAAGGAGCACCTTTGCCGAATTCTTGGAGTAATTTTTTCTTCTCAACACTTCCAAAATCCGATCTTTGTAAGTATGATTATGCCATACTTCTTTGAGTATTCATTCTTTTTCATTACTTAAATCGATCTTAGGAATGTAATAGAAACCCAACAATGGTATCATGGAGCCTAGTTTTAGCATGAAAAATATTATGGTTCTTATGCTAAAATTTGGGTAAAATTGATTTGAGCATGATTTGATAAAATTGATTGATTGAGTATGCTTGAATGATGATAACTTAGAGTTATGCATGATCAATTTGATGAAAATTGAATTGGATTAATTTTTCCCCAAATATTGGGCTTGGCTGAATGCATAGTATACCCTAAAGTCATGGTATTTTTTGTTTTTTTGATCATTGGATGAGTTTAAAGAATTGGAAAATGATGATTTGATATTCAGTCGGATTGAAAATGAAATCGGACAAAAAACCCTATGAATGCCATTAGCTATGGAGCATGAAATGAGTTGATTTTTTGTTTCAAAATGTTGGACATGAGTTGAACAAATTAATTCATGATTAATTGATCAAATTAGTATTTTGGAAATGTTGATTTAGATAATTAATTGATGTAATACACTTTAATTAATTGAATTTTGAAATTTGGAAAATTAGAATTTAATTAATTGGGCTAGGTTTAGAATTGGGCTTTATATGTTGTATTTGTGCCTTATGGACTTGGTTGGGCCAAGAAGGTTTGGGTCAATTGGATTGGATCCAAATTGGGCCTAAACCACTCCATTAAGTCCAAATATAACTAATGGGCATTTTAATGTTTAATTGGGCCTAAATTGGTTTCTTGGCAAATAGAGTGATTCCTTAATTGGGCTTTGGTATTTGGGTTTGACCCATATTGACCAAAGTCCATGCCTTAAGAAATTAATTGAAAGCCCATTGGACTTTAATTAAATGACATTGGATGTTAATTGGGCTTTGAGACCCATTTAGATTAGATTTGGAATCTAAGTCGTAAAGGCGCATTAAAAAGTGTAGTTATTTAATTTGGAATTAAATATGGAATTAGTATTGAATACAAATTAAATTATATTTAAATTGTAGTTCGATATAATTCAAGAATTCATACTTTGAGTACTTATTCTCAAACGAGTTGGACTCGCGCAAAATCAAATCGTTGTTTGAATATTGGATGATCACTTTATTCAAGATTAATTAATTGGATTAGATTATATTGATTGAATAACATGCTTTGTGTGAATACATGGATGTGTTTAATGAATAACGTATATCGGATGGATATTAGAAGGGAAATGGCAATTTTAGAAATTGTTGTAAATTTAGAATTTATTAAATTGGACCTGCGTGTCCAGCCTTATCTCTCTTGATTCTTTGTAATTCTCTTCTCACCTAATTACCCTCAATGTTAATGAGGTTTATTTAATTGTATAATGTAATTGGGTAGAAGTAAGAATAGTGCTAGCCGGGGAGAGGAAATTGAGTGATTTGTTCTAGGAACAATCTGTGAGATATCCATCTGCATATCGTTATTAATTTATTTTCGCGCCTTATTATGCTTTTAGAATGCATGCTTAAGGGTGTATGATGAGACCTAACAAAGATAATAAATTGGTTTCCAATTTACGTGAAAAACCCTCAACAAATATTAAGTGTTTTTCCTTCCATTGAGTGATTCTTACTCAAGATCCAAGATTGGCACTGGTTTGTTGGCCAAAGTCAAGACCTTTGTCCATCGCGGATGTGTTCGAATCATGAAGGCTTTGTTAAATATCGTATGTCTTGTCCAAGTTGTGATTTGTTGGCCAAAGTCAAGATCACTTCTTGTCCATCGATATTGATTACGAAGCTTTCCAAAGTCAATGGGTCCCACTTAACTGGAATCATTAAGCTTGTTGTGCCAAAGCCAAGGCTTAGCTGATTCAGAGGAAAAAGGTTAGGAAAATATATTGGATATATTGGCATATATATTGTATATATGTTTCGGACTTGGAGGTCCACCTACCGGATCTAGGAATTGGATGCGATCCAATTGATCTTAGAGATCTATCTAGTTAAACATCATAAGCTTGTTGGCCAAAGTCAAGGTTGTGTGTTATTTAACAAGATCCTAGCCCACTAGGAAACTAGGTTTCCCGAGTACTCAACAGAGGGTTAGAGGCTCACCGAAAAATAGTGGGAGGCTAGTATTGAATTTGCAATTTCGTTCAAATACTTAGTTTTACGCGCTTTCAAATCATTTCGTCAATTATTTTATTAGTTGGACTAATATATTATTATTTTTCTTGTAACAGTTAGCATGTACCCATACATCGTTAATCGAATAGTTGGACTATTGCGGTTAAGATGACAGGAAAGTTAAGCATTAGGGATATTCTCATGGGCGACAACGTCTTTAATGGCACAAATTTTCAGGACTGGGATATGAATCTCAGAATTGTTCTAGGATCCGAGAAGTTACTCTACACTTTAGAGCGACCTCTTGGGCCTAAGCGCCGACCTGATCAGTTGCTTGAGCTAGAGCTTTGGAAGACTCATAGCGATGACAATGCGACTACTCAATCGTTAATGCTTGCCGTTATGACTCCGCAATTCCGTCGTCAAAACAAGGGGTTGGATCCCTATGAGATGATGGCGAAGTTGCATGATCTTCACCGATCTAATCTTAGATAGCAAAGATATGAGTTGCAGAATAAGCTCTTATGTGCTCGCATGTCAGAGGGTACGTCTGTTGAGCACCATGTCTCACAGATGATTGCTGACATTGAGTAACTCGGAGAGATGGGCATAGTCTTCGAGGCTGAGACTTTAGTAGATTTGATCCTACAGTCTCTCCCCGACACTTGGAGTGGGTTCATCATGAACTACAACATGTTGAAGCAAGAACAAACTCTTGGAGAGTTGATGTCCACTCTGCGTGAAGAGAGAAAGAGCTACTTAAGGGCAAGAAGCGTGAGGCGCACTATGCTTCAACATCTCAGACTCCGAGGCTTGGCCCAAGGCGACTGGAGGTGTCAAGAAGAAGAAGAAGCATAAGAAGAAGGCAAGGCCAATCTCAAAGGGTTCTGGGAAACCCAAGGACAAATCCCAAGATGTATGCTTGCAGTGCGGGAAGCGGGGTCACTGGAAGAGTGACTGCCGCGAGTACAAGGCACACATGAAGGAAATCAAAACGGGCAAGGCACCGGCTTCAGGTATGTTTGTTATAGAAACAAACATGTCTACTTCTAGTTTTAAATAATGGATTTTTGATTCTGGTTGTGGAACTCATATATGTACTGATGTGCAGGATCTGCAGATTAGCAGGAGACTGGCCTCAGGTGAGATTGACCTCCGCGTTGGAAATGGGACACATGTCGCCGTTTTGGCCGTTGGCACTTTTGTTTTGGAACTTCCCTCGGGGCATGTACTTAAACTTACAGACTGTTATTATGTACCTAGTTTGACTAGGAATATTATTTCTGTATCTATGTTAGCCTAATGTGGGTACACTTTTGTATTTAGAAACACTTGGTGTTTTATGTATAAAAATGATATGGAAATTTGCACTGTTCATGTAAATAATGGTCTATATATTTTGAATATGAATCAATCTCAAACATATAATGTAACAAACAAAAGGCTTAAAGTAAGTAACAAAAATGAAACTTATATGTGGCATTGTCGTCTGGGACACATAAACAAGACACGTATATCCACACTTTCGAAGAGTGGGTACTTGGACGAATTTGATCCAAATTCACATGACGTCTGCGAATCTTGTTTATTAGGCAAGATGCCTAAATCATATTTTAGTGGTAAAGGTGCACGTGCCACCGAACTGTTAGCCCTTGTTCATAGTGATGTTTGTGGGCCCATGTCTAGCCAGGCTAGAGGTGGATATGAACACTTCGTAAACTTTACGGATGATGCATCGCGTTATGGTTATGTGTATCTTATGAGACACAAGCCGAAAACTTTTGAGAAATTCAAAGAGTTTCGACACGAAGTAGAAAAACAGACTGGTAGAAGTATTAAGACATTACGGTCGGACCGTGGTGGCGAATACTTAAGCAATGAGTTTCTTGATTACTTGAAAGAATATGGTATTCTTTTTCATTGGACTCCTCC
This sequence comes from Zanthoxylum bungeanum, assembly GCA_019454045.1. Classification (NCBI taxonomy): domain Eukaryota; kingdom Viridiplantae; phylum Streptophyta; class Magnoliopsida; order Sapindales; family Rutaceae; genus Zanthoxylum; species Zanthoxylum bungeanum. Next base: position 31,869 of record SKCR01034000.1, read on the forward strand.
CGGAATACCGCAACTAAACGGTGTGTCCGAACGGAGAAACCGAAATTTGTTAGACATGGTAAGGTCTATGATGAGTCGCACAGAGCTACATATTTCCTTCTGGGGATATGCATTGAACAGTGCAATACTTATTTTGAATTAGGTTCCGTCAAATTCTGTTCAACAGACTCCGTATGAAATATGGACAGGAAAGAAACCGGGTTTCTCATTCCTGAAGATTTGGGGTTGCTGGGCATACGTCAAACGTTTGGAAAGTACCAAACTAGAACCCAAATCGGATAAATGCATATTTTTAAGATATCTTGGGGAAACCAAAGGATATTACTTCTATCACCCACAAGAGAAAAAAATATTTGTTGCTCTACATGCGGTTTTCCTTGAGAAGGAATTCCTAAATGCAGTGATAAGTGGGAGGAAAGTAGAACTCGATGAAAATCGGGGTGATGCTGTTCCTGGCACAGAATCCTTAACGGAACATGAACAGTCCATCAGGGATGAGACTGTACCACAATCTTCGAATACACAAGGACCGCGTAGGTCGGAGAGAGTCAGAAAACAACCTGAGAGGTATGGGTTTCTAATCTCACCTCATGTGGATATTAATCTTATTGAGGAAGACGAGCCGGCTACATATGAGAAAGCGATACAAAGTATCGACTCCGGTTTATGGCAAGATGCCATGAATTTCGAAATGGATTCCATGTACACCAACCAAGTTTGGACACTAGTTGATGCACCAGAAGGCGTAAAGCCTATTGGTTGCAAATGGGTCTTCAAGAGGAAGACTGACATGGATGGCAACGTAAAAACGTACAAAGCTAGGCTTGTAGTGAAAGGGTATCGTCAACGACATGGTGTCGATTATGATGAAACTTTTCACCTGTTGCCATGATTAAATCATTCGGATAATGCTTGTTATTGCTGCATATTTCGATTACGAGATATGGCAGATGGACATCAAAACTGCTTTCCTTAACGGAAACCTTTTGGAGGATGTTTATATGCAACAGCCTGACGGTTTTGTCGTACCAATACTTGCAAACAAGGTTTGTAAGTTAAATCGATCCATTTATGGATTGAAGCAAGCATCGCGTTCTTGGAATCAACATTTTGATGAGATCATAAAATAATATGATTTCGTTCAAAACGAGGATGATCCTTGTGTATATAAGAAGGTTAGTGGGAGGGCAATGACATTCATTGTCCTTTACGTTGATGATGTATTGCTTATTGTCAATGACATTCCCATGTTAACATCGGTGAAAGCTTGGCTTTCATTAAAATTCTCCATGAAGGATCTGGGAGAAGCAGCCTTTATTCTAGGAATAAAGATCTATCGGGATAGATCTAGAAAGCTGCTTGGACTCTCCCAGAGCACGTACATTGACAAAGTGTTGAAGAGATTCAACATGGATTAGTCCAAAAGGGGACTGTTGCCAGTGTCACATGGCGTCACTCTATCTAAGGACATGTGTCCTAAAACTCAAGATGAGAGAGACAACATGAGTCGGATACCGTTCACCTTGGCAGTCAGATCGATCATGTATACCATGATATGTACGCAACCTGATGTCTCCTATGCTTTGAGCATGTGTAGTCGCTATCAGGCCGATCCAGGTGATGGTCACTAGATGGCGGTTAATAATATCCTAAAGTATCTCAGACGAACTAATGATACTTTCTTAATCTATGGAGATGGAGAACTTGAGGTAACTGGGTAAACCGATGCAAGTTTCCAAACCGATAAAGACGACTGTAAGTCACAATTCGGGTACATATTTTGTTTGAATAACGGAGCAGTAAGCTGGAAATATTCCAAGCAATAGACTGTTGTCGATTCAACAACAGAAGCGGAGTATATTGCTGCAGCTGAAGTAGCAAAAGAGGCATTTTGGTACCGTAGATTCCTAATTGGATTAGGAGTAGTTCTGTTAGCAGCTGAGCCCGTTCCATTGTATTGTGACAATAACGGGGCTATAGTGCAAGCTAAGGAACTGTGGTCTCATCAACGATCCAAGCATGTTCTTCGACGTTTCCATCTGATTCGTGAGATCATATATTGCGGCGATGTGAAGATCGAGAAGGTCGCATCAGAGGAAAACTTTGCAGATCCGCTGACGAAAGCTATTCCTCAGCAAACGTTTGAGAGACATGTACATAGTTTAGGTATTAGATGCTTGAGTGACTGGCTATAGGCCAAGCGGGAGATTGTTAGACAATTATGACCCATAGCATCACTATTTGTAAAAGACATTGTGGTTTTTGTACAAATTAATTATGTAGCAATTGAAATTTCATTTTATCATTTTGTAATTTGATTACTTAAATATATAAATGATAAAAGTCCTTATGATTAGTTCCGGATTATAAGATATGAGACAGTATCAATCCATAAAGGTTTAATCATTAAATATCCCTAGTCATAGTATTATCGAGATTGGACATCGATAATGCGGAATAGACTAGTATTGCACTTGTGCGTGTTATGGAAGCGTAACGGCATAGTTCTCATATATTTAAGTATTGGATACATATCCAAGTGTGATAGGAGGTTATGTTTATCGATGGTACGGAAACAGCTTCGCTCTGGATAGACCCCGCGGAATCCCATTGGTAGTATGACTATGTGTCAATGGGAATCCGAATCAGGGTATGTGTATTTGGTCTTAACCTGAGACTTACATCGCTTGTACTTACGACAATTAATAAGCTTTGGTTTTGGTCGTCCAGGGCTTTAACAGGTTCTGCGTATGCCTCTTCTGGGTTTATTGAGAATCGTAGTGTATTGGGTGTGATGTCAAGATGGAAGTATCACTTCAGTCATATGGATATGATGATCACGCAGGGATACAGAATTGGTACTCTAAATGGTTGCAACCATCGGGATAATATGACTTGGTCATGATTATCCGATTAAAGAGACTAGTTGCTTGTAATCCGATATATGCTTCATACAGGGCAGACACTATTCCAGCCCTAGGCCTTGCATGTGACATCAGATACTGGATCGCAATACGCAATACTATGTATACTACGCCTGACATAGATTATATATTCCATTAAGAATATTTCTGGAGAATTGGGCAGGCACGGTGCTTTGCTAGAAGCCAACCATGTCTCGTAAATCGGTAAAAACGTAGTACAAGGTACGTACGTGTTCGTATAGTCCGACGACCGGATTTACTACCAACATATCCATGGATCTCATGGGTCGCTTCCCGAAGATTCACCGAGATGATTATGATTCGAACTTAATTAATCTGGGATTAATTACGGAGAGATTTTATCTGGGATAAAATACTATTTGAAGAGAGAGAACGATTAATTTAGAATTAATCGTTAAAGTAATATATTCGATATATTAAACGAAATTAGATTTCGACGCGGAATTAAAATTGGATTTTAATTCGGGCTAACGAATTAATTTAGAATTAATTCGCTAGCGACGTGAATAGTAATTTTGCTTGCCATTATTATTTAATTAAATTTGATTTAATTACGTCGCAATGGAAAATTCATTAATTCGGAATTAACGAACCCGAGCCCGGAACGTGTTTGCGAGGCCACTTCGATTTTGAATCAAGTGCGGCCACAAGTCACATCGCTCGTCACATCGCATGTCACTTTAGTGATGGATGTCAAGTCACCTTTTGGTGAATGACAACCAGTTACTATTCATGATGGTGGTTGTTGAGGGCATTGAATGCCATTTTGGCTCCAAAATTGGTTTTTCTTTTTGGAAAAGCTTTTACCAAATTTTGGTAACACTTTTTGCATTATTATTTTTGGAAAACAAAAATCAAACAAAGAAAAACTCTCTCTCTCTCTCTCCCAAAACCTCACAAAGCCGTGAGCCTCCCTTGGTGGATAGGAAAATTTGTAGAATTTTTCCTAAGCTGGCACTTGTAGAGAATCATTCAAATGTGATAGGAAACTTCTCCCTTGAGCTTGGAATCAAAATATCAAAGCTTGGAGCTTGAAGATCTCATTCAAAAAGGAGCACCTTGGCCGAATTCTTGGAGTAATTTTTTCTTCTCAACACTTCCAAAATTTGATCTTTGTAAGTATGATTCTGCCATACTTCTTTGAGTATTCATTCTTTTTCATTGCTTAAATCGATCTTGGGAATGTAATAGAAACCCAACACTAACATCAACCAAACATCCAATTTCGCATTTTCATGCTCCAAGTAAAAATACCCAAATTTAAAGTCATGAACCCTAGAAATTAAATCAAGCTTAGATCTCACTCATTGTCAGTGTCCTAGGCATGCCACGGGATCTCTAAGCGTGATTTGTGTGTGAATAAAATCAAAAAAATAAGTTAAGGAGGACTTACATTGATCGGTTGAGTTCAAAAAATTTTCTTGGATGATGGAAGCTCCAAGCTCTCTTAGTTATTCAAAATTCATGGGTGAGTCTCCCTATCACCTTCATTTAACTCATTAATGTGCTAGCATGCTTGAATTTTGCAACAAAATCCATGGGAGAGGGAGAGAAGCTCACGGCTTCATGAGGAAGAAGAGAGAAATTGACTGCTGTGAATAGTAACCACACCTTACTTCCAAAGTTTGACTTGCTTTTATAAATAAAGTTTGTGAGTTGAATTGGTTTGAGTTGAATTGGATTGAGTGTAGAAAAAGCAATCTTAAGCTTTTACTCAACCAATCACCAAATTCCATCAAGTGTCAAACACGTTGATGTAAGTTGGTGGGCCCTACTTCAAATTCCAAATTTAAGTCGGACAATCCAACATGCAACTTTGCTCGGGCCTGAGTTCATTTAATTCCGTATTAAATGAATTTACCGTTGTGACTTAATTAAATCTATTTTAATTACATAATAATGCCTAGCAAAATTATTACGAAAGTCGCTTGCGAATTAATTCTAAAATTAATTCGTTCGCTAGAATTAAAATCTAATTTAATTCCGCTTTGAAATCCGATTTCATTTAATATATCCAATATATTATTTTAGCCCAATAAATAAATTAAATAGTAAAATCCAATTTAACTATTAAATTTATTTTACCGATTAATTCCAAATTAATCGCGTTCCTCTCTTCTAGTCTAATTAATCCCTGATTAATTCTTGTCGTAATTAATCCTAGATTAATTTTTCTCAATCTTAATTAATCCCTATTAAATATTTTTCGAGTCAAATATCATCGGTGAATCTTTGGGAGGTGACCCAATAGATCCATGGATATGTTGGTAGTAAATACGGTCATCGGACTACGAGTACGTGCGTCCCGGTTGATGAGTGGTATTTATATCACTATTTCCCACTCATTTGACCTAATGTTTTGTCTTGTTTTTCGAGATTTATGAACGTTTTGATGTGTTTTGTTGTTTTTGCAGATAAATAAAGTTTGGACAGCACTGGAGGCAATTGGGGCAAAACTGGACAAAAATGCACCAACTGGAAAATTTCGTCTTCAGCGCGTCGCGACGCTGGATCCTTAGCGCCGCGACGCCCAGCGTGCACCGAGATGCTAAAATGCGCCCTGGTCAACGGGTCAACAAGTTGAAAAGTTTGACTTTGCTAATATGCGCCTGCCACGTGTCACCATCACAACGGAGATGCTAAAATGCGCCGTGCCACGTGTCAAGATCTCATTGCTTGGCCGGCCACCGCCATTACGTGTCATGCCACGTGTCGCCACGTCAGCGTCCACATCAGCAGCCACGTCAGCAAGTCAACCGAGTCAACGAGCCACGTCATCATCAGCCAATCACAGCGCGCCACGTGTCAAGCTCTCATTCGTCCGACGGCCGCCGCCCCACGTGTCATGCCACGTGTCGCCACATCAGCACGATGACGTAAGCAATGACGTCATGAACAGTAGACACGTCAGCATGACGTAAGCGATGACGTCATGAACAGTGCCAAGTCAACGGGTCAAATCTGAGTCAACCAACCAGCAGTGACACGTGTCACTGTAGCGCGCGTCGCGACGCTGTCCGCGCGGCGCGACGCGCGCACCCCATCGACGCCTATAAATTCAGAACCAGATTTCAGAATTTGTGTCCATCCTCTCTCTTCAATCTTCCTAAAGAGAGAGTTTCTCTCTCTAAAAGTCTTTAGTTTTTATTTCTTTACTTTTGTAAATAATTTTTAATTACTTTTTGTAATAATAGTAATTTAATTTTTACTTTTTACTTTTTACAGTTTTTACTATTTACTATTTACTTTTTACAGTTTTTACTATTTACCGTGATGCGGTAATTTCTTTATGTTCGGGTGAAAGGTAATTTCTTTTACTATTACTATTTAGATTAATCTCCCTTAAAATAATATATTTACTATTTAAATTGGACTTAATCAGGATACCGCCAGATTGGTCGGTTGGTAATAAAACATATATTCCGCCTTTATGGCTGGTTATTTTGGTTCCGCCTTTATGGCTGGTTATTTTGGTTCCGCCTTTATGGCTGGTTATTTTGGTTCCGCCTTTGGCTGGTTGATATTAATCACAAGTTTTTATATTATTTTAATGGGAGATATCTAAATAAGTAGTAGTAGAATTAATTCCTTTTACCTTAACATTTTATTTTATTTTACTTTTCAGTATTTTTTATTATGTCTTTTATTTTGTGTTTTTATTAGTCCTAGTTATGTGTTAGTTATCTAGGGGTTGTGATGACTTTTAATATCAATAGTTTATAAGGGATTATTTTATAGTTTGGGTAATTAATAAGTTTACTTATTAAGTCTTAAGCTTAATGCTTCTTATTGTCTGATCACCAATAAGATTGATATGGTAAATCTAAAATGAACTAGACATAGGGATTTTAGGTTTCAGCCTTAGACTTAATAGCCCACGATCTTCCTTGAGGATAGATAACCCTTTAATAGATTTCCTTACAGGATAGGAATATACCTGTCAGGCGGGGGTAGCCATAATTGGAACTTAGACTTAATGAATCCAGGTAATGTGGTTGACATAGGAATATGGTTCAATTGGGTTATACTGGGTATTTGTAGTTGACCATCGGAAGAGGCTTTTACATAATTTAGTGTTCCAGGTTAGTAAACTGATTTATTACACAAACATAAAATAATCACTTCATCTTTTAAATGATATTAAAAGAAATCACAACCTTATATCTTTTTATCTGTTATTTTCCTTAGTATTTTCTTTTATCTTTTTATTTATTTATTTAGCAAATCTTCAATCAAACCAAATCAATCAAGCAATCAATTCCATTCTCCCCTTTAATTAGATATTTGTAATTAAATAGATTCAATAATTAATAACAACAGTAGGAATTAAGTCCTCGTGGGATCGATATTTTTATACTACTTGAACGATACGTGCGCTTGCGTTATACGTGTGTGTTTACGCCGGTCAAGTTTTTGGCGCCGTTGCCGGGGACTTATATTTCTTGAGTTTTAATTTTGAAGCTATCTAATTTACTTGTATCTAATTTTCTTTATTTTTATCTGTAATTTTTTTCTTTCTTTTGATTTCAGGTGACTTAAAATGGAACACTACTGGGAGATTGAAAGATTACGTGCTTTACAAGAAGATACACCCCAAATCTGGGAGCAACAGTCCGGTTTTCTGTGGCCTGTTGAACAGCCCAATGATTATCACTGGATGCCAGAACCAAGCAATGCTACATTTGTTCATCAGAACGAAATGGGTGGAGATGTGTGATTTGTGACAGTAACCACCCGAGCGATCAATGTATATATCGATCAGAGTGGGAGAATTTCTGGAGGCAATCATGCAATGAAGAGCCATCACATTTCACAGAGCCACATTTTCCATCTTATCCACCATCTACCTTTGATCTTCATCAACAACCAGAACCATCCGAGGAAGATCAGTGATTCACATGTTCAAGGAACAAGCAGCTCAATTTGATGCACAATTTCAGAGTCAACAGAATCCATACAGAGAATGACAGATCAGATCAGACAATTACAGAAAACCAGAACTATATACCTCAAGAACCATTCCAGATGACACTGATGAAGCCTTCAAGTACCAATCATTTCACAATGACATTCAACAGAGGAGGAGGCTGAGCAGTATCAACAACCAGAGGTATCAGTTCAGGAACCCGAACCGGCAAAGTCTCGATTTGATTTTTATTATTCTGACTCTGACGAGGAGGAAGCTGATCCATTTATACCAACTGCACCAACAACGGAGGATCAATTTTCAAGCCTCAAAATGAAGATCTTGGAGAATGCTTTGCACAAATGTTTGATGAAGATCTACCTGAGCCAATCATTTCATCCAGATCAGAGGATGAAGACCTAAAATCTGACATTTCTTTTCATCCTCAGGTTGAAAATTTTGAAACATGTATTTCACAGATGACAGATGAAGAGCTGAATATGGAAATTTTCAAATACATCTGTGAAGAAAAGGTGGAACAAGAAGCAGAACAAATGAAGGAGCAAATGTCTGACCTTAATAAAGATCCAGAGCATTCAGGAAAAACATCGCTGTGTTGGGGAGTACAAATCAAAGATATCACCCAGAAGCTTGACAGAATGGAACTCCATTCCAAGTCAAACACCATACGAGACCTCCTGATTTTCTTTCTTTCTTTTCAGGACTACTGGAGCAACAAAAGTAAAAAGGTGACACAAGCAATGAAAAAGACAAAATTCTTTTTGCCACTTTACCGTTGGAAGAGACCATTCAAAAGCAACGCTCACGGGATTGTCTTTAATCGGACATCCAAAACGACATTGAAACCTCCTTAACAATGATTTCAGTCACGTCTGGCTGAAGACGAAAAATTCAGCGCTAGCAGGGAGGCAACCCATGCAATTTGTTGTAATTTATTTTTCATATTTTGTGAACTTTTTAATTTTGTGTGTTATTTTTGTAGGGAAAGGCACAAACGAAGCATTTTAAGACAGAAGGAATTGTGTTTGGCAATCAAAGATGAGAAAAAAATTCATTAGCATGGCTGAATAAAGAATGAAATCTTGAGACTCATTCTAATGAATTTATACTAAGCGAGTGGCGTATTGCGTACACAATTCCGTTGCCTTAATTATTGCTTTGATTCGCTTTTCTGTTGTAATTATCTTTATTTTCGTAGACAGGATCCAGACTTTTTGACCTTTCACGATTTCTTTTGTTGTTTAGCTAACAAACGTCCTCTGGAAGATACTTCTGCTATTATTACTCACCCTTTTTCAGGTACTATAAATTCAGCCCGTCATTGCACTTTTGAAGGCATCCTAATTTGAAAAAGAAATACATAGAAAAATGGAAGCCACTTCAAGAAGACGAGTTGAAAACATTTGTGTGTTTTGCGGTAGTACTGTTGGTACTAAACCACAATACATAGAAGCAGCACAGGAGTTGGGTCGAGTCTTAGCCGCAAGGAATATGCATTTAATATATGGCGGAGGCAATCTCGGACTTATGGGGATCGTTTCAAAAGCCGTACAGGAAGGAGGCAGTCACGTTTTGGGAATCGTCCCAAAACCCTTGGCAGAGGCAAATCTTATTGGATCATCAAACGGAGAGGAACTGATCGTATCAGGTATGTCTGAACGTTTGGTAGAAATGATTAACCGTGCTGATGCTTTTATTGCTTTGCCAGGTGGCTTGGGAACATTGGAGGAATTTTTATAGTTCTATCTTGGGCGAACCTGAACATACACCAGAAACCAATTGGACTACTCAACGTTGATGGATTTTATGATTTTCTTTGTGTGTTTCTTGATGATGCTCGGAGAAATGGGTTCGTGTCAAAACCTATGAAAGAACTCCTCTTCACTGCCAGACTTGCTCCGGATCTGATAGACCAACTCATAGCCTATGAACCACAAGTTGACCCTATCCTATCAAAGATAAATTGGTCTGAGGACGATCGTGGTAAGAGGCGTCGAATTAATCTGGATCTTAACCTTTAATTTCCTGTAGATTTCAGCTAACCAGGTACAACCTTCTAACTCTCCTTTTACTGTTTAAGACATTGGGGACAATGTCTCATTTAGGTTTGGGGGAGGGATTTAGTTGATTAGTACCTTGTTTTTAGTTTGTATGTTGTTTTTATTTTTAGTCCAAATTTTTCGAAAAATACAAAAAAAATTGAAAAATTTTCAAAAATTACAAAAATATTTGCATTTTTGTGTTTTTGTTTTGACTAAAAAGGTGAAATTGGTGAGAGGTAGCTGAGTAAGGAGTTTTCACTCCTGATACGTATCTCAACCCATTATTTCAAAACAAGTTAATTTTTGTTTATTTCCTTTAAATTATTTAATTTGTGAATTCTCCATAAATCTGACTAAAATGAATCTTCATATGTTCAGTTGACAGGTATTATGAACTTACATGGAACATACAGTCATGAGCTAAAATTGAAAAGTTTGTAATATTCCGTGCTATAGTTTAATTGGAGGAAGCATCTCTAAATAGTGATGGAGTAAAAAAAAAAAAAAAAAAAAAAAAAAAAAAAAAAAACGTCCGAGATCCGAGTTATTAAGTCTGTAAGGGTGTTTTAACACCTAGTGCCCTAAAACCAACTGGTTTGGGAGTCACTGGCCCAAAGCTCGTTACATGGATCGAAGATGCTGCAAAAAATATATATCTGAAGTCTGAGTAATTAAGTTCGTAGGGGTGTCTTAACACCTGGTGCCCTAAAGCCAACTGGTTTGGGAGCCACCAACCCAAAGCTCGCTACATAGACGGAAGGTATTGTATATAAATAAAAAAAGAGAAAAAATCAAAGAAAAAATCAGAAAAATCAGAAAATTATTCCATTACTACAAAAAAAGGTGTGAAATCTGATAGAACTTTAGGACAAAAATATTACTCTCTTATCAACTGCACTTATGACTGTTGTGGGCAAAAATGAGTTGATTAATATTTTTAGCTGTGTATATGGAGAATGGTAAAAATAATCGGAGAATTTACTTATTCGGTAATTTAGAATGAAACAAAACAACTAGTAACTTGGAGTAGAATTTTCACCTGATTAGTCACTAACTTTCTTTATTCTCTTTTCTCTTGTCTTTTTGCTTTTGTGTGCATTAGTTTTACTAACTTTTTACTTTTGTAAAATGTTTGTGGGTATCATTGCTGTAAACCCTCACGAGACTACACTCGTCCACTAGGGACACCTAGGGGTTTAAAGGCTTGTTGCATACGCTAAATGCAACCGTGATCCCTACGAAAGTGGCTTAGTTAAATTTATTATGTTATTTTATTTTCTGTTTTGCTCGAGGACTAGCAAAATGTTAGGTTTGGGGGTGTGATGAGTGGTATTTATATCACTATTTCCCACTCATTTGACCTAATGTTTTGTCTTGTTTTTCGAGATTTATGAACGTTTTGATGTGTTTTGTTGTTATTTTGCAGATAAATAAAGTTTGGACAGCACTGGAGGCAATTTGGGGCAAAACTGGACAAAAATGCACCAACTGGAAAATTTCAGTCTTCAGCGCGTCGCGACGCTGGAGCCTTGCGCGCCGCGACGCCCAGCGTGCACCGGAGATGCTAAAATGCGCCCTGGTCAACGGGTCAACAAGTTGAAAAGTTTGACTTTGCTAACATGCGCCTGCCACGTGTCACCATCACAACAGAGCTAACATGCGCCGTGCCACGTGTCAAGATCTCATTGCTTGGCCGGCCACCGCCATTACGTGTCATGCCACGTGTCGCCACGTCAGCGTCCACATCAGCAGCCTCAGCAAGTCACCGAGTCAACGAGCCACGTCATCATCAGCCAATCACAGCGCGCCACGTGTCAAGCTCTCATTCGTCCGACGGCCGCCGCCCCACGTGTCATGCCACGTGTCGCCACATCAGCACGATGACGTAAGCAATGACGTCATGAACAGTAGACACGTCAGCATGACGTAAGCGATGACGTCATGAACAGTGCCAAGTCAACGGGTCAAATCTGAGTCAACCAACCAGCAAGTGACACGTGTCACTGTAGCGCGCGTCGCGACGCTGTCCGCGCGGCGCGACGCGCGCACCCCATCGACGCCTATAAATTCAGAACCAGATTTCAGAAATTTGTGTCCAGTCCTCTCTCTTCAAATCTTCCTAAAGAGAGAGTTTCTCTCTCTAAAAGTCTTTAAGTTTTTTATTTCTTTACTTTTGTAAATAATTTTTAATTATTTTTGTAATAATAGTAATTTAATTTTTACTTTTTACTTTCTTTTACAGTTTTTACTATTTACTATTTACTTTTTACAGTTTTTACTATTTACCGTGATGCGTTAGGTATTCTTTATGTTCGGGTGAAAGGTAATTTCTTTTACTATTACTATTTAGATTAATCTCCTTAAAATAATATACTTACTATTTAAATTGGACTTAATCAGATCATTAATCCCTTCCCTTACATTATATGGTACTCATGGGATATATGGCTAGTGGTTGGTCGTGGGTTATGTAAAATATATATGCCTTTATGGCTGGTTTTTTATTTGGTTCTCCCGTTTTATGCTGCTGGTTATTTTGGTTCCGCTTTATGGCTGGTTATTGTTCCGCCTTTATGGCTGGTTATTTTTATCTATATAATCACAAGTTTTTATATTATTTTAATGGGAGATATCTAAATAAGTAGTAGTAGGATTAATTCCTTTTACCTTAACATTTTTTTTATTTTACTTTTCAGTATTTTTATTTTATGTCTTTTATTTTTTGTGTTTTTATTAGTCCTAGTTATGTGTTAGTTATCTAGGGGTTGTGATGACTTTTAATATCATAGTTTATAAGGGATTATTTTATAGTTTGGGTAATTAATAAGTTTACTTATTAAGTCTTAAGCTTAATGCTTCTTATTGTCTGATCACCAATAAGATAGATATGGTAAATCTAAAATGAACTAGACATAGGGATTTTAGGTTTCAGCCTTAGACTTCATAGCCCACGATCTTCCTTGAGGATAGATAACCCTTTAATAGATTTCCTTACAGGATAGGAATATACCTGTCAGGCGGGGGTAGCCATAATTGGAACTTAGATTTAATGAATCCAGGTAATGTGGTTGACATAGGAATATGGTTCAATTGGGTTATACTGGGTATTTGTAGTTGACCATCGGAAGAGGCTTTTACATAATTTAGTGTTCCAGGTTAGTAAACTGATTTATTACACACCATAAAATAATCACTTCATCTTTTAAATGATACTTAAAAGAAATCACAACCTTATATCTTTTTATCTGTTATTTTCTTAGTATTTTCGTTTATCTTTTTATTTACTTATTTAGCAAATCTTCAATCAAACCAAATCAATCAAGCAATCAATTCCATTCTCCCCTTTAATTAGATATTTGTAATTAAATAGATTCAATAATTAATAACAACAGTAGGAATTAAGTCCTCGTGGGATCGATATTTTTATACTACTTGAACGATACGTGCGCTTGCGTTATACGTGTGTGTTTACGCCGGTCACCGGTACCACGTTCTTAACGATTTACAAGACATGGTTGGCTTCTAGCAAAGCACCGTGCCTACCCAATTCTCCAGAAATATTCTTTAAAGGAATATATAATCTTTGTCAGGCGTAGTATTGCGTATTACGATCCAGTATCGGATATCACATGCTAGGCCTGGGGCTGGAATTGTGTCTGTCCCGTACGAAGCATATATCGGATCTCTGGTAAGTAGTCTCTATAATCGGATAATCATGACCTAGTCATATTATCCCGATGACTGCAGTACTTAAGAGTACCAGTTTCGTATCCTTGCGTGATCATCATCTCCATATGACTGAAGTGATACTTCCATCTTGACATCACACCCAATACATTACGATTCTCAGTATACCCAGAAGAGGCGTACACAAAACCTGTTAAAGCCCTGGACGACCAAAACCAAAGTATATTGATTGTCGCAAGTATCAGCGATGCAAGTCTCAGGTTAAGACTAAATACACCTACCCTGATTCGGATTCCCATAGACACATAGTCATACTACCAATGGGATTACGATGGGTCTATCCAGAGCGAAGCTGTTTCCGTACCATCGGTAAACAGAACCTTCTATTACACTTGCATGAGTATCCAATACCCAAATATATGAGAACTATGTCGTTACGCTTCCATAACACGCACAAGTGTAATACTAGCTTATTCTGCATTATCGATGTCCAGTCTCGATAATACTACGACTAGGGATATTTAATGATTAAACCTTACGTGGATTAATATTTTCTCATATCTTATTAATCTGGTACTAATCATATGGACTTTTATCATTTATATATCTCGGTAATCCAATTACAAATGATAAAAGAGTAATTTCCTTTGTCACATAGTTAATTTGTACAACAACACCATGTTCTGTACAAATAGTTATGCTATGGGTCATAATTGTCCAACATTAAGAATATTTTTCAACCTCGCTCTAGATGCCAATTGTAGGAAACGATTTCCCAAGCAGCGGAACTCTATTAGGCTTAGGGATCGACCTTGAAAATTTTTCTGTCTTTTCCCCTTCTTAGCAAAATTGTCCAACCCTTTAGGACTTGTTTTGCTTCTTTTTTTGACTATTTTCCAGCCCTGAACAGACCCGAATAGCCCTAGAACAGCAGTCCAAAATTTGACTTTTTGCACACCGAAAAACTCACTTTCGCGCGCACAGCTCACTAGTGTTTTGTGCTAGCTGTTTGTTGTTTTTCTGTCACTATTTTCGATAATATAATCACTCAAAAATAGTCCCAAAATATCTCTTTGTGTTCCCAAATATTCTGAGCTAAAATATAACGCAAATAGAGCCCAGAATTAATATGCAAGTGGTGGCAGTGAGCAGATTTTTATGCTCACTGTCGTGATAGGATAAAGAGGGTAAAGAAAATTTAGTTCGAGTTCCAAAGGATCTTATGTGCTATGACTCGCCATCAAAAAATGAAAGAGTGGGCTTGACTCATAAAAAGAACAATCAAATCCAACACTTTAGAGATTTTCAAGTTATTAGACACAATTTTTATTTAGTTTTTCTTTTGTTCTTCACAATTTTTCTTTTAACTCTTAAGAGGAAAAACAAGAACAATAGGTGGTTATGGTTTCTTGGAATGAATTATCCTTAAAATAAAATAACATTTTCTTTATATCTAGGGTTCGGAATTACCAAGTTCTGCAATAAATTAAATTATTATCTCATAATCATTTATTTAATGAAAACCTTATATAAATATAATATAAGATTACATGTGTGGAAATTATATTATTAATCTCATTAATAATAAATGTGTGGTGTGTATGTGTGTGTATATATAATTGAACTATCTAATTATATTTAATTTGCTACAGTATATCGAGCTAGCACGGGGACAAAATGGACCTACAGTTCTGAGCTCCAATAATCCAAGAATATTAATTAAACTATTTAATTGAATATTCTAAAATATTAACTTCAGGTTATTCCACTAAAAACCTAAAGCTTCATTCTCGTTGCTGAAGATAAATAATATAAGCTGAACTATGTCAGTGTCCATTGATATAGTCATTATATACGGATTGGCCCTTCACGAATATCTCATAGTTAGAGTCTGGTCATATTATCTATTATACCCCTCTAATTATTTTTACCCTAAGTACCATTGATTCTCTAATGAATGATTTATTCATAACCATTATGAATATTAATCTTTTTATTTGTAATAGAAAGACTTGAGCGCTCTAATCGTTCAAGTACTGAATCAACCCTTAAGGAAGATACTCTTCTACTTCTCGCAAGACTTGAAATCCATATCTATGTAAAACATCCTCAACTATACACCAAACCATGTCCCCAAAATATATAGCTATTGGTCGGGATTATTACGCCAACTTCACCTTTGTAAATCAAATGACATATTTTGTCATGCATGAGTTCGCAGTACACTCGGGAATCAGATCAATCTATATATGACCATCTAGTATATTGAAATGAATTTCTTTATTTAACAGGTATTATAAGAAATTCATTTCTATCTGGGTCCAGTCCTATATGATCACATTATATAAGGTGTTTTCATTCTCATGTCACCAAATAGACGATCATGGATCAAGGTCGCCATACTATTATAGAATGGACCGCAGCTATAGATAAACCACAAATAAAGTACCCGCTTTTTAGGCTCTCTATGGATTATTTTAGAATACTAATTTAAGACTTAAATCCTCTTGTATATGACACTCATACACTAATTTTGAAGGCGCATGAGTAATCAAAGATAAGAAAGATAATTTATAATATGTAATTTAAATTAAACATTTTGATAAATGAATAATACATCTTTTATTTCATAAGATACTAACGGACTGTTTTCCGATTGATGGATGAGTCCTCAGAATGAGACTTGTTACATGTCTACCACTTTGATTTAATCCAATTAAATCAACACAAATTTTAATTAATAGATTAGTTACATGTCTACAACTTTGATTTAATCCAATTAAATCAAGCCCAATACACCTATAATTACATATTTATACTTACCAAAATATCCTCAAATGGTAGAGATATTTATGAAATTATGACAAAGCCCTTATGTAAATTTTGGATTAATCCAATTGGGTCAAAGTAAATAATCAATGTTATCCAATAACACTTAATTATCTTAGTTAATAATTATAATATCGACTATTTTTTATTATCAAAAATAATTGGTTGCCCAAGTGCTTAACGAGTACACTTCATATTTTGTGACTCTCTAAGTCCAGACATATTCGTCATATAAGTCTAGCATATATGTATGCAATTCAACCACCTCCAAATTCATGAAAAACACGAATGACCTTTTTAAACTAAACAAGTCGAGGTTATCACATATTTTTATCAATCCCCTTGTCGTGGGCTATCTGAGTTGTGCTTAGGAAATATAGAATACACTGTCAAGTTTCCGAGGCGCACATCTCATGTCGACATGTCCAAGATTCTTTACAACTAATCAGAAGTCATTTCTGATATATGCAATCCACCCTAGGTGATCGACTTTGGCCAAAGTCTTTAAGAATTGTGACTTACTCACATGGATACCTAAACCCCTTATGGTACACGTACAGGCCGATGGATCATATCTTGATACACATTTGGTTAACGAGTCCATCAGTCCACATCCAACGAACATCTAGAGGCTATACCATGAAAGGTCTCTAGCATATATAGCATCAAAATGTGGAGGATCTCACACAAAATTAATATTGTCCTATAGTCAAATGATTACATATGCTACTCGACTTGAGGAGATTCCTATTGACGGTGGTGTATACTTCGAACTATTAGGAATCACTCATGAGTCATTCAGTATTCGCTCCAATAAATACCCATACGTCTATATGAGCTTCCAAATATGATGTTACATTGGGTTAAACCATTGGATCTCATATTCCAATATACGATATGGTCTAGTCTTCTAGGTTATAAGAATTCGACCGTATTTCAAAACTAACGGTTATGAATATTTACTTTAAAAATAGTTTATAATAATAATAATAATAATAATAATAATAATAATATAATAATAATAATAATAATAATATAATAATAATAATAATAATATCCTAATATCGGACCACCCAATATCCAATATTACTAAATAACTATTCTAAGGTCGATGTCATTCTTAGAATAATTATACATCAATCTAATATGCATAATGACATTATCATTAATAAGGTTAGAAATGAAAATGTCGTTATTTTATTAAAAAATATATATATATATATATAATATACAATACATTATTTGGATTGGCGCTCTAAGCACCAACTCCAACAAACTCCCACTTGCTTAGTGTCAATCTGGATGGTAATGTAGTCTCATCTCATTCACATGTTTATCGAATAACTTAAAAGGTAAGGCTTTTATAAGCGGGTATGTTATGTTGTCTATTCTTTGAACCTTCAAAACCACTATGTCTTTTCGTTAAATAATCTCTTTAATCACGCGATATTTCCTTTCCACGTGTTTAGAATTGGAATACACCATCGCCACTTTAGCATGCGCAATGGCAACGCTATTATCACAGTACATTGTGATCGAATTCGTAATACTAGGCAAAATGTCAAGTTTTGTGATAAAATTTCTAATCCAAATAGCTTCTTTAACAGGTGCTATAAATTCCACCTTATTGGTGGAATCAGCTATTGAGCCTTGCTTTGAACGTCGCCAACTAATCGCACTGCCATTAAGAGTAAATATGTATCTGGATGTAGACTTTCTATCATCTGGATCTCTCTGGAAGTGGGAGTCAGTATAACCCTTAACTTATAACTCATCTTCTCTATATATGAGAAACTTATCCTTAGTACCCTTAAGATATTTCAGGACTGTCAAATGATATTTCACGACTGTCAAATGATCATTACCTAGATCAGATTGATATCAGCTAGTCAAACTGACATCGAAACTGATGTCAAGTCTCGTATATAGCATAACATACATAATGCTTCAAATACAATAAGCATATGAGAATTTAGACATCCTAACTCATTCTTCCTCAGTCTGAGGTGCCATTTTCTTCAAAAGATATATGTCGTATCGGAAAGGTATATTTATTGCCTTACAGTTGGTAAAACTATACATTTCTAACATTTTATCTATGTACATGGATTGAGACAACCCTATAAGTTTCCTAACTTTATCCCGGTAGAGCCTTATACCCAGTATATAGGAAGCTTCACCCATGTCTTTCACGGAGAAGTTCTTGCAAAGGTAGATTTTCTCACTTTGCATCAATATTATATAATTATCTATGACAAAAATGTCATCTACATACAAAATAAGGAATATTATCATGCTCCCACTAACTTTATTATAAACACATGGTCCTTCTGCATTCTTGATGAATCCAGATAATCTAATTATCTCATCAAAATGATGATTCCAGCTTCGGGATGTCTGTTTAAGTTCATAAATAGACTTATGGGACTTACAAACTAAGTTTGAAGTCTCACTGGATACGAAACCTTCTGGTTGTTCCATATAGATATCTTCCTCGAGGAATCCATTTAGGAAAGCAGTTTTCACATCCACCTACCATATATCATAGTCATGATATGCAACAATGGCTAAAAGAATCCTAATGGATTTTAGCATGACTACTAGTGAAAAAAATTTCCTCATTGTCAATCCCAGGACCTTGAGTATAACCTTTCCCTACCAGTCGGGTCTTAAAGGTTTCCACATTTCCATCGGACTCTCGTTTCATTTTATAAACCCATTTACAACCAATAAGTTTAACTCCTTCAAGAAGTTCAACTAAGTCCCAGACTTGATTGTCATGCATAGAATCCATTTCAGATTTAATAGTTTCTTGCCATTTTCCCAAATCGATATACAATATCGCTTCTTTATACGTAGTCGGTTATGTTTCCTCCAATAGGAGAACATCAAGGCTCAAATCAGACGTTAAAAAAAGTCTCTCAAGAGGCCTTGATATTCTATTTGACTTACATAGAACCTATGTTGTAGATCCTTCACCTAGTTGGATCTCAGGTTCCTTACTATTGAGATTAAACTCATCGAGTTCAATCTCTCTACAATTCTCACTTTCTCTCAAAAATTCCATTTCAAGAAAATTGGAAAAGCAAACAACAAATACATTTCGTTGCTCAGAATCATAGAATTGATATCCCAAAAAAATTTCAGGATATCCAACGAATCAATATTTATACCCTCTGGGTGCTAGTTTACCCCGCTGCATAAGTCTGACGTATGTAAGACAACCTCAAATCCTTAAATATCTAAGACTTGGATTTCTACCGAACCATATTTGATAGGGGTCGTATAAACAGATTTCAATGGAACCCTATTAAGTATGTAGGCAGCCACAAGTAAAGTATAATCCTAAAGGTAATATGGAAGATCTGTATAGCTCATCATGGAACGTATCATATTCAATAAAATACGATTTCTTTGCTCAGACACACCATTATGTTGAGGAGTTCCTGGTGGGATATATTGGGCGAGAATCCCATTCTCCCTTAAATAACTTCTGAATTCAACGCTCATAAATTCACCACTTTGATCTGATCGAAGGCACTTGATGAATTTACTGGTTTATTTTTCTACTTCATTTCGAAATATTTTAAACTTTTCAAATTTTTCTGATTTATGTCTTATCAAATAAACATATCCATATCTTGACTCATCGTCCTTGAAAGTCACGAAGTATATTGAATCATCATGAGCGGCATGATTTAATGGACCACACATATCGTTGTGTATTAGTTCCAATAAATCTTCAGTACGGTGTCCAACACCAATAAATGAGACTTTTGTCATTTTCCCTTGGATGCATGACTCACAAATCAGATAAGGATCTAAGGTAAGATCTTCAATCAAACCATCCTTAACCAATTTTAATTCAGATCTTTTACTTGTATTTTCCTCTACATTAAAGAGATCTCTATATATTTCCAAAACATAGTGATCGGTAAATAAAGAACATTCACATATCAAATAGTTGTCTTTATCATATATACATAGAGATCCATCTTTAATGTTTATTTTATATCCCTATTTATCCAATATCGGTAGTGATATTATTTATCTGATGAGAGATGGTACATAATAACAGTCATGTATCTCTAATTTACATCCATTAGGGAAATCTTAAACAAATGTTCTTATGGCCTTGTCATCCAATGTCTCGCCATTACCAACTCTAAGCTGAATCTTTCATTTGTTCAACCTTCTTTTAACCCTCATGACCTGCATGGAGTTGCAAATATGAGTGGGATTGCCGGTGTCTAATACCCATCCATTATTTACATCTAAGGCTAATGAGATGTCAATAATAGGAAAAATACAAAGCGTACTTGAGGGTCCTGGCTTTTCTTTCAGCTCTGGATAATCTTTCTTCCATTGTCCAAACTTTTTACAATGTAGACACTCATCACGAGCTACATGCAGTCTTGCAGCTTTGCATTTCTTGGAGTTTTTCTTTGAAATCTTCTCCTTTCCCATTTTGATTTTATTTGACTTCTTAGAAGTCTTTAAGAGCTTGTTCCACCATAGAGTTACAAAATAGGATTTCATTTCTTCAAATCATGTTCCACCATGTCTAACATGTTATGAAGTTCTTCATAACCGGCTTACATCGAATGCATATGGAAGTTTAACACAAAGCCAGCATAATTATTATGCAAAGAAGACAGAATCAAATTACGGTCTAGCCGTTCATCAATCACAATGCCTTATCGTTCCCAATATCGAATCTGGTCGATCATGTTCAAAATATGAATGTTAACTGCTCCTCCATTCTTGAGTGTAGCACAAAATAATTCCTTAGACCTCTGATATATTTCTATTTCTTGATTTGCCTCGAATAACTCTTTGAGTGTTCTCATAATGCTTCAAGCATCAAGTACCTCTATCTAATGTCTGAGCAAATCAGAAACCATCGATCCTAAAATGTAGGATTTCACCATTAGGTTATCATCCTTCCATTTTTCAAAAGTTTCTCGTTCTTCGGGAGTGGCGTCATGATCGATTTCAACAAGCAATGAATTGATAGTCACATAGCTCAACATTTAGAACTCTAAGACAAGACGGATGTTCATTTACCATTAGAAATTATCTCGGCTCCTTTCAATTTATCGGAATCCAAAAGTCACGTTAATGGATTTGTGGCAGCCATCTACAAGACAACAATTAAACACTAGCAGAATATTTTTTATTTCAAAATAAAAAAACTAATCAATTATGAAATTTTAAATCGATTAGTGTCCTCCCACTACTTTTCATAATTCTGTAATCTCCCATAACAGAAAAATAGAAATTTGACTATCAAAATTTCATAGTGGGAAGTAGATCACATGAAATTTACATCCAAACTTACTCCAGCCTCATACTATCGACGGTCTTGGCCTTTATAAACTCATTAAGTAGGCCTCCAAGGTTAATCACATCATGTGACTCCTAGTTTAGTCCTGAACCGTTTCTTATCCTCACAATAATGACGGTATTGGATTAAGACGTATTCTAGGTGTATACTTGTCAATGTGCTCTAATGAGCTTCGTAAGTACACCCTTACAATAATGACGGTATTGGATGACTATGTTAACTCATCACGCTACATCTAATGTTTTACCGGAGCGACCTAAGTTTCGAGCACTTATACCCTCACAATAATGACGGTCTTGGGAATAAATAGTAAGAACTCTTTCATCTCCATATTGACAAGACAGACCATCCAAAAATGGCCCAACATTACTAATACTATTACTTAAAATAAAGTAATCACCTAATCAATGAGATTTATGACAATCAAGTCATTAACATGTTTGAGTTAAAATTAAAATTTTAATTTAAAAATATGTAATGCATATCCAATATGACTTATGTATAATTAAATTAAAATTACCA
This sequence comes from Zanthoxylum bungeanum, assembly GCA_019454045.1. NCBI lineage: Eukaryota > Viridiplantae > Streptophyta > Magnoliopsida > Sapindales > Rutaceae > Zanthoxylum > Zanthoxylum bungeanum. Next base: position 54,168 of record SKCR01034000.1, read on the forward strand.
TGGCATAGATTCAAAAAAACATTTTTTTCGTGGTTAATACCTGCGCTGATACCATTCTGATGGGGCGGTTGTGGGACTCCTAGGGTCGGATCGGTGCCCCACGCAACGGAAGTAGATCTAACCCAAGGATATTAAGGATATGTGTATTTTAAAATATTTTAATGAAAACAACATTCTGATATGAGTCCGTAGGAAAAAACGGGGACCAAATAGGAGTCTGAAAACTCAAAATGGAGAAAATGAAATTTTAGTGTTCATGGGCATCAAATCTCGGCGCGCACTGCTTAGACTTGGGAGTCGCGACGCCCAATCTGCGAGAGCGAAGCGTTGCGACGCCCAAGGGTTAGAGTCATGACACCCTAAGCCCTGAAAGTTGAGTATCGCAATGCCAGAGATCAGAGTCGCCACGCTGCCGTGTGTAAAATATTGGCAGTGAGTAAATTTACCTTCAAATCAATTCAAAACACTTCCAATTTTCTCATATCACATCAATACACCTAAAAACTAATTTTAACATCAAAACCAACCACAAAATATGTTATAAAAAATATATATATGTATTCTAAATATATTTATGCATCAGGTCTCGGAACATCGCGACGCTCAGACTTGGGAGTCGCGATGCCCAATCTGCGAGAGCTCGACGTTGCGACGCCCTAAGTTCTGAAAGTTGAGTGTTGCGACACCAGAGATCATCATCACGACGCCGTCCTGTGTAAAATATTGACAGTGAGCAAATTTGCCTTCAAATCAAATCAAAACCCTTCCAATTTTCTCATATCACTTCAATATACCTAAAAACCAATTTTAACATCAAAACCAACCACAACACATGTTATACAACAAACATATATGTATTCTAAATACATTTATGCATTTCTCTGAATCAAAACATAAACCAAATAGAGTCCCTCAATGAAGTGACTCATGAACAATTCATGGTCACTCGGAGATGGTCAAGTGATTCTAGAATGGTAGGCATAATTCTAAGCATTCATCTATAGTTCCAAACTCTTATTTTATGTTCTATGTCCAACATGAATATTTTTGACCCAATTACAAGCATATTGTGTTTATAATTTCAAAGCATCCTAATATAATTAATTAGCTTAATTTCAACATCAAAATATGTTATTATGTATCTAATATATAATTCACCACTATATGTCTCACTAATGATAACTCACTAATGAAAAACATATATTTGGAGAAGATTAAACTTACCTAGCAAAGTTGATTCAAATATCCAATCTACTTCTCCTTGTTGAAATGTTGTGGAGAAATTCCAAAGTTAGTAAGCTTGACTCCAAGATCCAATCTTGATTCTAATGCTAGCAAGCTTCACTCCAAGATCTAATCTTGATTTCTCCTAGTTGAGATGTTGTAGAGATCTTCCAAAACTTCTCTAAATACTTCACTAACTTAGGCTAATTTCTATAACTATTCCTTGTTTTTAGCTTTCTCAAGCTTGATTAAAACATTTGCTCAAGTTTTCTATTTATATCAAAACTTAGGCAATTTTTATTAATAAAAGAACAAAATCAAATTTTATGTGGGCTTCATCTACTTTGTCCAAAAATGTATAATTAGCTGTGACTAATCACCTTTTTCTACCACTTTGGTTTAATTCAATTAATTCAATATAAAGTTTAATTAATGGATTAGTTACATGTCTACCATTTTGATTTAATCCAATTAAATCAAGTCAAATACACCTATAATTACATATTTATAATTACCAAAATATCTCCAAATGGTAGAGATATTTATGAAATTACGACAAAGCTCTTGTGTAAATTATGGATTAATCTGATTAATCCAATTGGGTCAAAGTAAATAATCAATATTATCCAATAACACTTAATTATCTTAGTTGATAATTATAATATCAACTATTATTTATTATCAAAAGTAATAAGCTACCCAAGTGCTCAACGAGTACACTTCATATTGTGGGACTCTCTAAGTCCAAACATGTTCGTCATATAAGCATAGCATATATGTACGCAATTCAGCCACATCCAAATTTGTGAAGAACACGAACGACTTTTCTGAACTATACAAGTCGAGGTTATCACATATGTTTATCAATCCCTCCGTCGTAGGCTTTAGGAAACATAGAATACACTGTTACATTTCTAAGGCGCACATCTCATGTCTATATGTCCATAATTCCTTACAACTAATCAGAAACCATTTCTGATATATGTAATCCACCTTAGGTGATCGACCTTGGCCAAAGTCTTTAAGAATTTTGACTTACTCACATGGATACCTAAACCCCTTATGGTACACATACGGGCCGATGGATCCTATCTTGATACGCACTTGATTAACGAGGTCCACACCTAACGAACATCTAGAGGCCAGACCATGAAATTTCTCTGACATACATAGCATTAAAGTGTGGAAGATCTCACACAAAATCAATGTTATCCTATAGTCAAATGATCACATATGCTACTCGACTCGAGGAGATTCCTATTAACGATGGTGTGTACTTCCAACTATTAGGAATCTCTCGTAAGTCATTCAGTAATCGCTCCAACAAATACCCACACGTCTATACGAGCTTCCAAAACTTATGGTACATTGGGTTAAACTATTGGATCTCAAATTCCAATATACGACATGTGCTAGTCTTTTAGGTTATAGGAATTCCACCGTATTCCAAAACCAATGACTATGAATATTTACTTTAAGAATAGTTTATGATAGTAATATTATCTCGATGTCGAACCACCCAGTATCCAATATTATTAAATGACTATTCTAAGGTCGATGTCATACTTAGAATATGCTTAATGATATTACCATTAACAAGGTTTGAAATAAAAATGTAGTTATTTTATTATTAAATAATAAAATATAATGTACAATACATTATTTGAATTGGCACTCCAAGTACCAACTCCAACACGGTGAGCACCCTCTACCCGCTCAAGTTCAGTTGCCATGGGGCTAGATTCATTGCTGACGGCATCTTGGCAAAATATTCTTTCATGGATGGGTGCAGACTCGTATCAAAGAAGGTAGTATAGAGAGCTACTTAACTGCCACTTGGTCAGCTTATCTGATCTCCCTCCTAAGGAACGTCCAAATTGATTCCTCATAAATTTCAAACCTCTCCCTGAGCTGATACTGTTAGACACGGGTTATGGTAGAGGCTCTGTACATATCAATATTGATGAAGTTCAATGAGGGAGGTGTTTGGTTGGGGAGAGCTATCCTCACTGAGAATGAGTGATTTTATTCTTCTTAGGGGGTTGGAGTGGTGTCAATGTCACTAGGTCCTACTAATCTTGAATTTCCCACAAAATCGGCTCAGTAGAACATGGAGCATGTGCCTTTGGAGGCAGAACAGTGATGGGAGTTGTAGATTAAGCCTCGGAATCTGACATTCCTAAAAATGGATGACCCGATGAGTAAGGTTAGTAAATTTAAACTAAGTATTTTTTACAAATTATATGTGTGTATTTTACTGTTGGTTGGGCCTGATTCTACTTAAGGTTTAGTTTTTCGTGCCTACCGAGTGACCAACCCTAGAAAGCTCTAAACGCCCTAACTATGGAGAAAAAAATAAGTTTTTAAACAAGAGCATAGCCAAACATAGAAAATTGACTCGACTTATTCATATGAATCTAATACATCAAACACCTAGAAACCTAGAAATATAAGCATCAATCTCATAAATCCACAAAAAACATGTTCATCATGCCATCACACATAACTTCTAAAGAAATAGAGCATGCTCAGTGATAGAAGTAAAAAGGGGAGTCGATGAGTACTTACTTGTGTGTTGAAGCTTACAGATGAATATTGAACGGTGAAGGTTGTTGAAAGGGCTTGAAATTTCAAGAATGCTTGAAGTTTAAATGAGATTTGAAAAAAAAAACAAAGTTATAAAAGTTATAAAATGAACAGAATTGGCCTTTAAATAGGCTGCTCGGGCTAATCTTGATCGTTGGTTTGGAATGGGAATGATGTTGACATATGTTGGTCAATCACTACCGTTGAATTCAAATCAAAGGCTCAAATAGAAGCCACGTGCTCGGTTAATCTCAGTTGTCCAAGTTTTGACAAGCATGTCACGAATGGATGAGAGTTGGCACATCGGGGAGATGAGATGAAAAGAGATATGATGGATGTGATGGACACTTAAAGAAAACCATTATACCTCTACATATTCCAATGGACGTTTCAAAAACCTAGAAGCATCTTTTTCAAATGGTGGTGAAAGAAAGGAAATCGTTAGAAAATGTATTTTTTGGCAGCAAGCAGAGCAGCCAGTCCCGAAGAAGAAGAATCTATGAGGAGTTAAGGTGTTGTATAGTTCTGAAAAGGCCACAACTCGATGATAGTGGGTCGGTTTTTAGCTACAAGCACCACTATCTTTTGTAAAATTCCTAACATCAACTCATGAACTTGTTGATTTCAAGAACTAATGGATAGATGTTGATGGGTTTTTTTAAAAAAAACGATTACCTCGCAGAAGGTTCGGGTACCGAAGGAGGTTAGAGAAAAGATTATACAGCCAAAAGCACTACAAGAATTAGACCATTAGCGTCGAATTGTTTCGACGTCATAAGAGACGGTTTCGACGCCAAAAAACATTTAGCGTCGAAAAAATTGGACGCAAAAAATGGACGATAAAATGTCGACGAAAATCACTTTTAGCGTCGAAATAATTAAATGCGACGCTAAAAAAACAGTATTTTGCGTCCAAATTTTTTCGACGCTAAAAGTAAATTGTCCGACGCTATATTTTATATTTCGCGACGGAATAATTCGACGCAAAAATTCAAACTTTTAACGTCGACAATTTTCGACGCTAAAGTATATTAAAAAAGTATTATATGTAAGCTTACAGCGACCATTTTTTACTATTACCGTCGAAATATTCGACGCTAAAAGTTTGAATTTTTGCGTCGAAACTTGTCGACGCTAACGTATATTAAAAAAGTATTATATGTACGCTTACAGCGGCCATTTTTTATACTATTAGCGTCGAAATATTCGACGCTAAAAGTAAAAAATTTATTTTTTTAAAAAATTAGTAATTTACTTATTTTTTGGTCTAAAATATTTAATTTAGTTGAAAAAAAAATGTAATTAATAACAAAATGACGAAATATTATATTGAAATTTGTTTTAGAAAAAAGAAATATTATATTAAATCTATTTGTTCAAAATGTTATACAAAACCAAATATAAAATTAATTGTTACTGTGATGGGGGGACGCTCGAGCCCGATGCACCATGACTCATTGAGGCCTCGAACATCTGACGGAAAGCCAGCAGTTGCTGTTCCAACTGCTCCATCTTCTTTCGTGGTCCATCATCTTCTTCTCGTGGTCCACCGTGACCTGTTGTAGCTTCTCCTTAGGCTACTGCAGCTCGTCTTTGGTGGTGACTAACTCGTCTCGAAGAGAGACATTGTCCGAATTACCACTATTGCGTGCAGATGACGTTGGCTTCTTACGAGTGCCAAGACCAACGTTGTTGTTGTAAGCTGTCTGATTCTTGAAAACCAATTGCGACAGCTGCTCATCTGGTATGGGGTCGGACCCTGTCTCCTGAGTTTGATGTTGGAGTTCCATCATTTCGTTCTGTTTCAAAAAATAAGTTAATATTAGAATTTGAAAAAAAAAATAACATATATAATATTAATTATTTTATTTTAAAAACTGAAACTTACATAGCAGCGTTCGGCTTCTTCATTTATCCATCTGTTCCTCTCATTGTAATGCGTCACACGGAAAAAATCTGGAAATGATTGCACCTCACCTGTGTTACTCTGTTATAAACATAAAATAAATTCAATATTATTCCAGATTAGTAAAAACAATTAACTGTTAAATTTTACGTTAGGATATATTACCTCAGAATGTTCGGCACGATGTTGGATAAATGGCTTCGAACCTCCACGGTGGTTAAAACGCAAGTGACTTCGATTTTCTGAATTTGCGTGACATTTATCCTGTATTTACCAACACTGTAAGTACCGAAAACAAAGACAATTATAAATTTATGTTTATTTCAAAATTTACCTCGTGTTTTTTGCTAGACCAAAGCTCACATAAGAATGTCCAATCTTGTTCCTCTATAAAATCAGGCTTGTGTTGTGGAGCATTTGAAGGTCCATGTTCGTCGAATATTGGTTTCAGGACTTTTGTTTAATAATCTTTATAACTTTTCCCCATGTGGTAGTCAATATATTGCTGGACATTCACTGGGTCAGATCGAAGTCGAACCATTCCTACATGAAAATTCGAGTAAAAATAAGTATAAAATAAAAATGTTAAATAACAAACAATATCGAAAACTTACAAGTAGCGAAGGGAATAGCTGGTTCATTTTCGTCTCCCACGGTATCTTTCTCCAAGATACGTAGTTTTGGGGAGCTTCATATCGAGCTGTAGCTCATATGGCTGTATTAAACGTTGAATTATGTTGTCCGACTTGAGTGTGTCCATCATCTGATATCTCTATCCGGATACGGCCGTGAGCCTTAACGTACTTAGCCAACCCCAGGCCATGGGTGCGTCCTCGACCCTTCACTGTACTTGACTCACCTGTGCTAGCAGAGAAATCACCAGGGCCAGTTGCCCTTGCTGACGTAGATGGAGTCACGGTAGCCCGTTTGCGATTGCCCGATGCCATCTGCAAAAACTCATCGCATTAGCGTCATCAAATTCCAAAGTTCTTATACATATACATACATATCCATACAAGTCAATACAACTTAACAAAAGCGCTTATAACATCGAATGCTCACTTTTTTTTTCAAATTCATTCATTCATTTATTCATTTCACATATGCATTCATTATCCATATAATCTACGAGTTCCATCATACACGTACATACACACAGTCACACACACAATCAAAAATACAACCAACCACGAAGCACATTTAACAACCAATACATCACAAGCCACACAATCAAACAATACACACAATCAAACAATACATATATATCAAACAATACATACATATACATATTGTTATTTTTCCGGGCAAGAACAGCAGCAATTGCTGTTGTTCTTGGATTCGCAACATCATCATCATCTCGCTCCCGATCGGTAAGTACTACATTCCACATTCATCATCAATCTCAAATTCATCAAATTCAACAAATTCATCCTCAATATCATCCTCAAATTCATCCTCATCAACAAATTTAAATCAACAAATAAGACTTACCTGTAATTTCCTTCGTTCTTCACTGTTGGAGAATCGAATATAGGAGAGGGAGAATGAGTTTTTGCGAGCCGAGGAAGAAGAAGAGAAGCACTGGTTTTAGGGATTTAAAGGACATTTAGCGTCGAATTAATTGACTTTTAGAGTCGAAGTATTCGACGCCAAATATTAGGCGGCTAATGAAAAAATTATGGTTATTTTTCCGGGAAATTTAAGTTTTATTTAGCGTCGAAATACAAAAGTCGACGCTAAATGTGAGACATTTAGCGTCAAAATACAATAGTCGACGCCAAATTAATTGACTTTTAGAGTCGAAGTCTTCGACGTCAAATATTAGGCGAGTAATGAAAAAATTAGGGTTATTTTTCCGGGAAATTTAAGTTTTATTTAGCGTCAAAATACAATAATCGACACTAAATGTAAGACATATAGCGTCGACATACAATTGTCGACGCTAAATATAAGACATTTACCGTCGAAGAATAATCGACGCTATATGTCTTTCATTTAGCGTCGATTATTCTTCGACGCTAAATGTCTTCATTTAGCGTTGACTATTGTATTTCGACGCTATATGTCTTACATTTAGCGTCGATATTGTATTTCGACGCTAAATGTCTACCATAAAAACAAATATATCATAGTTATACTATTAATCATTACGTTAATATTTCAACCATATCTAAAGAGTAATTAAAATCAACAACCATACATTATAATCCATAAAATTATTATCAATCACAAAATACTGTAACTTCATAATTAATCACTATTATCGTCGTATTTGAGGATTCGTGACTGGAATCGAAGTCATTTTCAGTGTCAAATTGTTCTTCACTTGCTACTTCAACGCTCACTTCAGAATGAGGAATTAGCTCAACGTCTGTACTAGCTCGAGTTAATGTGATATTTTCAGGAACGTTGACAGTTGGTCCAAAAAATATCTATTCAGGAACTTCAAAATTGCCGGAGACTTCTTGTGTTTCATCTGATATGTCAACTCTATCTTTCTCCTGCGTGTCCCAAATGGCCCTATGTTGTAACTTTTCTACCACCGTCCATCCAGTTCCTAACTTAGGATCAGGTATATATATCACTGAACGTGCTTGCGTACAAAAAATGTATGGATCATTCTTGTACCAACAACGTTGAACATTAATTGACGTGAGATGATTACTAACTTGAATTCTCCTCTTTCTGGCATTTGTGTCAAACCACTTACATTGGAATAGCACAGTATGTCGTCTGGGTCGATATATCAACTCAATGACCGATTGCAATACGCCTTAGAAGTCAATTACATCTGAGCCGTGTTCTCCTTGGACTACAATTCCAGAATTTTGAGTCACATGAGTAACATCTCGCTGTTCGGTATGAAATCTAACTCTGTTGACAATACATCCACTGTACTCATAAGCCTGCTTTTGAGGCCCATAAGCCAAAGATACCAACGAGGATTGCGAGTCCCATTGACTATTTTGCACTTGATTGTTAATCTGACAATGAAAATATATGTGTTAATATAACAAACTGAAATGTCTAATGTTAGGATCAAAATAAATATAAAATATTCTAACTTACAGTTGTCTCAAACCATTTAGGAAATTCTTTTTTGTGGGTTTCATCAACATTATGGTCACCATCATATTGTAGCATTGTTAGATGTTGCCTACAATAAATTATCACGGTTAATGTATGGCAAAAATACAGTAATGATGCACCAGAAAAACTTACGTTAAATACGGTTGCACTTCATCACAATTACTCAATATAAACCAATGCGCACGTTGAACTTCCTGAAGGGTTAGTAATTTGACACCTACTGCCCCAAATGGTCTGTAATTTTGACGGAACACTGTGATCTCTTGGTTATTACTTGCATCTCCATCATAGTTTCATGGCCGACGATTAATATGAGTTTCAATATTCTGCATGTACATCGAACAAAATGTTATTACTTCACTTATTATAACATCTTCAGCTATTGAACCTTCAGGGCGTGCCTTGTTTTCACATATTATTTGTAATCTCCCAAAGCTCTGCAGATATGACAACAAGTTTGCATTAAGGTACCTCTCAAGGGATACATCCATCTGTAATGGACAGGACCTCCCTTTCTAGCTTCAGCCGGTAAATGCACAGCCAGATGTACCATGACATCAAAGAAAGCGGGTGGCAAAATTCGCTCCAGCTTGCATAGGATTATCACGATTCCTCGCTCAAGGTCGTCAATAACAGATGTGCTTAATGTCCTCTGACATAATTGTTTAAAGAAGCCACATAGATCAAGTACGATGTCGCATACATTCGGGGGGAGATAAGGTCGAATGCCAACAGGAAGGAGAATCTCGAGCAGCACATGACAATCGTGACTCTTTAATCCCGTTATTGTATCATCTCTGACCCAACGCCCAATATTGGATGCATAATTATTAGGGAATTTAACCATTTTCAGCCAATCACAGAATGATTTTCTCTCCGATTGATTGAGCACATAACTAGCAGGAGGCTTAATAAAACCTCGATAGGCGACTTGTAAATGCATTCACTGCGAATTCTAAGATCTTGTAGGTCCAATCTAGCATTTACATTGTCTTTTGCCTTACCCGGAATTTGAATAGTGTACCCACTAAACTTTCACAAATATTTTTCTCTATATGCATTACATCCAAATTATGTCGCAAACTCAGAGTCCCTCAATATTCTAACTCAAAGAAAATACTTTTTCCTGTCCAATTCAACTCTTCAGGTAACCGTTTTCGATTTTTATCTCTATATTAGGATGTTTACCTGGTGTGCTGTCTTTGAGATGTTGATGTTGGCAAAGAATGTCAAATGCAGACAATCGACTGGGCTTACTCTGAGGTTCATGTTGCCCGTTAAATAATTTACTCCTCCGCCAAGGATGACTCGACTCAAGAAATCTCATGTGCCCCGTGTATCCAATTTTATTCCGTAATCGTTGCGAAGGTGTATGACCCGCACAAACTGGACATGTCATGTATCCCTTAGTGCTCCATCCAGATAATGAACCATATGCTAGAAAATCATTAATGGTCCATAATAATGCGGCATGCATCTGAAAATACTGCTCTGAAGCTGCATCATAGGTATGCACACCCACATTCCATAATGTTTGTAACTCCTCGATCAATGGTCTCAAGTAAATATTTATATCTTTACCAGGTGAACGTGGACCAGGGATAAGCAATGACATAAACATGAACGGATCATTCATACATTTCCATGGAGGTAAGTTATATGGAATGACAATAACGGGCCAGGTGCTATAAGAGTTGTACATATTCCCAAATGGGTTAAAACCATCAGAGGCAAGACCTAACCTGACATTACGGGGGTCCTCAGCGAAACGGGGGTACATGTCATCAAATTCCTTCCATTCGGTTCCGTCCGCAGGATGTCTAAGTTCTACATATATGAATCATAAATCACTAACAAACAACATATAAACAACATATATAATCATAAAAATTGAAAATAATAAAGAAATATGAAAGAAGAATTACCTTATCGGAAATTTATTACAATTTTATTGAAAATTTTTAGGAGAGATGTGAGGCTGTAGAGGAGAAATTCTCAGATTTCAGAGGATGAAAATAAAGAGAATGAGAGAACAAACAGAGGGGGAGAAGGGTTGGTGGCAATCTGCATTTTAATCTATCTTTAGCGTCGAATTTGAATATTCGACGCTAATTGTTGACGTTTTTAGCATCGAAAAGGTTTTTTCGACGCTAAATATCAAAAAATTAGCGTCGAATTTAATTTAGACGCTAAAGAATCAAGGATTTGTCGGTGGAAACTTCATAAACCTTTAGCGACGCTATATATTCGACGCTAAAAGTATATTTTTGGCGTCGACTTCATTTTTTGAAGCCAAAAATTACTGCAATAATAGAATTATTCAGCGTCGATTATTATTCGACGCTAAAGTACTTATTTTAGCGTCGAAAACTTTTTTCGACGCTAAAAAAATTAATATTCGGCGTCGAAGTTTTATTCCGTCGCCAAAAATATGACATATAGCGTCGAATATTATTTTCGACGCTAAAACTCACTTTTAGCGTCGAAACAGTATTCGACACTAAATGTTTGGACGCTAAAAGTCATAATTCTTGTAGTGAAGTGAGATGACAAAGATCCAAGCGCCCAGAAAGAGATGGGGTCTGACAGAGAGACCTGACCTCATAGTACAAAGAAGAAATCCTGAAAACATAGCTTCTTGAGGATGAAGCGAGTTGCGAACCAACCCAACCACATGAAAAGTGGTGATTTGGGGTTTCTTGAGAGTTTGTAGAGCCTGACCAAATGAGCTCTTTTATGTGTGAATTCAAACTAGTTGAAGAGTTGGGCAAGACTTTGATTAGTATCATCAACCTCTGGTATGCCAACCCAAGGAAGGAAGATGGGATCATAGGCCAACCAGTATTGAAGTCATGTAACGTATGTTCTACTTGGGAAGATGTTCTCCTAAAAGGTTAATGATGAAGGTGGAAAAGTAGCGGCTTACAGTGGTCATAAGTCGTGCCATCCGCCATAGGTCGGTGTAGTTGTTAGGGTATATATGGAACCCCGAGGGTCGGATCGGTGCCCCATATAGTAAAAACATATCTACCTATGAATATATAATCTGGATGTATTTTAAAATAATTTAACAAAATACTATATTCCATTACGAGTCCATAGGAAAAAATATAGGACAAATCGGAGTCTGAAAACTTCAAAACGGAGAAAAATATATTTCAGCACTTGCGGATGACGCCACACATATTTAGGCTTCGCGATGCCTAAATGCGATAAGTCAGCGTCGCGATGCGTGGGATTTGGATGTCGCGATGCCCGAACCTCTGAGTGTTACGCGTCGTGACTCCAAAGATGGTGCGTCGCAATGCACTCTTATTGGAAATGTTTCTAGAGTGCACTTATAATTTTGAATCCAATCCAAATCACTTCCAACTTTCTCTAAATACTACCATATACCCAAAATATAATTTTAACATCAAAATCCACTTCAACACATATTATAGAACAAACATAAATGTATTCTAAATACATATATAAATAACTTTGAATCCAAAAATATAAACTAAACAAGAATCCCACTAAGAAGCAACCCAAGAACAATTCTAAGTCACTCAAAGATGGTCAACTAATTCTAGAATGATAGTCATAACTCCAAGCTTTCATCTAGAGTTCTACACTCCAATTTTGTGTTCTATGTCCAACATACATAAATTTGACCTAATCACAAGCATATTATGGTTATGCTTCTGAAGCATCTAAACACAAATCTCCAATCATGTTTCAACCTTTTAAGTTATGTTATTATACATCAAATACATAGTACATCACCATATGTTTTATTAATGATTCCAAATCATTAAAAAAAACATAGCTTATTAGATAACATCAAAACTTACCCAGCAAGCTTGAAAGATAAAATCTTCTAAGTAAAATATAGAGAATTTCCAAAACTTCTCTCACACTTGTTTTCTCTTGGTTGAAACTTATCAATAAGAACACACAAGCTTATCTTTTATAATCAATTTTTGAATTTTTTTTTAATTAATAAAAGTTTTAATCAATTTTTAGATAGGCTTAATCCAATTTGTCTAGATATACATATTAAGTGTAATCATATCAACTTTGTATAACGAGTTGATTAATCCAATTGAATCAAGTAAAAGTCAAACCACTTGATTAATCCAATTAAATCAAGCCAAAAGTCTAACAACTTGATTAATACAATTGAATCAAGACAAATACACTTATTATTACTTATTTTTTAATTACCAAAATATCCTCCAATTGTAAAGATATTTATAAAATTATAACAAAGCCCTTATGTGATTTAGATTAATCTAATTAATCCCAATTGATCAAGTAAATAATTAATGTTATCCAATAATACTTAACTACTTTGATTGATAATTATAATATCAAATATTATTTATTATCAAACATAATCGGCTACATGAGTGCTCAACGAGTACACATCATATTGCGAGGCTCTCTAAGTCTAGACATGTTTTTCATATAAGTCTAGCTCATATGTACGCAATTCGGCCACCTCCAAAATTCAAAGAACACGAACGACCTTTCTAAACTTTACAAGTCGAGGTCGTCACATATGTTTATCAATCCCTCAGTCGTAGGCTATCTGAGTTGTGCTTAGGAAAAATAGATAGCACCTTCAAATTATCAAGGGCACGTCTTATATTGTCGACATGTCCATGATTCTTTACAACTAATCAGAATATCATTTCTGATATATATGCGATCAATCCTAGGTGATCGGCTTTGGCCAAAGTCTTAAGAATCATGATTCACTAACATGGATACATTAACCCCTTATGGTACATATACGAGTCGACAGATCCTATCTTGATACACACTTAATTAACGAGTGCATCGGTCCATACCCAACGAACATTTAGCGGTCAGACCATGAAAGGTCTTTGACATACATGACAGCAAAGTGTGGAGGATTACACACAAAATCAATGTTATCTTATAGTCAAATGATCACATATTCTACTGGACTCGAGGAGATTCTTATTGACGGTGGTGTGTACTCTTAACTATTAAAATTCACATGTGAGACATTCAGTATTTACTTCAACAAATACCCACATGTCTATACGAGCTTCCCTTACTCATGGTCTATTAGGTTAGACCATGGAACTCAAATTCCAATATACAATAAGTGCTACTCTTATAGGTTATAGGAATCTGACCATATTCCAAAACCAACAACTAAGAATATATACTTTAAGAATGGTTTATAATAGTAATAATATCTCAACGACGGACCACCCAGTGTCCAATATTACTACGTGACTATTCTAAGGTCAGTGTCATTATCATCATTTAAATATATATTAATATACATTAAACTAATATGCACTAAGAGATAATGACATAATAATTATCATTAACAGACTGAAATGAAAATGTAGTTATTTTATTAATAAATAATAAAATATAATGTACAATACATTATTCGAATTGACGCTCCAAGCACCAACTCCAACAGCAGTGGTAGGATAGTGACAGAGTAGATATGTCGTAGGCCGCCAGAGGTCGCCAGAGGCCGGTGCAGTAGCAGAGGAATGAGCTAATCTTATTGGCTGGATTATGAATGGTTGAAGATGGCAGTAACTGTAGTGATGATCTTGTGACATCGGCTAACGTCATGATTGGTGGAACAGTGCATTTTGAAGCCTATATAAAGAGGTTGAAGTCACAAATTCAATGGTTAGTAATTTTCACATCTCATAACTTGTAAAATCAAAAGCTTAAGAATAATAGATAGAGAGAAAAAGATGGTTAGTTACCTGACCACTTGAGAGACTTGTATAAGAACCGAAGTGTTTTCTTGCTGTACTAGTTCATCCCCTTATTTGTTGCTCGAGTCGGTCTTGACCCCAAATAGTAATAAAATATCTCTATTTCTCATGTGGTCATAGGTAAGAGCCACTCTCCGCCGAACCACGTAAGTTCTGTGTTTATCTTGTCTACTTGCTAAATTTATGATGTTCTCTACTAACCAAATAAATTCATTGTTCGATAGAGGTTTATTCAAGGGGTGAATTCCTTTATTTTTCCCTTCGAACGAAAAATAGCCGTCAACATCCACCTTTAAAGGGGAGCAACTCAATAATTCAGAAAATTAATAATAAGAATTATAGTAGATAGTATAGATAGATTTTATGTTTCTTGTCGTCACTCTTTACCCCCATGCAATTATGATGATTCCTTTTCTATCCTTATAATTATTGTACATTTATGTTGTTTTATAGTTTACATCCTTTAATATAAATCTTTAATCATACAATGAATATGAATGCTACATTGAGAATGAAATAAGAAAACAATTATAAAAAAAAAGGCAAAAAAAAAAGAAAGAAAGAAATTGCGAGTATTCGACAGGTAGGTTTAGGGGTGTGCATCGGATCTGGTTCGACCCAAAATCGATTGGAATCGATCCATTTTTTAGGATAAAGAATGGGAACCGATTTATTTAGGGTTGGTTTCGGTTCTAAAAATACGGAATCTATTTTAAGCGGTTTGGTTTCGGTTCTACAAAAGTAAGAACCGAAATCAGACCATTTTACCGGAATCGATTTTGGAATATGTAATTGCTCCGATTTGGGAACCGATTTTAAAACAGCGTCATTTTATAATGTTGTAAAATGACAAATACATCTTGCTTCTTGTTCTTTCTTCTGTTTGCTTTTGTCCTCCATTGCACAAAAACTTCTGCTCAATCACCTGCTTGAAAAGGCTGGCCAAGCCAGAGAAGGATGTCCCAGCACCTTCCAAGCCAGAGAAGGATGTCCAAGTTGCTTCAACTCTAAAAAGGTCTTCTGATGATGCATCTGTTGATACTTCAGGTACTTTGAGGTTGAACCATTCTGCACTAACAATGGTGTCATTCAAAGTTGCATCTCTTGCAGCAGTTTCTTTGTGGCTATTGGGCACTGCATTTTTACACCTAAGTCCCTATGATGAGTCTCATTTTGGAGACACTACCTTTTAAGTCACGGAGGTCACGGAAAACGGACATCGGAAGGGGAAATTCAGAATAAACAAGGTTCACTGTTTTCGTTCGTATATGCGTTCGAACGGTAAACAGATTGCAGGCGTTCGTGCCGCGTTCGAGGAGGCGTTCGAACGGTGTCGGTAATTCTGGTTTTGCTGCTAGCCTCACATCAAGCCCAATTCGCCCAAGCCTTGGCCCACACGCCCAAGCCCACTTAAAACACATATTTAACACATGGTGAAATCAAAACAAATCTAAAAATCACATACCAAATTAAAAAGATATCATACCTAATCTAAACCAATCAAATATAATCATACCAAGTTAAAATCAATCAACCAATATATTATTCCCAAACTTAAAATATTGTATGCCTAATCAACATAAACTAAATATTCAACCTTCCCTATCTAGCCAAGATTTGTCCCCCCTCAATCCCTTGCCTTCCTAATCCAAACCAAATCAAATCCTCCCTTTAATGCCAAATCCCTTCCTTGTGAGACAAGGAGTAGCCCTAGCCATTCTCTATATAAACAACCCCTAACCAAGACATCCAATCGGCTAGCACATTCATACAAGAAAAGCCTCCCCTAGCTCTCCACTCCCTCATTACCGAATTACAGCAGCCCAATAACGCCCAATACAGCAGCCATACCACAGAACAAACACACAACACACACAACAACCCTTCCCTCACCAAATTAACGAGAACAACACACAGCAGCCCCAAAACTGCCCCTGAAATCAGTCCCAAACAGCAGCCCTAAACACACACCAAAACAGTCCCCTAAATTACCAAAAAATAGTAACCAAAACATCCCAAAAATAGTAACTAAAATACAGCAGTAAAACAGTAGCAACGGCAGCGAATCGGAGTCAAAAGCAGCAGCAAAAGATGGAGAACGACAACCTAAAACAGTAAGACAACGAACGAGAACAGTGAACCAGTGAACCAGAAGAGTTGCGGAGCATCCACCCTTCCGACGATCGTGTACCGTATATCCGAGAGGTGATTTAAAAGGTTAGACCTGAGGGCACTTTTTCATTAGTTTATATTCGTTTCTTTTATTATTGAATTCTATTCGCATGAGAGTCGTTTATGGATGCATGTTGTGGCTTGAATGAAATGGAAGAGTGTCGTCTCTTGTGGTATATAGGATGGAAACCCAGACGTAAATTCCGTAGCTGAATCCGAATGGATGGTAGTGCGGTCTGTACTTGGGATACAACTCCACGTACCACTTGAGTAAATGGCACTTCTCTTGTTTTGTGTTGCTTTGGTTTATCTATTTCTCGTTACTTAAATGTTGTATGTCGCTTATTTGTGTATGATATAATCGAGTGCATGGGCTCAGTAAGTGCGATGAAAGGTCCCCTAATCGGAAGGGTTAAAATCCTTCACCACGATGCTTTGCCGCACCGATTGATGTGTGTTCGGTTGAATGCGAGATACGTTCAATCGGACACATTACGTTTAATATTATTGCTTTTAACTTTTTGTATGCATGATTCAATCGAGCGTATGGGCTTAGTAAGTGGAATGAAAGATCCCCTATGGGGAGGGGTTAAAGCCCTTTACCACGATGCTTAGCCATGCCGGTTGACGTGTGTTCGGTTAGATGTAAGATGTGTTCAATCGGACATACTTAGTTTGATATGATTGTCTTTATGTTTGTATGCATGATTTGATGTGACGCGCATGGGCTTAGTATGTTGGTCTAAAGGTCCTCTCTTTGAGAGATCAAGAGCCCCAAAAGGCCACCTTTACGGCAGTACTTCGTCGCGCCCCTTTATTTTATTGTTTATGTATTGCGTCCCATTTCATGCATCAGGTCTGTTCCTGTTCGAACGCGTTTACGAACGCAACTCGAACGCGCATGAATTTTGCCTTATCATGCATCAGGTCTCATCTCCGTTCGAACGCGTTCACGAACGCCATACGAACGTGAGCATTCTGTTTCATTTCTGTTCGAACGCGTTCACAAACGCCACACGAACGTGAGTATTCTATTTCATTTCCGTTCGAACGCGTTCACAAATGCCATACGAACGTGAGCATTCTGTTTCATTTCCGTTCGAACGCGTTTACAAACTCTACTTGAACGAGAACCTTCTGTTTACCGTTCGAACGCGTCTACAAACGCTACACGAACGCACACGGTAAACAGATCCTCTTGCATCACGTTACGACGTGTCCATCTTAGCATATGGTTACCCCTTTGTACGCTATGCATTTGTATTACCTCTCTAGTTGTCTATTTCTGTTATGCGCCTACAATATTATTTGTCGTCATTTTGATTTCCTTTACATTACACGCAAATGTTACCATGACTGTTTGTGTTTATATTTACATGAATGATTGAATTCTTATGACGTTATGTGCTTGTTGTTGCAAAGGCCTACTTTTGAGCATGTGAATTTGGCAATAAGATTTGGTTTCATGTATGTTAGATGTAAACTATACTTTTAAGCATGTGAATTTAGGATTGTGTTGCACTTGGAAATATATGTCATAGGCTTGGTTGGATTATTGCATAAATCTTTACATTACAAGTTGCATAAGTAGGGGACCATTCCGAACCCAATGGTTTGAGGTCTTCCCTTGCGAGGGGTGAGTGCGGCCTTAAATCTTTGTCCCGGTTCACACTGGGTGGCGACTCCATTACTCTCAGGTTTAGTCCCTCGTGGCTATTCCGTAATCCCGACCGGGCCGCGAGCCCGGGACAGCACGTGTCGCCCAGGTAGCTGTGTTCCCACAGTCTGGCGACTCCACTGGGGATAGAGAATTGGCCCCGAAATATTGACTTGTGATGTTTGGATTTATGTTTTAATTGACCGTGTCTATAGTGGATAAAGTGAGGGTTTAATCAAAGGCATTTTGAGGCTAGGTAATGGTTTGGTGTCTTCATTCACTCACTACCTTTCTAGAAGGAAAAGCTGTGAAGGCACCTAGATAGCCATCAACTCGTAGCCTATTGTGATGGACTCATTTGGAGGACTCGTTGTTTATTCCTGACAACAAGCGATAAGAGCCTAAGAGGCTTGGGTATTTAAGTGAGCCTCGCTCCACCTTCCCTCTGGGGAATCTACAACGAGAAATCCATTTGACAGTCCGTCACACACCATAGCTCATTGGCACGTACCTTAGTGTATAAAAAAGGGTGCACTCACTTGGTTGCTCCAACCCTTGAGTGGGGAGACCTAGTTGTGGGCCATCCTTCGCCGGTGAAAGCCTTTGTCTATACTCTTGCTAACCCACCCATAGACCGGGTGGCTAAAGTAACAATTATTTCCTTGGATATGTGCTTGTGGACCATCCTCATTTGGATGCAGTTGGACTATTGTCAGAAATGCGGGCTTGTTGGGCCATTTAAACTGGGGCAAGTTCACACCTTATGACTATTAGGCCCAAAACTTCTGAAATGTCGATGGGCCATTGTGTAGAAATTATTATGTCATGTTTGCATCATCTTTCTTCTATGCTTGTGTTTGGGAACATCGTCGTTTGAATCCATTTGGACCATTTGTCATGGGATATGGGCTTGTTGGGCCATTTAAACTGGGACAAGAACGTATTTCATGACTATTGGGCCAAAGGCTTCTAAGTGATTGATGGGCCACTTTGTGATTGTGTTCGGAACGTTATCATTTGGGTTTAGTCGGGCACTTTGTCATGAGATGTGAACTCATTGGGCCATTTAAACTGGGATGGGTTCACTCCTATGACGATTAGCCCGAAAGATTCTAAAATGATAACGGGCCGATTTGTTTGAGAATTTTAGTTGATTTAGTATGTTATATATGTTACATGCATCTCATGAACCCCATGCATACATACATCATGTTAACCCTTGTGTTCTGAAAGCCATCATAGATTTTCATTGGGTTAGAAAAGAGGGAAGACTCGCCAAAATACTGGAAACAGACATGAGTGAATCAGATATTGAGGTATCCCGTATGGATCAGTTGGAAAACGATCTCGCCAAGGTCACTGAACAGTTGCAAGCCTTGACTACTTCCATGAAAAATATGGATGTGCCCCGTGCTGGGGGAAATTCTGAGAATGGGAAGCGCGAGGAGCCTCCGAATGGGTTGGGGGATGATATCCCCGCTTTTGATGATGATATGGCAGAGTATGCAACAGACAGAGTGATTGGGTCTCGGGCCGAGATACAGAAACTCAGGGATCAGGTTGAATCCGTTACCCGCAAGATGAGGGGTAAGAATGAAGATTTGCTAGATTATGAGACAATGACGTTTGAGGAGCAGTTGCCGGCTCAGTTTAAAATGCCCGACATGGCCAAGTTTAATGGGAATGGAGACCCAAGAGTCCATCTGCAGCAATATGTCTCAGTCATGAGTTCAGTGGGCCTATCACAGAGCCAAGTCCAAAAAATGTTTGGGATGTCACTTGAGGGGGCACCTGTGGTTTGGTATCATAGCCTTGAGAAGAAGGTTAAGGAAGATTGGAGGGAACTAGCTGATGCTTTTCTGAAGCAGTATGTCACAGACTTAGAAATTGACTTGTCACTCCGTGATTTGGAAAACACTAAGCAGAAGCCAGAGGAAGTTTCAAAGAGTATGTGGATCGCTGGAGAAGCCAGCTTTTGAAAATGCAGACTCGGCCTTCAGAGAAAGACCAAATTAAGATGATTATCAAGGGCACCAAGCCCTCTATTTATGGTAAGCTTAGGAGGATGACTTCGATGATTTCTTATTTTCGACAGTTGAGGGAAACTGTCATGGATATTGAGGAAGAGGAGGCTGAAAACAGAAAGTTTTATGGCCAGAATAAAAGAAATTTTGGGGGGCCTTCTGAGACAAAGCCCGCTACTGCCGAAGTCGCTGCCATCAGAAACCGGCAATTCTCCAACCTTGGTAGGCCTTTGTCGAAGGTATTTGAAAAGTTACAGGGACAAGGAATCTTGAAACCCTTAGAAGGCAAGCCACTTCCGCACCCCCCACCACCACACATAAATGTGAACCTTTATTGTCACTTCCACCAGCTACATGGCCATGACACCGACAACTGCACCCGCCTCAGGCATGAAATTCAAGATCTCATAGATTCCCATAAAATATCCAACCCATGAAAAGAAACCATCAACCACCAAGCTTCTTACATGGATGACAGTGAAGAATCATAGTGTAGGACACAGAAACTGGACGACGCAGTTCCGGTCTCGCGGCCCGGTCGGGAGTACGGAGTAGCCTGCAAGGGACTAAACCAGAGAAATAAAATGGAGTCGCCACCCGGTATGAACCGGGAAAAATGATTTAAGGCCGCACTCACCCCTCGCAAGGGAAGACCTCAAACCGTTAGGTTCGGAATGGTCCCTTACTTATGCCACTTGTAATGAACGGATTTGTGCAATAATTTAACCAAGTCTACACAACATACATGTATGAGATTAACCTAGATCTAATTCACATTCATAAAGGTAAACATACAATATCACGCAACGAACATGTTACATTATCAAACATGAAAACTAAACAACAACCTAAACAAACATAGATAAAACTCCTATTGCGAAGTAAATAACTATAACATACATAGGGAAATAACATACTAACAACCTAATCATGCTTAAGGAATAAACAACATACTAGCAACCTAATCATGCTCAAATACAACGTTTGGATGAAACGAAATACGTGTGTCTCTCAAGTGATACGTGGCATTGTATCCCGAGTACAAACCGCAATACCGTCCATTCGGATTCGGCTACGGAATTTACGTCCGGGTTTCCATCCGATATACCACAAGAGAGAACACATATTCTGTTCACCCAGAAATCACATCATGCACCAATTCACAATAATCATGCGAAATAAAATAATAAAATAACTAAAAATAAAGGATAATAAATAAAAGGGTGCCCTCAGGTCTTACCTTTTAAGTCGCTTTCCGGGAGTGCGTTCCACGGTGCCGGAAGGGATATCGTTTTGCTGTTTTCACTGGTCCGCTGTTTCTACTACTGTTTTCACAGGTTTTCTGTTTCCATTGTTTTCACAGGTTCACTGTTTTCGCTGTTTTGTCCGTTTTCAACGGATCCGCCGTTTTTACTGTTTTCCCTATTTTCAACCGCGGTTTCCGCTCACTATTTTCTCTATTTTTCTCACTGTTTTCAGGCTAATTTTCACTCTCTCTCGAGTTATTTGGCCGCTATTTTTGGATGATTTTTCACGTATGCATGGAGGCTCAATTGTGGGTTATTATGGGCTCGGTTTCACGGCAGTTTGGAGAGGTTGTTTCACGTGTGCATGGCACATGCATGGGGGAAGTTTGTGACTTAGTGCGTGCGTGAATAATTTGAGAGGTCAAGATGCAGTTCACGTGAGTTTAGGGCTGTAATGGGCAGTGCAGTGGCTTGCATGGAAATTGTGGTGTGCTCGGCAGTGGTGTCGGTTTGGTCTCGCAATGTGCAGGTGTTGCAGTTGCTGCAGTGAAGGTTGGTTTCGGCCAGGGCATGCTTGGTGCAGGTCGGTGAGTGAGGGTTATATGCGGTGTACGGTTTCAGTGGCAGTTTGTTGAAGGGCTCGGCTGGTTGATGAAGGAAGAGAGTCAGTAAGGGATCCTTTGTGCGTAAGTGAGGTGTGTGTGAATGTGACTGTGTTCATGGAGGGCTACGGTAGAGGGCATGACCAAGCTGCTAAGGGAGTTGATTCAAGGGCTCGACAATAACAATGGGGGTTGTTCTCGGCTACATGAAGGGGTATGGAATAGAGCTTGGTGAAGGCAGTATGTGGAGGATTAGTTTCATGCACGTGAGGTGTAGGACGTGCAAGGGCTGCTCGGCTGTTGGGGTATACTCGGCTAAGGGCTGTAAGGTTCTCGGTCGGCTCTGCAGTGGTCCAAAGTGATCAGACCGTGTGTTGATCCAGTGAGCTGAGTGTTGCCGTGGTTCCAAGGGATAGTGAGAGGCGTGTGGTGAAGGGTTTGAGTGCCGAGTGTGTTGAAGGTTCTTGGTGAAGCAGTGGCTGAGTACCTTATGTGTTTTTGTGAGCTATGAAGACTGATGGCGTGTGGAGGCTAGCAGTTTTGGATGAAGACCATGAAGGGTTGGTGATGTATGAGGAATGAGTGAGGCTGAGTGTCTTTTAATGAAGCTAGGGGCGTGAATTGTGTTTGTTGATGAAGATAAGGGCTGTGCGTGATGGTCTGAAGTGAGTGAAGGCTGCCTCTGGCGTGTGTTGGCTAGGGTTGGTTGCTTTTGTGGAGCTGTGAAGTTGAGGCTAATGGCATGGACAGCAGTGGAGGCAGTTTCAGGGCTTCAAGTGGCGAGTGGGCTGTGTAGTTGTTACGTGGGTGAGTTGCATGTCCCTCTCCCCTGAAGATGCTTGCAACTTTGGTTTTATGGAGAGGGAGAAGACGTGAGGCTTTGGCGCTGTTTAAGGTGACATGGTGAAAGGGCCTGTGAGCAGATTTGGCAACGTTCAGGGGAGAGTTAGAGGGCTGTTACATGGCTATGAAATTGGCTGCATGAAGGGTGAATTGTGGTGCGTGAAAGAGGGTGTATGTCCCGATGAGAAGAGCAGCTGGCCTGGCTTATAGTGGACTGATTGAGGGTTATTGATGAGTTATTGTGGAGGGAAATGATAAGTTATGGGTTGTGCAGAATGGTCATTGAGGATATTGTTTGTTTGTTGATTGGAAAGAATGAGGTGGGTGGTTCACGTGAATATGGAGGAATTATTGTTATTGAAATGGTGAAAGGTGGCAGAGGGAGTTGTAGTGAAATGGGTTTCTTTACGTGGGGTGATGGGTAGTGGTTTTCTTGCTTCGTTTGTGTTTGTGATTTGGTGTTTATGGAGAAATGGGTGGCTTTCACGTGGGTGGCAAAGAAAAAGAGGTGGAATTTAGCTTCTTGTTGAATGGCATTTTGTGTTTTGTAAATGAGAGATGGGCGTGGGGGTAGCATGGATATTTGGGTTTGTTTATCAAATTGGGTGAAGTGGGCGTGAGGATAATTTGAAACTGAGACCGAACGAGCGAACCCGAAACTTGAACAAGCGAACCAAATCCAACAAAAATGTCAATTCTTGACCATTCCCTTCCGACGACCGCTTTCCGAAACTAAAAAAGTAGTGCCTCCAGTCGAGGCTCATCATTGGGCTGATATGCAAAAATGCAATGCCTACACATAGGCCGAGGAAGAAGGCAGTGCTGCGGATGATGGAGATGTTCCTCCTAGTCTATTTGATCCAGTTTTTTAAATGACATTGATTTTGTTACTTGTTCGAACTCTTTTCCTCAACAATAATAAAGACGTTCATTTCGCTGAAACTCTTCTGCAATATGAGTATATTTGAGAAAAGTATTCAACCTTGGTACTATAGAATCCAGTGATGAACACGGGGAACCTTCGAAATAAGCAAACAGAAAAGATAAGATAGACATTCAGAAATTAGGAAATAGAGCCAGTAAAAATATCAGACTTGGAAGGGAATTAGTTCACCGAGCCGATCAACGTAGACAGATTGAAGAAATAGCTTGTCTGAGGAAGAGAAGGCTAAGCAGTCACCAAGAGAATTGACGGAAGACCTAACCCGACGGGATAGGAACATTCATGCATGCATACACGTAACGCATTTTGCATCCTTTCGTGTTTGTTCTGTTTTGTAATAACAGGTTTCAAAGGAAAAAAAAAAGTGCCGAATACAAGTCAACTAGAAGCAGTAACAGTACAATGTCAGCAATCTTCAGGAACGAATCACATGGGCGAGGCCCATATCATCAGTATCAGTTTGGGATGAATCCCGAGGGTCGAGGCCCACATTAGTATCAGTCTGGGGGCGAGGCCCATAGTCAGTAGTAGTTAGGGCCGAGGCCCACATCAGCATCAGTATCAGTCTTGCCGGGTATGGCATTCTGGGGGCGAGGCCCACATTACATCAGTATCAGCATTGCCGGGTATGGCATTCTGGGGGCGAGGCCCACATTACATCAGTATCAGCATTACCGAGTATGGCATTCTGGGGGGCGAGGCCCGCATCACATCAGATCAGTTCTGCCGAGAATGGCACTTCGAGAATGGAGATATAGTCTGGGAATGGACAGTTCAAGAATGAACAAACCGAGAATGGCAACCCAAGAATGGAGCAGAGTTCAAGAATGAACAAGTCGGAAATGACACTCCGAGAATGGAGATATAATCCAAGAATGGAGCAGAGTTCAAGAATGAACAAGTCGGAAATGACACTCCGATGATGGAGATATAGTCCGGGAATGGACAGTTCAAGAATGAACGAGCCGAGAATGGCAATCCGAGAATGGAGATATAGTCCGGAATGGACATTTCAAGAATGAACAGGCCGAGAATGGCAATCCAAGAATGGAAATGCAGTTCAAGAATGAACAAGCTGAGAATGGCAATCCAAGAATGGAGCAGAGTTCAAGAATGAACAAGTCGGAAATGACACTCTGAGAATGGAGATATAGTCCGGGAATGGACAGTTCAAGAATGAACAAGCCGAGAATGGCAATCCAAGAATGGAACACAGTTCAAGAATGAACAGGCCGAGAATGGCACTCCAAGAATGGAAGCACGGTTCGGGAATGGACCACCTCACAGTAACAGTTCGAGAATGGACACCTCACAGTAACGGTTCGGGAATGGACCACCTTACAGTAACAGTTCGGGAATGGACCACCTTACAGTAACGGTTCGGGAATGAACCACCGTACAGTAACGGTTCGGGAATGGACCACCTTACAGTAACGGTTCGG
This sequence comes from Zanthoxylum bungeanum, assembly GCA_019454045.1. Lineage (NCBI taxonomy): Eukaryota > Viridiplantae > Streptophyta > Magnoliopsida > Sapindales > Rutaceae > Zanthoxylum > Zanthoxylum bungeanum. The sequence goes on from SKCR01034000.1 coordinate 79,669, forward strand.
GAATGGACCACCTTACAGTAACAGTTCGGGAATGGACCACCTTACAGTAACGGTTCGGGAATGGACCACCGTACAGTAACGGTTCGGGAATGGACCACCTTACAGTAATAGTTCGGGAATGGACACCTCACAGTAACGGTTCGGGAATGGACCACCTCACGATAACAGTTCGGGAATGAACACCTCACAGTAACGGTTCGGGAATGGACCAACTTACAGTAACAGTTCGGGAATGGACACCTCACAGTAACGGTTCGGGAATGGACCAACTCACGATAACAGTTCGGGAATGACACCTCACAGTAACGGTTCGGGAATGGACCAACTCACAGTAACGGTTGGGGAATGGACCACCTTACGGCAACGGTTCGGGAATGGACCACATCACAACACGGTTCGGGAATGAACCAGGGGTCGTAGCACCTCACCACCTAAATCAGCTCAACACGTGGAAAGTCAAGTGGCAGTTGGCGAGCCAGGTAAGTGAAAATGCATTGCATAACTTTGATAGGATTGTCACTGTTGCATATTACATAAGTCCCATCAAAGTGGGGGCGACTGTAGGCACTGCATTTTTACACCTAAGTCCCTATGATGAGTCTCATTTTGGAGACACTACCTTTTAAGTCACGGAGGTCACGGAAAACGGACATCGGAAGGGGAAATTCAGAATAAACAAGGTTCACTGTTTTCGTTCGTGCTGCGTTCGTATATGCGTTCGAACGGTAAACAGATTGCAGGCGTTCGTGCCGCGTTCGAGGAGGCGTTCGAACGGTGTCGGTAATTCTGGTTTTGCTGCTAGCCTCACATCAAGCCCAATTCGCCCAAGCCTTGGCCCACACGCCCAAGCCCACTTAAAACACATATTTAACACATGGTGAAATCAAAACAAATCTAAAAATCACATACCAAATTAAAAAGATATCATACCTAATCTAAACCAATCAAATATAATCATACCAAGTTAAAATCAATCAACCAATATATTATTCCCAAACTTAAAATATTGTATGCCTAATCAACATAAACTAAATATTCAACCTTCCCTATCTAGCCATTTGTCCCCCCTCAATCCCTTGCCTTCCTAATCCAAACCAAATCAAATCCTCCCTTTAATGCCAAATCCCTTCCTTGTGAGACAAGGAGTAGCTCTAGCCATTCTCTATATAAACAACCTCTAACCAAGACATCCAATCGGCTAGCTCATTCATACAAGAAAAGCCTCCCCTAGCTCTCCACTCCCTCATTACCGAATTACAGCAGCCCAATAACGCCCAATACAGCAGCCATACCACGGAACAAACACACAACACACACAACAACCCTTCCCTCACCAAATTAACGAGAACAACACACAGCAGCCCCAAAACTGCCCCTGAAATCAGTCCCAAACAGCAGCCCTAAACACACACCAAAACAGTCCCCTAAATTACCAAAAAATAGTAACCAAAATATCCCAAAAACAGTAACTAAAATACAGCAGCAAAACAGTAGCAACGGCAGCGAATCGGAGTCAAAAGCAGCAGCAAAAGATGGAGAACGACAACCCAAAACAGTAAGACAACGAACGAGAACAGTGAACCAGTGAACCGGAAGAGTTGCGGAGCATCCACCCTTCCGACGATCGTGTACCGTATATCCGAGAGGTGATTTAAAAGGTTAGACCTGAGGGCACTTTTTCATTAGTTTATATTCGTTTCTTTTATTATTGAATTATATTCGCATGAGAGTCGTTTATGGATGCATGTTGTGGCTTGAATGAAATGGAAGAGTGTCGTCTCTTGTGGTATATAGGATGGAAACCCAGACGTAAATTCCGTAGCCGAATCCGAATGGACGGTAGTGCGGTCTGTACTTGGGATACAACTCCACGTGCCACTTGAGTAAACGGAACCTTCTCTTGTTTTGTGTTGCTTTGGTTTATCTATTTCTTGTTACTTAAATTCTGTATGTCGCTTATTTGTGTATGATATAATCGAGTGCATGGGCTCAGTAAGTGCGATGAAAGGTCCCCTAATCGGAAGGGTTAAAATCCTTCACCACGATGCTTTGCCGCACCGATTGATGTGTGTTCGGTTGAATGCGAGATACGTTCAATCGGACACATTACGTTTAATATTATTGCTTTTAAATTTTTGTATGCATGATTCAATCGAGCGCATGGGCTTAGTAAGTGGAATGAAAGATCCCCTATGGGGAGGGGTTAAAGCCATTTACCACGATGCTTAGCCGCGCCGGTTGACGTGTGTTCGGTTGGATGTAAGATGTGTTCAATCGGACATACTTAGTTTGATATGATTGTCTTTATGTTTGTATGCATGATTTGATGTGACGCGCATGGGCTTAGTATGTTGGTCTAAAGGTCCTCTCTTTGAGAGATCAAGAGCCCCAAAAGGCCACCTTTACGGCAGTACTTCGCCGCGCCCCTTTATTTTGTTGTTTATGTATTGCGTCCCATTTCATGCATCAGGTCTGTTCCCGTTCGAACGCGTTTACGAACGCAACTCGAACGCGCATGCATTTTGCCTTATCATGCATCAGGTCTCATCTCCGTTCGAACGCGTTCACGAACGCCATACGAACGTGAGCATTTTGTTTCATTTCTGTTCGAACGCGTTCATAAACGCCACACGAACGTGAGTATTCTGTTTCATTTCCGTTCGAACGCGTTCACAAACGCCATACGAACGTGAGCATTCTGTTTCATTTCCGTTCGAACGCGTTTACAAACGCTACTCGAACGAGAACCTTCTGTTTACCGTTCGAACGCGTCTACAAACGCTACACGAACGCACACGGTAAACAGATCCTCTTGCATCACGTTACGACGTGTCCATCTTAGCATATGGTTACCCCTTTGTACGCTATGCATTTGTATTACCTCTCTAGTTGTCTATTTCTGTTATGCGCCTACAATATTATTTGTCGTCATTTTGATTTCCTTTACATTACACGCAAATGTTACCATGACTGTTTGTGTTTATATTTACATGAATGATTGAATTCTTATGACGTTATGTGCTTGTTGTTGCAAAGGCCTACTTTTGAGCATGTGAATTTGGCAATAAGATTTGGTTTCATGTATGTTAGATGTAAACTATACTTTTAAGCATGTGAATTTAGGATTGTGTTGCACTTGGAAATATATGTCATAGGCTTGGTTGGATTATTGCATAAATCTTTACATTACAAGTTGCATAAGTATGGGACCATTATGAACCCAATGGTTTGAGGTCTTCCCTTGCGAGGGGTGAGTGCGGCCTTAAATCTTTGTCCCGGTTCACACCGGGTGGCGACTCCATTACTCTCCGGTTTAATCCCTCGTGGCTATTCTGTACTCCCGACCGGGCCGCGAGCCCGGGACAGTACGCGTCGCCCAGGTAGCTGTGTTCCCACAGCTATGATTTTGTTTGTGAGATGCTAAGTTTTTGTTTGGTACTTTGGTTGATGCTCCAAATTTTTATTTGTTGAATTCTTGACAGTTTCCTCTTATAATGGTAATAATTTTTCATAATATTGTAAAATTAGGGTACCCTATTTAAAAATCAAAAACCGATTTTGAACCCATAAATAGGGTAGCCTATTTAATTGAGTAGGTTCCAATTTTAAAAATTCGAGAATCGATTTTTTCGAGTAGATTCCAGTTCTACTCGGAACCGAAACCGAAACCGATTTTGCACATCCCTAGTCAGGTTGGGTTTTTAGAAAATGAATTTATACTTTTATTTTTTGAAAACAAAAATATTTTTTTGAATTTTTTAATATTTAAAAATGGAAAAGATTAAGAATTTTAATGTTTATATTATTTTTTGTATTAAACCTTAAAAATTTAGTTATAAATATATGTATTTAAAATTAAAAATTAATTTATATAGTTAAAAAAATTATTTTTTATTAATTTAAATCAGACTTAGACTTTTTTTGCCTATGCTTGGCATGGGTCAATGCGCTAAAAAAAGCCATCGGACCGGGTCGGGGTTTTTCTGCCATCCAGGTGAGTATTACATAAAATAAAGAGTAATTTTGAGACTCAAATTCAATGTCGAGGTGATTTTTTTAAAAAATTATAATTAATATTTATTTAATAATTTAAACATCGAATCTTAATCATATAATACTAATAAAATACATAAATTATGAAAATCATAACAAAATTCAGTTCGGCACTTTATCCAAATTAGTAATTTTGAAAGTGCTAATAATAGCTTTTCATAAAAGACAAAATTATGTTGCATTCACTAAGTATTGAATGCATCAATTCAATAATTTTTTTTTTATCCAAATTAAGCATAGAATGGACTAATAAGTAATTTTCATAATAATAATTACATATAGATATTTTTTAAGTGATATTTCTAATTCAAATAGTTGTACATTTTAATTTCTCTTTAAAATATGCAACCGCTTAAAATAAAAATATCACTAAAAAAATATCCCCTAAAAATATCATTTTCATAAACCAATAAAATTCACATGTAACAAAAATATAAAATTACCTAAATAACGCCCACATACAAAAAGTTAAAATAATCTCAATTGGTGGAGCCCTCCATTGTTGGCAATGTGTGAGCATACCCATAACATTAGCACAACACTTCACAGTTTGACATTAGACAACTCTCACGCGCGAATATACGCGTGTAAATAATAATACTAATAACTGAAATAAATGCAAAATTTAAAATAAAAATGGAAAAAAAAAATCCTCAAATCCAAACACTACTTTATTATTCCCTTTGGCGGGACATTTTTTGTTGTTTTTACTTTCCATTTTCTGAGGAAAACATTTGAGAATATAATAACAAATAATAATATTTAAAATTAGAGAGTGAAGTTAACACCAAGCAGATGCGACGGTGAGAGTTCGACCCATCCAAGCAAAAGAAACGCCACCGTTTTCTTCCTTAACGGTGAAACCCAGGTTCACTAGCCGAGTCCGCATTGCCTCAGCGATTTTTTGACTCATGGGCTTTAACTCGAACCCAGCCATGCTCATACGGGCCCGCCACTTGCCAAACACTTCGCATCTCTCCACACGGTCCGTCCCTTCACAAGCAACCGAGTTAGCCAGTTTACGACCCAGTCCTTCCTCCACCTTGACTCGGTCCGACTTGACTCGGTCCGAGTTGTCTCTCGAAGCGGTCGATTCGATCGAGTCGAACAACGCTCCGTAATACGCACACACCTCGTTTACACGGGACATAAACGGCGCCGTATTGGTGTTCATCTCTTGCTCCACCAACGTCACCACGGTGGGTGACAATCCCTTCACGCGCCGGAGTAACTCGTCCCGTGGATTATCCGTTGACACGCTCTCATCCGGCATTCGAAATAACTTGAAAGCAAAATTGACAGCCAGGACTTCATCGGACTCGCAACTCAGTAAGTCGCGACTCAGATCAACGAATTTCGAACAGGTTGGTACGTTGAAACGTAAACAAACACCAACTCGTCTCGCGACCTGACTCAGCATATCACCAACCACCTTCAGTTTCTCTTCACTGGCAACACTATTATCAGCAACGGCTGTGATTTTTAAAATGGAAGGGTTCCCGTTCTGACGCGCGGAGAGCGCGTGGAGGAGGTTCATGTACTGTCCGCCTTGGCCAATATCGAAATCAATAACATGAATCTTGTTGCTAATTGTTTGGTCAAGTGTGGCTTCAAGAATGGCGAGATTAGCAGCCATGAAACCGAGCTTGAAACACGGAGAAAAATCGTAAAGCAACTGAGTCGACTCGACGTGTTCTTTACCGAACAACTCAGCAACAAGCGGCGGGTTCTCCTTTGGGGACACGCGCGACTTCAGCGCCGAACAAACGTACTCCATCAACCTCTGTTCCGAACTCCCTTTCGACGTCACCTGGCTCATCCGCGTCAAGATCTCCGAAGCGACGTCGTATTTCCCCTCTGAAACAGCCGTTGCAGCTTCAATCACAGTCTGTTTTGAACAGATTGTAGCCGGCGAAACCACCGATGGAGAAGAAGACGACGATGATGACGTAGTAGGCGACGGAGATATCGGCGAGACCGCCTGCTTGGGGCTGAAGAGATTTTGGATGGTTTCTGACCACTCGCTTTTAGTGTTCGTTATAACTGACACGTCATCACCATCCTCTTCGTCGTCTAACAACTGCTTCTCCAGTTCCTGCAGACAATTCAGCATCTTCTTCTCTGAATCTTGTCCTTGAACTCTGATATTAGCAGACGGCACCGTATTGTTATTCACATACGGCAGCGTATTGGAAATCACAGGCACGTGTTGCTGCTGCTGTTGATACGGCCTCGCTTCTTGTTGTTGTTGTTGTTGAATAAGCGGCAAGTTATAACGTTGAGGTAATGATAAAGACTGCTGTAAATCTAAATCTAGAGGAGAATTTGGGGAGAAATTTTGATACGTTCTTGGTTTAACGGAACGGAGGAACCGGCTGTTCGTGGCTGGGTTTAACTGATTCTGTTGTAATTGTACTTGCTGCTGCTGCTGATGATGATGATGCTGCTGCTGCTGGTGGAGATAATGGGCAATTTGGTAATCGGCATAGGATCGCTTGCCGATGAGGTTTCGGTTGGCGATCTGAGACGACGCCGTTTGATCGAGGAAAATTCCCGGAATCTGCGATGATGATGATCTGTACGACGGCTGTGAAATTTGATTGCCGTTCATAACAAAGGATCTACCGGCGAGATTCGAAAGTAAATCCGGCCGGCCGCCGGGAAATCCAGACGACATTTTTGTTTTTGTGATTGAATCTTGATGAGGTATATGATATGAAATGAAATATAACGGAGAAAGAGAGAGAGAGAGAGAGAAGGCAGAGGAAAACTTACAACTTGCGTTTCTTAGCAATTAGCTTTTTTTTTTTTTTTAATTAAATGGTTTTTGATTGTGGGTTTGGTTTTTGTTTTTTTTTTTTTTAATATAATGCGAGGTGAGAATCTGGTGTGTTTGTGCGGGTGTATGTGTGTCTTTGGAGTTGAGCCGTTGGATTTGCTTTGTGATTTGATTGGTTGATGATATTTTAAAAGTAGATACGGCCAATTAGATATTGCTGATGCAGCATCTGTTGTTAATACACATTTATAGCTTATCTTTGTCGCGTTATACATTACGTCTATATTTCATTTGGCGCGTGGAAAACGAACCAATCAAAATGTACACGAAATCCAACTATCCGTCTCATAGTATTTTTTTAATTTTTCATAAATAAATAACACAAAATATTAAGAGTATGTTTCGAAGCAGTGTGTCATCTTTTAAAAAAGTAGTTGTTATAATTACAAAAAATATCAAAAATGATACCTTCACTGTTTGCGCAATTTTCTGCTTGAAGTCCCAGCAATGGATATTTGATTAAGTGAATAAGCATTCAAGTGGCACAAGCACACAAATTATAGTCCTAAAAGTTATGAAACTACGAAATAAAAAATAATAAGATGCTTGTTTGAGTATTCATTTGATCGGGACTTTCTTATTCACATTAGTGAGCCTTTTATAGTAGAATTTGTAAACTGCTCGGACGGTTTCAGTCCGTAACTCCCCTGCAACTGCCGAGTCATGCCTTCAACCGTTGAGTTGTGCGTCATAACTACTTGATCGTGGAGGGAAATGTCTAACTGCTGTCATCGTGGGATCAACTGCAGCATGTGTTCAGTCGTCCTGATTCCTTTATCGTCCTAATCGTTGCGTCGTCTACTGATTGATCGTTCTTCCCCTCGTCACATTGCTTGCCTTTGTCATTTACTTTTTCGCTCTAAGGCGATTTCGCTCTATGATGATTTTCCTCGGTCAACAATTGTCCCCCAAATTCACCTTGATTGAGTTGGGAATGAAATCGAGGTGAATTTCTTTATATCAGGGTTGGCTTGACCTCTCCGCTCCTATATATACCATCTATGCTTATCTGTTTATATCCTTAGGCCGCTTGGGCCAAATTATTGGCCACTTCGTTCTTCGTCCTTGGAACGTGTTCTAGCTCCGCATAGTCAAATTGATCTAGCAACTCTTTGGTTATATCTGATAGTGTCATGACTGATGGGCTTTGGCATTTAAAAGCTCCCGTTACCTGTTGGATTACTAATTGCGAGTCTCCTCTAATGGACACATGTGTTACTCTTATATTGAGGAGTATTTCCAACCCAAATATCAAGGCCTCGTATTCGGTCTGGTTGTTGGTGCAATATTCGCCCAACCTGACCACGAAACGGAATGATTCTCGCAATGAACTGACCGGAACTATTCCTATTCATGCTCCTTTCGTCGTGCTAGATCCATCAAAATACATCGTCCATGGTTTCAAACTGCATTCATCTAGTTCCATTTCCATTTCTTTAATGGTACTCAAACACGGGTGATCAGCTAAGAAATCTGCCAAGGCTTGTTTTTTAACAGTCTTTTGAGGTTCATGCTGTATATCGAATTCTGATAATGATAATGAACTCTTTGATGCAAAATAGGACGAGAAAACATATACTTTATTATATTAACTTTAGTAATTAAGCACACTGTAGTCGGCCTAAGGTAGGCTCGTAGTTTAGTACATATAAAATATAAAGCCAAACATAATTTCTCCATTGGAGAATAATTACATTCATATTTCAGCAATTGTCTGCTGATGTAATAGATGGCTCTTTCGACGTCCATGTCATCGTCTTGCGCGATCATCCCAGCTATGGACTGCTCTTCGGTTGATATGTATAACTTCATTGGCCGTCCTGGCACAGGGGGTACCATCACCAGTGGCTGTGATAGATATTTCTTCAGGCTCTCGAAAGCCTTTTGATGTTCTTCGGTCCAGACAAACTCGTCTTTATCCTTTAGCCTCAACAGAGACGAGAACACTTTAGTTTTTCCTGCACAGTTAGAGATAAATCTTCTTAAGAAATTAACTTGCCCTAAAAATCTTTGCAACTCTTTCTTATTTTGAGGTGGTTTGGCTTCAGATATTGCCCGAGATTTATTGGTATCAATCTAAATTCCCCGTTGGTGTACTAGAAAACCCAGGAAATTTCCTGCACTCACCCCAAAAGCACATTTAGCGGGGTTTAACTTCAATTTAAATTTCCTCATTCGCTCAAAAGTCATCGCTAAGTGGCTAAAATGTCCGTCCATGGTCACAGACTTAGTCACTATATCGTCTACATAGACTTCTACGAATCTACTGATCATGTCATGGAAAATTAGATTCATGGCTCGCTGGTAAGTAGCCCAAGCATTTTTTAACCGAATGGTATCACCACCCACTCATAACATCCTAAAGAACCTGGGCACCTAAAGGCCGTTTTATGTATATCGCTTTCGGCTATATAGATCTGATTATATCTTGCGTACCCGTCCATGAAAGAGTACACCTGATACCCCACCGTGGAGTCTACTAAAGAATCTACCGCCGGCATGGGGTATTGATCTTTTGGCGTGGCCAAGTTTAAATTCCTAAAGTCTATGCATATTCTTAGCTTTCCATTCTTTTTCATGACATGGACTATATTTGACAACCATTCTACATATCTGGTCGTCCTAATGAACTTCGCCTCCAAAAGGCGTTCGACTTCTTTCTTAATGTCAGGCATCACATTGGGTGTAAACCTCCGAGGAGGTTGTTTATACGGCTTATGGTTTGACATAATTGGCAACCTATGTTCTACTAACGTTCTATCTAAACCAGGCATTTTATTATAGTCCCAAGCAAAATAATCTTTATATTTTTGTAATAAATGGATCAATTTTTCGCGTACCTGGGCCTCTAGTTCCTTGCTGTTGTAGGTGATACGTCTCTCGTCCTCATTTCCCAGGTTTACCTCGTCCAATACATCTTGTACCCTTGTGATGCTCGCCTTATGTCGCTCGTTCAGAGCGTATTCTTCATCTTCCATTTGTTGTTCGCTCTTATGACTCATTTCCATCAAACAATCTACCCCGCATGCCTCTCTTATTCCGTCTTCTGTCTGGTGCGCTAACAATTTATCTCTTAAGGTCGAAATCGCGGCCTGAGCTTCGGCTTCATTTTCTCGTTCCGTTACATATGCCATTAAGTTGGCCTTGGTAGCCGCGAGTGCGGCGTGTTCTTTACTTTGCTTGTTCTTCTTCATATGAACTGTTGTGTGTCGACTCTCCAAATACCACTATGGTTGGTCTTGTTTGCACGAACAAATCGTTTAGCAGACCTGCAGAGTATGGATCGTCATTTTGAGCCACAATGGCCGAATTTTCCCCTTCATTCAGAACTCTGGTCGGTCCGTAATTTCCTTCTTACAAGAAGTATTCGGCCGAATTTGTCTCTGCAGCGAAAGGCTTGTTGTCAGCATGTACTATTTCCACTTCGTCTCTCTGGTTCCAGAAAACTAGGCATTGATGAAGAGATGAAGGAATGCATCGGCTACCGTGTATCCAATCTCGTCCTAATAGCATGTTGTATGTGGTTGGCCCGTCTATAACGAATAACACTATTGCCTTCGTAGTACTCCCTACTTGTAAGTCTAGTGGGACGACCTCTTTGGCCGTTGTTAGCACCACTTCCGTAAGGATGAGGTCGTCTTCTGACTTTGCTAAACGCCCCAGCATCCTAACCGAGATCCCATTGATGGATGCTCCATTGTCAATCAACATTTTGGTGATGGGTATCCCATTGGCCTTTGCTTTCACATACAGCGGCCGTAGGTGCTTCGTCATTTGTGGTGGTGGTTTTGGGAATATCACCTTCCCCGATAGGCCTACCTCCATTGTTTGTTCATTCCCGGTATTGGCTCGCGGCAGTTCTCCCTCTGTGTCCCTTCTAGAGGGTGGTAATGTGATTGGCGCATCGTGAGAGAAATTATCGACGACCAGTCTTCACTTTTCTACCCTAGTAACGGCCCGCTTTACTTTGGGTGTTCCGTATAGGACGAGGTATAGGGATCGTCCCAATCCTTCTCCTAATGTTCCGACTGTAGGGTTTTCGGCCTCATACAATTCTTTGAGAAACCGATTCTGTGATATTCTTATTCTTCGTGCTTCAGTCCTGATGTCTATTTCTTCTTCTATGTCAGTCATTTCCTCATCTGAAGCCTCTCTGTCTGTTATCGAGAGTGCTGCAAATTCTATTTCATCATCATCATAGACATCTTCGTTTTTTCCAGCCCTTTCACTGTTGTCCTCCTTGAATTTCTCATACAACAAGTAATGATTCACCACAACTGGTGGCATACTGCCAAACTGAATGACGATAGGGGGGTCTTCGTCGTCTGTCTCGTCCCATTTTCGTCTATCAAATTTGGTGTGCTCCTCGCAGTTCATTGTTGTCCATTCTCTGTCGTCACTATTTTTACCACTTATATCTGGTTTCTCCCTTGTATAAGCATTACGGCCTGTGGTGACCTTCATTTCACCTTATCGGCGCATCATACGGCCATAATTTCTCTAGTGTCGCCTCAGTTGCGTCCTTCTCATTTCATTCACAGGAGGATAGTTCCTTCCTGGATGTTATCCCGAATGTGGCCTACGGTACGAATGCCATACGTTGGGCCGATGAATTTTCGGCCTAAACGTCCTTACATTTTGGATGAAATTTGAATTCTCACCGTAGAACCTTGGTGCGAAGGTCTTTGGTTGCCATGCTACTGGCTCTTTCTTTACAAGCCTTTCACAAGTATCTTCCAACTCCCTCATCCATTTTATATTGTTCTTCCACCGTACACAGAGATTTTTCCGATCCTTCCGTTCTTGGGGTGTTTTAATCCTTTTCAGAGCGCTTGGACGGCGACAATCCTGTTCTTCGTCTAGGATCAACTTGAACTTTGGCAAGTTCATTTTGGTAAGGTCCGAATTGATCATGTTTAATTCCACTGGCTTTGGGAAAGGGTTGTCATCCACCGCCATCTTTTTTTCGAACGTTATTCGTCCAGATTCTATGACATCATGCAAAACATTCTGAAAGATAAGATAATTATTAGTTGAATGGGACCACGCATTATGCCACTTATAATATTTTTTACCACTGATTTGCTCGGCGCTTGGCAATGTGTGGCGGTGCTCAAACCAATTTGCTTGCCTTTATATAATTAATCGAATATACATCGACTTTTGTGATATCGAACGAGGAGTTCCTACTCTTTTTATCGTTCTTTTCTTTGGCTTGGGGTTCAGCCCACGCCTTACAAATATACGGCTTCCCTTTAACCAATTCGGCCAAACATAAGTCGGCTGATTCGATGTCCATTTCGCTTATTTCATAATCGATGCTCCTGTAATAAGTTACTTTACCGGAATTTTTCATTTGCTCATTCTCTCTTAATAACCGTTCATAATGCACTACGCTAGTAGTGAGTTGGGGAAGATCCAAAAATTCGCGATCTTGAAATTTCTTTTTTAGATCGAAATTGAGACAGCTTTGGGCGATTCTCACAAATTCTTTTTCTGGCAAAGGTACGTAACATCGGCCTCGAGCCACTTTAAACCTTTGTAAGAACGTCTCGGCCCATTCTCCTGGTAATTGTCTCAAGTTTTCCAAATCGGCCAAGGCTACTTCAGATTCGGCCTTGTAGAATTACGCATGGAACAATTGTTCCATTTGTTGTCAATTTTCCACCGAGTTGGGCGGCAGGCTAACATACCAAGAGAAATCTACTTCTGACAGTGAGCCGTGGAATAACATCAATTTATGGAAATCGGTTGTTTCTCCACACTGAAGGGTAAATTGTCATATGTGATTACATGGTAGAAACTTCCTCAGACCCTGTAAACAGAGTAAAATCTGGTACTTTGTAATTCTTAGGCCACGGACATGCCACATCGATCCAATCTGGGTATGGCTTCCGATAACTCGGCCAAATTAGCTGTACCCCCAGACCGAATTGATTTTGAAGAATCTCGGTCATCTGTTCTCTCAACATGTCATTGCCATTGAATGACATTGCTATAGGTGGCGGTTGTGGTCCTCTCATAAGTGGGACATAGTCGTGATTTTGCCCCAGAAAAGCCTGGAGACTTTGGGGCAACACCACTTCATGTTGTGCCATACTTGGCATTTGGTGTAGGTTTGGCCCTAGATGCGAGCCATTGCCCCAGAACTTATTCCTCCCCTGGAAGTTGTATGGACAGTGACCCCTTGCGGAGGAATATTGCTCGGACCAGCTTCTTGACTGCTTGGTGCAGGGGGAGGTGTAGTCCAAGGTAGGTTTCCCATCGTTTACACATTTGGCCATTAACTCGTTCAATGAGCTTGAGTGTTTGGCCATATTTTCATAATGTGAGTTACTAGTCGAAGTAAACTTATCTATGATATGAGCATTTTGGAGCCTAACCTGCTCGACAACATCCTGCGTGAATTCACTGAACAATGCGCGAACCGCGTTAGGGCTGAGCTCTCGCACAGGTTCATATCGACTAGCGTCTGCCAGACCCTCGAAATGGCCCACTACGGCTGGAACGTGGGGCTGGTTGGTTTGCTCCAGTCCTCTTTCCTCCGTACTTAAGCCAGTTTGAGTGTTTCTTTTCGGAGGCATTTCCACTTTCTACACCAATTCTCCAAGCAAAAATCTGTTTGCGCAATTTTCTGCTTGAAGAAACGTGTAAGGTTCAAACCTCATGAGACAAAGTCTCAGCAAGGGGTGTTTGATTAAATGAATAAGCATCCAAGGGGCACAAGCACACAAATTACAGTCCTAAAAGTTATGAAACTACGAAATAAAAAACAATAAGATGCTCGTTTGAGTCTTCATTTGATCGGGACTTTCTTCTTCACATGAGTGAGCCTTTTATAGTGGAATTTATAAACTGCTCGGACGGTTTCAGTCCGTAACTCCCCTGCAACTACCGAGTCATGCCTTCAACCGTTGAGTTGTGCGTCATAACTACATGATCGTGGAGGGAAATGTCTAACTGCTGTAATCGTGGGATCAACTGCAGCATGTGTTCAGTCGTTCTGATTCCTTTATCGTTTGCTGATTGATCATTCTTCCCCTCGTCGCCCTGCTTGCCTTTATCCTTTACTTTTTCGCTCTAAGGCGATTTCGCTCTAGGGTGATTTTCCTCTGTCAACACTCACACACATTCTTACTTAAAATTTTACCAACTCTCTCACTGTAGCTACAACGATCTACAGTGAATCATTGTAGCTACAGTGAGAGAGTTGGTAAAACTTTAAGTAAGAGTGTGTGTGAGTGTATCATTACTCAAAAAATATTTGTGTTTTAACAGATAAAAAAAATTATATATCATACAACGCATAGATTATATATCATGTACAATATCATTTACACAATCATCATTACAAGTACATCCTTGTGCCAACGCTTAAATTAATATATGTGTTTTGAAAGCTAAACACTCCATATTTTTTTTTTTTGAAACGTTAGAAATTGAGCTCTCAAATTATTCGATTCGAGCTTAAACGAAATATGTAAAATTTCTAATTGTCTCAGACTCTTACAAGAAATACACTCATTGCATTCAAATTCAGGATCTAACAATAAAATAGTAAGTTATTTACCATCAAGTCACACCTATTGAGCCGCTAAACACCTACTTCTATTTTGCAAGTAATAGCATGATATTAATATCAAAAGAAAATATCATAGGGATCCCTAATTTTTTTATAATTATCCATCAAATTCTTAATTTTTTTGCAATTATCATCAAGTCATTGCTATTATAATAATAATAGATCATTGTTGCATTATGTATAATTATTGTTAACTTAAAGGTCTCACCCCAAATAAAAAGCCCATAAAAATTTGTGCATATACATTTAAGTGTATATAATAATTTTGTCCCAATGGGTGTGGCTTGGTGGTGGTGTAGGGTCCAAGATCTCACATTGAGGTTCTGGGTTCGAATCCAGGGGGTGCACTTCTTGTAAGAGTCTGGGACAGCCGGTGATTTTACCTGCGTCGCGGCCCAGAATGAGTGGTTTGGTGGCGGGGTTTCCATCGTTTCCAAAAAAAAAAAAGTATATAATAATTTTTCTGCAAAAAAAAACTCTCCAATTGATTAGTTGATTATAATATAAAAATATGAAAATTATTATATTATTATATTTTTATAAAAATTTACCTAAATCTTTATTTTATTTTTTCAAACAAATAATATAATTATTTTTCAAAAAAATATCTCTAATTTATTAAGAACTCGTTAAATTTTTTTCGTTTAAGGCTACCCCTAATTAAAATAGTAATTACTTTACGGGTAATTATGAAAATAATTTCGAGACTTATTACTGTTAGAATAACAAATACATGGTGAGTAATTGTAAAAAATAAACGGAACTTAAAAATTAATTGTGATAGTGCTCATCATGTGGGAGCACTTAAGAGTGCTGAACATATAAAATATTTGATTTCGCCATGAATTTTATGGAGGTTAAACTATGGGCGTGAAGTCACGCGCACTAGACAAGGACGTGGGACGAGAATTTTGACTTGTGTCCATGAGATTCCGTTAGGTAAAGTTTGGTTGCGTAGGATTCAGAATTTCATCTTCAGATTTTACGTTCGAATTTATGAAGTACGTTTCTTATAAGAGTTTATGATATTCGGAAATTTTACCTATTCCGTTTAAACCCGAAATGGATAGTTTGACAATAGGATTTCTAACGATTTCAAAAAATAAAGTGGTGGATTAGCGTTAGTTTTTTGACGTTTTAACACTTATAAAATTATAATTTCATAGTATTAATTTATTTTTTAATATTAATTTTTACTTTAACGGATATTTCATAATTTATAAGATAAATTATATTTTCTCTATCAAACGCATCATAAATATATTCCTTAAAGCAGTGATCATCTGGCAGAACAGTTTACGAACTATTCTAAGAAAGCTAACGATAAGCGACGCTTCAGACACATGTCAGCAGAGTAGCAAGCGTTGACATAACTCCCCATTAACAGCTCTGTCACCTGAGAAGTACTCGGATTCGAAATTCTCAGTACCTTAGGTTTTGTCCTAACAGACAGACGACACTCTGTTTCAATACGCACACGTGTCGGTCAGTTGCGTACGCGTGTCGGTTACTACTATCTCAGTACCGAATTTCAAAACCAGAAAAGTTGGCCAAGTCGGCTTTGACCCAGCCATTAAAATATTGAGCTCCGACATATTTAAAAAATTTATGAATTTCCTCCAGCAAAAAACCACTCGATTTGGGTGTTAAATTAAATTTTATATTTAGTTTTTTATTAATTATTATATAATAATTTAAATATATTTAAATTTTAAACATATATTATTATTAAAACACATAATAAAATATTATGAAAATTTTTAGCACAGTTTAACTTTAAAAGTGAATCCAAATTTAATATTTGTTGCTTCAAATTAAAGTAAATTTCTTATTAGTTTCATTTTCACATTACAATTTTGCCACTTTCATGGGAAAATTATCGTGTGTATATATATATATATTAAAAAATATTTTCAAATATACGGAAGAAAAGATCTCTCCACCGATATACACAACTGACTTGATCTCCTTCCCACATATGTGAAAAAAAACTAGTTTATATGAAAATGTTATTATTAATGTCATCAATTTTTTTAAAAAAAAATATCTTGCACATATTATTGAAAATAATATGTTGATAGTGGTTTTTTATCCCGAGAAAGGTTCAAATATCGACGAGGGATAGGATGAAGATTGTATTTAACCAAAAGTGAATGACAAAGACTCAAGAATCCAGAAGGAGATTGGGTTTGACAGAGAGACTTGGCCTAGTGGTGTAGAGGAGTTCTCACAAGAATAAGAGAATCGTGAAGGATGAAGCAAGTTAGAATACCGATCTGACCTCATGAATGATGTTGATTTAGAATTTTCTGAGAGTTTGTTAAACCCGACCCGATGAGTACATTGTCGACGAAACCCGACATGGTTGGACGAGTTAGAGGAAATTTTTATTAGTATCATCTACATCGGTATGCCGACCCAATGGACGAGATGTGATCACAGCCCGACTAGTACTGAAGGCATATGACGTATGCCCTAAGTAGGAAGGTGTGCTTCTAGAAACTAATGATGACAGTCGGAAAGTAGCGATCCACAGTGGTTGTAGGCTCTGCCAGCTGTTATAGGCCGATGCAGTGCCATAATAATTGCAGAGCAGAACCACTAGAGGCATCCACAAACTGTCATAGGCTGGTGCAGTAGTAGAGAAATAAGCCCATCCGATTGGCTGGATAAGGGGCAGTTGGAGGTGGTAGCAACTGTAATGACGACCTTGTGACATTGGATGATGTCAGAGACGGTGGAATAGTGAATTTGGAAGCTTATATAAAGAGGTTGAAGTATCAAATTCAAGGGTTGGCAATTTGGGTGAGTAAATTTTGCATCTCAGAACTTGCAAAAGAGAAAAAGTTTAAGAACTTGAGAGAGAGATAGAGAGAGATAAAGCTGGTTAGTTACCCGACAACTTGATAGAATTGTAACGTGTTTGTGTAAGACTCGAGGTGTTTTATCACTTTGTGAGTTCATTTCTTCATTTGTAGCTCGGGTTGGTCTTGACCCAGAGCAGTAATAAAATATTCTCATTTCTCCTGTAGACGTAGGTATGAGCCACTCTCCGCCGAACCACGTAAATCTATGTGTTATCCTCTCTCTTTTTAAGTTTACTTTGGTTCCATACTAATAATGTAAATTCATTGTTCAATGGAGGTTTATTCGAGGGGTGAATTTCCTATTTTGCCCTTCGAACGAAAAACAGTCGTCAATAGTTTGCGCGTACAGTGCGCATGCTTCGTGCACAACTCATCTCATTTTTTTTTCTCATTTTTGAGTTTCTGGACTCTGATTCAGTCCCGATTTTTTCCTATACACTCGTAATGGAATATAATATTTCATTAAATTATTTAAAATTATACTCATGCTTGATATCAATGGGTAGACCCATTTCTGTTGCGCGGGACATCGATCCGACCCTAGGGGTTTCACATTTGCCCCAACATCAAGTTACACTTAGCCTTTTCCTACAAATTATGTGGGCCTATCTGTGGGAACACAGGAACTGGGCGACGCATGCTGTCCCTGGCTCGCGGCCCGGTCGGGAGTACGGAATAGCCACGGGGGACTAAACCGGAGAATAATGGAGTCGCCACCCGGTGTGAACCGGGAAAATGAGATTTAAGGCCGCACTCACCCCTCGCAAGGGAAGACCTCAAACCGTTGGGTTCGGAATGGTCCCTTACTTATGCCACTTGTAATGAAAGGATTTATATAATAATTTAATCAGGCTTAAGTAACACTTATTTCTAAGAATATCATGCTTCTACATTCACATACATACATCAACAAGTTCATCTAAATTATATGTAACACATTATTCGAATTTGCATACAGCCTATTTGCATGTAATCTATGTCTCAATTTGCATACATAAGGATTATCATACGACAAGCATACAAGTTAATTAACGCATTGGTGGACACAGAAGCGCAAAGAAATAGCATTCTTACTAGCATGCATATTAAGAAGAGACATTTAAGCGCATAACAGAAATAGACAACTAGAGGGGTAATACAAATGCATAACATAGAAAAGGGGTATCTATATGCTAAGATGGACATGTCGTAATGTGATGCAAGAGGATCTGTTTACCGTGTGCGTTCGTGCAGCGTTCGTAGACGCGTTCGAACGGTAAACAGAAGGTTCTCGTTCGAGTAGCGTTCGTAAACGCGTTCGAACGGAAATGAAACAGAATGCTCATGTTCGTATGGCGTTTGTGAACGCGTTCGAACGGAAATGAAACAGAATGCTCACGTTCGTATGGCGTTCGTGAACGCTTTCGAACAGAAATGAAATAGAATACTCACGTTCGTATGGCGTCGTGAACGCGTTTGAACGTAAATGAGACCTGATGCATGATAAGGCAAAATGCGCCCGCGTTCGAGTTGCGTTCGTAGACGCGTTCGAACGGGGACAGATCTGATGCATGAAATGGGACGCAATACATAAATGGCGAATAGTACAATGCGAGGCGCGGCAAAGCATCGTGGTAAAGGGCTTTAACCCTTCCACATATGGGATCTTTCATTCCACTTACTAAGCCCATGCGCTCGATCGCATCATGCATACAAACATAAAGACAATCATATCAAACTAAGTATGCCCGATTGAACACATCCTACATCCAACCGAACACACATCAACCGGCGCGGCAAAGCATCGTGGTAAAGGGCTTTAACCCCTCCTCATAGGGGATCTTTCATTCCACTTACTAAGCCCATGCGCTCGATCGAGTCATGCATAAAAAGAATTAAACACAATAATATCAAACTTAGTATGCCCGATTGAACGTATCTTGCATTCAACCGAACACACATCAACCGGCGCGGCAAAACATCGTGGTAAAGGGCTTTAACCCCTCCCCATAGGGGATCTTTCATTCCACTTACTAAGCCCATGCTCTCGATTGAGTCATGCATAAATAAGCAACATGCAGAATTCAAGTGACGAAAAATAAATAAACCAAAGCAACACAAAGCAAAAGAGGGTGTCGTTTACTCAAGCGGTACGTGGAGTTGTGTCCCGAGTACAGATCATATTACCGTCCATTCAGAATCGGCTATGAAATTTATGTCCGGGTTTCCATCCGATATACCGCGAGAGTTGACACATCTCTCATTTCATCCCACAGCCACAACATACAACGTCTCATAATTCATGCATATTTATTTACTCAAAGGCCACAACATGCAACATGACAATCACACAAGCAATATTTAAGAAATAGTACAAAAGCGAGTGTGAAAGATACCCTCAGGTCTAACCTTTTAGCCAACTTTCAGGCTTGCGTTTCACGGACGTCGGAAAGGGACAGCTCCTCAACTTCTCCGGTTCACTGGTTCAGCGTCCTAGCTCACTACTTTGCTGTTTGGGCTTCGTTCTGCTACTGTTCGGCCTCTGTTTTGCTACTCACTGTTCAGGTCACTTGTTTTGACGTTTCCACGGACTGTTCCGAGTTTTTGTGTGGGTTCTTAGTGCAGTTGTGTGTGATTATTTTAAGGATTATGAATGCAGTTTTTTATGTTACTGTTTTTAAGATTTTTAGGGAATGTTTTAAGTGTATTTTGCTGCTGTTTTAGGGGTTAAATTACTGCTGTTTGGGCGTGATTTAGGGACTGGTTTGGGTCAGTTTCGGTGGGAAGGGGGCTGCTATTCGGGGGTACTTTAGTGGCTGTTTGGGGCGTGTTTGGGCTGTCGTTGGGGGTATATTTTTCGGTGATGTGTGGAGGCTTAGGGGGTTGCTATTTTCGGTGTTGATTAGGAGTTGTTTTGGTGGTTGGAGGGGGTGTGAATGGCTATTGTATTTTCGGTAATATGCGAGTGTTTGAGGGCTTGTTGTTTTCGGTAATGTGAGGGTGGGGGTGAAGAGAGTTGTTTGTTATTGTGTGTATGAGCTAGGGGTTGGAAATTCTTTTCTTCTTTTTTGTTTGTGATGGGCGTCAACTAGGAGTTGGAGGGCTTTGGTTAGGGGTTGTTTATATAGAGAAGGGTAGGGCTTCACCTTGTCTCACAAGGAAGGGATTTTGGCATTAAAATGAGGATTTGATTTGGTGTTGAGCAAGGAAAGTCAAAGATTGAGGGGGGACAAAATTTGGCTAGATTAGGAAGTCAATATCTTTAAATTGGTTATGATTGATTTTAATTAGGCATGACATCTTTTTAATTTAGTATGTGATTTGTTTAGTTAGGAAGTTAATATATTTGATTTATCTTAATTAGGTATGATTATATTTTGTGTTTTATTTAATTGGTAAATGATTTAAATATTTTATTTAATGTTTAATGTTTAATTTAATTAGATTGGGATGTGTTTTATGGGCTTTGGGGAGATAAATGGGCTGGGGTGCGAGGCTAGCAGCAAAACCAGAAACACCGACGCCGTTCGAACGCCAATTCGAACGCTACACGAACGTCCGCAATCTGCCTGACGTTCGAACGAAGTAACGAACGCAGCACTAACGAAGACAGTGAGCTTGAAAATGAACTTGATGACGTACTTATTTCGAATTTCCCCTTCCGACCTCCGTTTCCCGTAATATCCTTAGCTAAAAAGGTAGTGCCTCCAACTGAGACTCATCATCGGGTTTCACATGCGAAAATACAATGCCTACACTATCCTTACTATTACTTGGGCCTGTTATTCTCCTAGGGTTTACTATGTCATCCTTACCAAGTGGCTAACCCTAAAAATCTTTAAACACCCAAACAATGGTGAAATAATAAGTTTTCATGCAAGAGAATAGCTAAACATAAAAAAACTAACCTGATATATTCATGCAAGTCTAAACCCACCACATATTCCAGAAACATATGCATTTAACAACTCAGAGGTTCGCGCATTAAGCCTCAAATATAAACACGAAAACCCAGAAACTCAAAAACCAGCCCTAGAAACCCACAAAAAACCCAATAGCATGTTATCAAATGAAGCATATGTTCATCATGCTCATCACGCGATAATTCTGGAAATATAAAGTATGTTCAGTACAAAGGAAAAGAGATAGAAGTCAATGAGTACTTACTTGTATGTTGGAGATGAAGATTGGGAGATGAAGTTTGTTAAGAAGTGCGGAGTTGTAGAGAAATCTTGAAGGTTCTTGAGAGCGTTTGAGAGAGATGAAGTTGTAAATTTTTGAAATGAACAGAAGAGGCCTTTAAATAGGCTGCTCAGGCTGATCCTGGTCGTTGGATCGAAATGAGAGTGAAGGATGGGTGACACGTGTTGGGTCAGTCGCTACCGTTGAATTCAAATCAAGGGCTCGGATAGAAGCCAAGTGCTCGGTTAATCTCAGCAGTCTAAATTTTGGTAGGCAAGTCATAAATGAGTGACATTTGGCGCTCAATGAGACGAAAAGAAAAGAGATTTGATAGATGTGATGGGTATTTAAGGAAGGTCATCATATACTCTGCATATTCCAATGGACGTTTTAGAACCATATGAGTGGTTTTTCAACTGACAGTGAAAGAATTACAATCATCACAAAAGGGCATCTTTGGCAATATGTAGAACAGCTCGTCCCGAAGAAGATGAGCCTAGGAATAATTGAGGTGATATAGCATTCTCAATGGGTGACGACCAGAGGACATTGGGTCGGTCTTTTGCTGCATGCTCCACCATCTTTTGTAAAGTTCCCGGCATTAACTCGAAAACTCGTTGATACTAAGAATTATAGGACAAATGTTGATAGTGATTTTTTGCCCTGAGTAAGGTTCAAGTACCGATGAGGGGTAGGATGGAGATTGTACTTAGCCAAAAGTGGATGGCAAAGGCTCAAGAGGCCAGAAGGAGATGGGGTTTGACAGAGAGACCAGACCTAGTGGTACATAGGAGTTCTCTTGAGAACATGAGCATCGTGAAGGATGACCAAGTTGGGATACCTACCCGAACACATGAAGGGTGTTGATTTGAGATTTTCTGAGAGTTTGTTAAACCCGACCTGAGGAGGACATTGTTGGTGAAACTTGACCTGGTTGGACGAGTTAGAGGAAGCTTTGATTTGTAGCATCTTCCTCGATATGCCGACCTGAGGGACGAAGATGGGATCACATGCCGACCAATACGGAGGTCGTGTGACATATGCCTTAAGTAGGAAGGTGTGCTTCTAGAAGACTAATGATGACTATGGGAAAGTAGCGATCCACAGTGGTTGTAGGCCCTACCAACCGCCATAGGCCGGTGCAGTGGCAAAATAATGACAGAGCAAATCCGCCATAGGCCGCTATAAGCCGGTGTAGTAGCAGAAGAATAAGCCCATCTAATTAGCTGGATAAGAGGCAGTTGGAGGTAGCAGCAACTGTAATGATGACCTTATGACATTGGATGATGTTAGAGGTGGTGGAATAATGAATTTGGAAGCCTATATAAATGGATTAACGTCTCAGATTCAAG
This sequence comes from Zanthoxylum bungeanum, assembly GCA_019454045.1. NCBI lineage: Eukaryota > Viridiplantae > Streptophyta > Magnoliopsida > Sapindales > Rutaceae > Zanthoxylum > Zanthoxylum bungeanum. The sequence goes on from SKCR01034000.1 coordinate 102,523, forward strand.
GATTAGCAATTTGAGTCACTCTCCGCCCAACCACGTGAATCTCTGTATTATCATGTCTCTTGTTAAGTTTGCTTTGGTTCCTTATTAATTAAACAAATTCACTATTCGATAGAGGTTTATTCGAAGAATGAATTCCCTATTTTACCTTTCGAATAAAAAACTGCCGTGAACGTAATACATTTTAACTTTTATAATATAATTTTCAAAATGTGTAACGTTGTATTAGTTATAGTGTGCCCTATAATCATCTCTTACCACAAATTGATGAACGGATGGAATCTCACATAAAGTTGAGCCATTTTATAATAAATTTCTAACAACACATGGAATCAATTACAGACGATCTTGAGTTGTTTTGAATTTTTTGAGACCCTAAACGAGTTCTTAAAATGGGGTCCATATCGATAAAAGATAAAAAAAAAAAAATACAAATCATATAATATATTAAAATTTAAATTTTCTCTTAATTCGAGACCCTTAATTTCAGATCAAATTTACGACTCCAATGTTGACTCTTCCCCTAATCACGTCTGATTACAGACATGCAGTGAAGGGCCTTTAATAATGATTTGCTGCTAACCTTCAAATTTAAAGCTTCTGGTTTGCCCTTGTGTTTTCATTAAATTATTTCTATTTTGAGTATCACTTCATCAAGATATGGTTATTCGATTCAGTAAGGATTTTTCTAGAGACAATCGATTCAGACGAGTCGATATTTGTCCATTCTAATTTTGTCATAAAAAAAATAATTTCGAATCCTAACATAATTCCGAACGAATCCTATATCAAATAATATGAGATCCCAAATTTTGATCAAGATTCGAGATTTTATATGATTCTTAATTTTATCCTTTTTGATTCTTGCTTCCATTGAAAAATAATTTTTTTTCTCAATTGATAACAATTTGAAAATGGCTTATAGGCTCTTCCTTTTCTCTCGGGTAGCTTAAAAATTAAGCCATTTCTAACAACTATACTACAATATTTCTCTTTAACAAACAAAATAACACCCCGTTTGATAATAATTTGATCATTATTTTCCATTTTCACAAGTCACATATAGTCCCCTTAAATCTTATAGTTAAGCAATTTGCCTCTGGCTCTAAATTTTTTTCCTAAGCAGGTACCAATCAAAAGATACAAATAACAAAATTAATAAATCACCACTTCACATTTGAAGATTTAGAAGGTGGGTCAACTTTGCTTTTTCTAAAATATATAAAATTAAAAGGGACATGTTAATGTTATTTTATAAGACGTGATCTTTAGAATAGTCCGTACAAATAACTGGTTGGTATCCATTTTAAAATTTGAGAATTTTAATTTTTAAATATATAATATATTTTTTATATATTTTTTGATCATTTTATCATTAGAAATCTTATTTTAAAAACGCCATTAAGATCTCAAAACTTACATCAATAAAATCTCTCAATACACCAATGTGAACTTCCAGAAACAAAAGTATTCACTATTTGATATTTTATTTGTGATTGCGTGTAGGCAAAGCTGTATGAGAAAATTGTTTAACAACTTAAACCATCCAAACTACTTTTCTCATCTATGAACACGTGTCAAACACATATCATGTGCCACTTGTATTTGGCCTAACTTTTTTCCTTTTTTGTATATAAACTCAAAAATTACATCTTCAACCATATATATATATATATATTGTGTCATCATCTAGTTGGTTTACACTAATAATGAAAATCGAAACGTCACGTCCTGATTATGAGATGGAATAAAAAAATCATTTCGAATCTCGATCGATTTTCTGAATTATGAAGAAAAATTATTCGGAATTCTGAACTGAATAGGGATTTATGATATTTATGTTAAAATTTGAGATTTATGATGTTTTTTCATCCAAAATCTTAATCAGAATTTTTATTCGAGATAATATTTCATCTTGAATATCGTATTAAATGATACGAGATTCCCGACCCTAGTTCACACATGATAATTAACATCAAAATATAGATATAAATGTATATGATTATTATTTAATCCAAATGCACGAAACAATTTTGCATTTTATAGAGGATTTAATGATACTTCTCATGATATGCATGCACATACCAACTCACCTAATTCATAGCTCAATTACAAAATTTCAAAGGGTAAATCGGTAATTCAGAGACTCCACGTTACGAAAAGGGCCAAAAGCCGTTCGTTTGAGTGGGTGGAGACTGCCTAACAGAAAAACGGAATCAATACCATCTGGTGGCGGCGAGGGGCATTAATGACATTTCCTTCCATATTGGGCCCCTTTTTAGGTTACGGGTACGGGTTTAGCCGGTTCCCTTTTTAATTTTAAATGAGCAAGTTACGCGCTTTGTGACGCGTGTACGCGCACACGCTATCGGTGCCACACGAAATCCCCACACACAATTTTCCAAACAAAAGCTGGCTAATTGTGGATTACATGTTCTTAAGCAATTGATTAGGGATTTAATTAATTAATTAATTAACTGTTTATTTGTTTTAATTACTTTTCACGATTAAAGTATATTGCTTTAGGGGCCACTTTGTGGTGTCCATATTAACAAGAAATTGACCATGACTATGAGGGTGTTGTTTTCCATAGTCCTCAATAGGCGCGGCTTGATTGTGTAGGGTTCAGGATCTCACCTTGAGATTCTGGGTTTGAATTTAGGGAGTGCGTTTTTTGTAAAAACCTGGGACAGCCGGAGGTTTTACCTGCTACGCTTAAGTACGGAATGATGGTTTCGGGGTGGGGTTTCCAACGATTCAAAAAAAAAAAAGTGTTGTTTTCCTTATTAAATTTTCATGAATTTTCACGAATTTAATATGTTCTTAAACTTAAAAATATTATCTTGATTTGTTTAGTAAATTTTTCCCGATCAAATTCCCCAATCAAATCGTATGAATACAATTAGGAGTTTCTTCATATCTAAAATAAAAATGTTCGCTAATGACTGTTATCTGATTAATCAAAAAAAAATAAAAAAAATTCCACTTATTTAATTGTGTTTCATAAAATATGCGAGATTATCTCATTCTCTTGCACACATTTATAGAGATGGATATTTTAATCAAATCGAATCAGATCAGAAATATTCGATTATTATTAATTTTCGAAATTAACATATCAAATTCAAGCGGTTCAGTTTGATTCAATTCAATTCAAATTCTGATAAAAGTGCTATGAAATAAACCAAAAAATGCCTGCCCCTACACAGCCATATTCTTTTTTTCCCCATGTTTTTAGCAAAATACACACATATTATTTTTATATGATTTTCAATTGATAAAAACCCTTTTAAATTATTAGCTATGAAGATTCAAAAGTTGGAAAAAGAGTTGGGTTCATGGGAAATTTGAGGACCACTTGCAAAACGTTGGGCACAACACATGATAAAAATCTTATCAAGCATGGAGTAGAGATGTGGTTTTTTTTTTTTTTTTTTTTAATAAATAATTTGATTATGGACTTGCAATTGGCATCATGTTTGATGCCCATGCAAAAGTAAAGTTCAATTAATGGGGAGATTTATCTTTAGACCCTCACTTTTTGATTAAATGGTCCAAAAAATTGAGTCCCCACTTAGCCAATTTGATTAATTTTGAGTATCAACCTTGGTTCTATTTTAGATTCAAAATTAGTGGCCAAATTATTGGTGCAATTGGCTTGACTACATTGGTTAATATGTTCATGGGTAATGAGGAGCCAAATTCAATTAAGAAAATTGATCTATACATCTTTATAAGTTCAATTTGTTTCTAATGGGTGATAAAAACCTGTCCCAGATGAGCGTGGCTTGGTGGTGTAGGGTTCAAGTTCTGGATTCGAATTCAGGGAGTGTGTTTCTTGTAAGGGTCTGAGACGGCCGAGGGTTTTACATGCTCCACTTAAACCTGAAAATTGTGATTTAGCGGTAGGATTTCCAACGATTTAAAAAAAAAAGGTGATAAATCAAGTACATATGGCACTAATAAATTAAAACTTACTCATGCATCTTATGCTAATGTTATTTCAGGTCAATTTAGTGGCCGTCGAATCAAAATTATCTTGCAAAAAATATACGTTAGAGAAATCACTGGACTCAAAGTTTTAAATTGTTATGAAATGTCCTAACAATAATAGTAATAAACATAAGTTTTAATAGATTAACAAATTTTTTCACTTGAAATGTGATTCTAATTTTAAGGTCATACATAATTATAGATCTAACGGATCGACTTTAAAATTTTATGTAGGGTGGACAAATTGATCGAGTTTTAAATAACCTGACGTATTTACCGATCGTAATTATGTGGATTTTTAGAAATAATATAAATTAATAGACTCAAAATGAACACATGAGATTTTAATACGAGAGTCGAGTACCATATTAGAGAAATAGTTGGACCTTAATATTTTATATATCAAGAAAAAGCTTAGAATTAGTACTAAAGTGCATGACTATCTTGACTTGATGCCATTTTTGATTGACAAGTTTGACAATTTGCTTCATTGTTTCCCTCCTTTCATTTTAAATTAAAGAATATATTTGCCAATCAATTAATTTCTTATTAAATGCGAGTAATTACTTAATTACTACCATCTAAATCAACATATGTTATGATTAATATTGATTAATTGCTTATCACTAGTGGAACGATTCGATTTGGCCGAAAATTGCCGATTTAATTTCACATCGAAAATTACCGATTTTTAAAAATTGTCCGATTCGTTGAAAGATTCATTTTCTTATATTTCTCCTTATATTTCTTCTTTTTTAAAATTTTTAGTCATCTCTCTTAATTTTATGCTTGTTTAACCTTTTTTCTTGATGAATAAATAAATTTTAGTAATTTTTAAATAATATTGAGAAATGAGTTTTAAATATTTTTTTTTTATTCTCAATATATCATGTTAAATGCCAAATTTACTCTTTTCTAGGAGTGTGCAAAATAGGATACCCTAATCTGTTGAAGTGGAATCGGAACATATCCAAAATTAATTCGGTTCCAATATTTTAGAATGAGAACCTACTAGATATAATAGATTATCATATCTTATCGGTTCCGATTCGGTTCCAATAGATTCCATGATACCTTATTTCTGTATTTCATGAAAAATAGCAATAACAAGCTTCATTGTTCATGGCGAATACCATTTTTTAATGCATCAATTGGTATAAAGTTCTAGTTACCTATAACAAGCATTAGTACAAACTCTCTGCTTTGTCATGGCAACCCAACCATCAGCACCTCGTCAATGGTAATAACAATAACATCATGAATATGCCATGCACTCCACGTGGTAGATACAAGCATAGATGGCCACGGTTCGGTTCGGTTCCAAAATCGAATCGAACCATTCGATTCTACGGTTTTAGGTTGCTGGAATCGTAACCGAACCGGTTCAAAACAGGTTTGGTTACGATTCCAGCTTTTTGGAACCGCCGAACCCAATCGAATCGAAAAATTCGGTTCGGTTCTCTATTTTTTAAGGGAAAAAAAAATTAGTTCTGTTCCGGTTCCGAATCGGAACCGAACCGAACCTTAAGGTTACGGTTCCAAATTTTATGGAACCATAACCGAACCGTTTTGAGGTTCGGTTCGGTTCCGATTTTGAAACCGGAACCGGATGAAACCGTAACCTTACGATTCCATCCGGTTCGATTCCGTTTCAGTTTCGATTCCGAACCGAAACCGTAACCGGGTCTAACTACAAGTCATTGAGCATAAATAGAAAGTAGAACATAAGTAGCAAACAAAAAGCATAACAGAAGTAACAGTAGCAAACAGAAAGCATAACAGAAGTGGCAGTAGCAAATAATAACAACATAATATTTAGTAGCAGTAGCATAACAGATGTTTTTTATTTTTGAATCGATCGGACTCACAATTACTGCTCACGGGTTTGAGAAATATTTTCAGGGTTCGATTCTTATTTAGGGTCGGTTAAGCAAGTTGGTTACGGTACTCAATTTTGTAGAATCGGAACCTACCTATATTAAATCGGTTCCATATTTTTAGACTTAGAACCTACTCTAAAATTGTTTCGGTTCCAGAACCTCTAAAAACGGTTCGGTACCTTGAGGTTCCGGTTTTACTCAGAACCATTGCACACTCTTATTATTTCCGATTAATTTTCGTTTAATCTCCAAATATTTTCAATTACTGTCGATTTCTGATTAGACTGAAATTGTTTTGCGTATTTTCATAACAACCCGCCGTTTATAATTTGTAAAAAAAAAAAAAAGTAATAATAATAAAAAAAACATGTTTAGGACAGCAATAAAAAATTTCTCCGAAAGTTGGAGGCTTTAATTTGTTCTTATTTGTGTCGACTTGTGAACATATATAAATAAATAAATAAATAAAAGCTTGGCTAATTAAGTAATAAATAATATACTTTAATCTCATGTCCTCTTGTAAGGAGAGGAGATGGGAGAGCAGAGGAATTTAAATTCCTTAATAATTTTTATTGTTTAGTTTGTATATTTAGGGTGAAATTTGATTTCCAATGGACTTTAAATTCCATGGAATGAGGGAATTTGAATTCCTCATCAATGGCCAAGGAATTTAAATTCTCCACCTATTAAAATACAAAAATTTCATAATTTTCCTTTAAATGAATTAGTTCTACAACATTTATTACAAATTTATTTATTACTTTTGTAATATTTATGAAACTTGCTAATACATCTGAATCATTATAATATGTGAATAATTTATCACTAAGTTATTGGATAGTGATCGGGACCAGAATCCGGGACATGGGCTGAGACTGAGATCGAGGCGGGGGCTATGACCCGTGACCAGGGCCAAGACTCGGGACTTAGGACCTTGTGACCAATGTCGGGATAGGGGATGGGGGCTGCATGGACCGGGACTTGGTTCGAGGCTTATTTCGGGACCAGGCCTGAGGCCAATACCGGGACGCGAGACCTAAGGTTGGGACAAGGACCTGATACCCGGAGCTGGGACCTGAGACTCGAGGTCGGGACTCGAGACCCGAACCATTTCAGGACCTTGGATCCAAGACTAAGACCGAGACCAGAACCTAGTTTGGGACCGGGACTCGATGTCACATCCCAGTATTTTCGAGACGTGGCCGGTAGGAGACAGTGTTACCATCTCTTTAAGCCTCCGATATGAAGATAAATGGTGTGACATGAACTAAACTTAACTTGCATTTGGACTACCTCATCGTGCGTGTGTAAACACTGTATTTTTACGTATAACCCGATGATAAGTTTCTTATAGAGACACTCTCTGAAAGCTTGGAAGTTGCAAAGATGAATACTGGAAGGGAAAGAGACTCCTAGGATCTCCATGGGATATTTTCAAATATTGGCTAGACATCACATATGTCATGCCTACCTTCTCTTAGATCAAAAAAACCAATCGTACATACACTTGAAATCCCAGATCCGGCCGAACATAGAACAATTGTCAGTGAATGTACTGATTATTAATCCCTGCAATCATGAGATTCGATTGATGTCCAATCATACATGTAATTCAAAATCTATGTATACATGTCAAACCAGAGATAAATTCAAAATACATATCCAACTGGACATGTGTCGAGCTGTCATCGAATGTGCAGATCTTCAATTGCTGAAATTACAGACTTGATTATATCCAGTCGAACATATATCTAAGATATATATTCTGCCGGATATGAATCGAGTTGTAACTGACGATACAGATTGACAACCACTAGAGACATGGAAGAGATCTTGTCTCCCTTTCTCATCTTTAGCCTCAGCCTGGGCATAATAAATTAGTGCCTAAGCCACCTTCATTCACAACTTTTGATCCTCCTAGACACTCAAATATTGATACGCTGACACCCTAAAAAATCCATAGGGAGAAATAGAGAAAACAATGAGCAAACCATAAATCCTTGAGAGCTTCCACTTTCCAGCAAGTATCCAAGCAATATCTTGGCCTTTAGAAGTGTTTTCAAGCCAAATGAAATCTAGAGATACGACTTGAGGGCACACTCTTTCACTTTCGTATTTTTGGAGTTTCTTTACTTACAGAGTATCTCTGGCTGAACATACATCACGTCCAACCGGACATGCACACACATCTGGTCGACTATACACATATCAGGGCGTGTTCAATGCTTTCTTCAGTTTATTACTACCTTTTTATTATCATGCTATTATTAAGTTATTCTATTATCGCGTCCTGTTATTTTAGTACTATTCTATCATTGTCCTTTATCTGTTATTTTATTACTGATATGCATGTGCTGCTAACTTACTGATATTTATACATGTCTTTGTCATGTTTTTGCTTTTGTAATTATGTATATATCATCTCGTTATTATTATGAATATGTATGATTCTGTTCTTTTTAGTTTCTAGTTTAAGCATGTTATGATTTATTGTTGCTATATCTGTTATTTGCATGCTTCTGTGATTTTGGTTCCTCACATTACCTCATGTCGGACTTATATAAAGTTTGGCCGGATATTGACAAAAATATCTGAACATTAAATACCCAATTTTTTTTTATATTTTGATCCGTTTGATTAGTACTTCATCATTGCTTTAATAATTTTTGAACATTTATATTGTATTTTTTTATTATCATTTTACTACTGTTGTAATAACTTATGCATATTTCCTTTACATTTTTTGCGCTATTGTGTGCTCTTGCATTATAAGACATGAAGATACCTCTTTTGAGCATAAATATTATACTGCCATCAGTAAGAGACTGTTCCGAACCCAAAAGGGCTTAAGGTCGGTCTTTGCGAGGGGTGTAGTGCGGCCTTAAATCATTCTCAATTATTTATATTGGGTGGCGACTCTTTTATTCTCTGGTTAATCCCCCCATGGGACTATCCGTACTCTTTACGGGTTGCGAGCCTAACATTGTAGTGGTCGCTGATGTCGTAGATATATCGATAAACCCCACTGCGCTCACATAGCGTGACTCATGAATTGATGTAAACATGGATAATTGAAACATAATTACAGATGGACTGCATGACATAATGTCTAACATAACATGAATTACACAATAGTTAACATTCGACCATTTGGATTAACATAACACAATACTCTACGAATGGGCCCTGACACTTGATCATAATGATCGCAGCTAGTGTCCATCTTCTCCGAAGATCGTCCTTTAAAAGCATGAAAAACCTGCAACACATGAATTGAAAATGAAAGAGTAACTCAAACAAACGACTCAGTGAGTGAGTTTTAAAATTAAATGTATGGCAACGTAACATGTATATTTAAATGAAATTACTTCAAACCTCATTCGTGGAATGTAAATTGTATACCCTGAATTGTATATTATATACATACATAGAACTGTAACGTGATTTAAACATCTGTAACATGACTTGAGAATTGATACATATTAACATGACCGTAACCTGAACGCATAAAAACAAAAATGAACATGTCATGACCCAACACCGTGATATGAACTAAAACTGTGAACGTGTTTGCAAGCTGTAAACATGACGACATGACTGTAAATTGTAAATGTGGCATGAACACGTGAACATGACCTAATCTTTATACGTAAAAACATAACTGAAACTTGAAAACATGACTGTAAACTGTAAAACGTAATCATAAGCTGGGAACTGTATCGTGAACTGAAAACATAATCTTGAGTTTGAAAACTGAATTGCGTATGAACTGAAATTGCATCATGAACTGGAAACATATAATTATCTAAAACTGCATTTCTGATCTGAAAACATGAACACAATCTGAATCTATAAACATATCTATAAATGGATTTTCCTGAAAAACCTCACCAGCTTAATAACCTGGGGAATGAAATATACTTAGTGGGACCTAACACCACGTAAGTAGGGGAACATAAACATGAACGACCCTATAAGGGGTGATCAGTGTCCCATAAGGCAATGTGAGCGTACCCATGACATGATAGCTATTTATGAGAGGACTACACTTTACTGGTGGTTTGAAAATATTTTACTTACTTGTTATTTAAATCATTTTTTTGAAGAAAACTTAACTGAAAATCATGAAAATCCTGAACTTGAAAACGTATTTTATGAAATCACAAACTGAAAACATATTACATGGAAAACATGAAATGAAAACTCAATCATAACTATAACTAAAAAACATGAGCTGCAAACGTGATTGTATATGAAAACTTATACAGTAAAAGTAAACATGAAAATAATGACGTGATCTGAAAACATAAACAAGATCTGAAAACCATATACGTGCCTTGAAAACTGACATATATCTTGAAAAACTAAAATATGTAAACATGAACTGAAATCTGTGATTAAATACATAGATTACAATTATGAACCTGATAATGTGACTTGCTCGTACAACACCAACGTGAGCATGAGAAACGTGATGTGACATGAACATGAAAATATGACTTAAAAATATAACGTGTCTTGGAAACATGAAAATATGAATGTGGCATGAACTTATAACATGAAAGCATGATATTGGAACATGTCATGATTATTTAACTTAAGCTGCTCTACTGAAACTGCTATTCATGCTTATGACGTGACATGCTTGTGACACAAAAAAGAATATCAATAGTATGATTCTAACTTAATCTATTTTCATAACATGAAATTTATTCATTATTATACCAAACCACCCAAATCCGTGACTTTAATCAACCCAAACTTGTTGTGTCCTGGATCTAACCAAATCCATGCATGAAATCCACAACCTATCTAAACATGATTATCAACTAAGATGCGTAACTTGAAGTCATGCATGAACGTAAACTGGAAAACTTACATGAACTATAATCTGTAAACACACATAAACCGTGACATGAAGGACATGCTTGAACTATAAACTGAAAACGTATATACATGACTTGTGAAAATATAAAATGTACTCATAAAGTGTAAATTATAAACTTAATATATAACTATGACTTGTGAAAACTTGAAGAGCTTGGAAAATATAATTGAGCATGTAAGTTGTAACTTAGGCATAAAAACATATTTTGAACGTGAAAAACGTAACTTGAATAAAAAATAACATAACTTGAACTTGAATTACTTATTTTAAACATGAAAATGAATCTTGAAAATGAATGTGGAGAATGTATCTTGAAACTTGAAATACACGACTTGAAGATGCATATAAGAAGCAAAATATAACGTGAATGTAAGCTTGAAAACATAACATGAATGTAAATATGAGAAACGTACCTGAACATAAACGTGAAAATCATAACATAAGCATGCACATGGAATACGTAGCGTAATCATGTATATAGAAAACGTGACGTGAACATGGATTTAGTAACGTGACATAACATGAATATGGGAATATGATGTATCATGAATATGTATACATAACCTGAATGGAGATATAGAAACTCAATGTAAATATAACATAAAAAAAATTACATGAATAAAAACTCAACATGAGCAAAAACGTGAAAGCATAACGCGACATAAACATAAAACATAATCAACTTGGAAAGGAGTATTCACTCACAAACACACCATTATCATCACCACATTAGGCATTAATCTCATGCTTACAACTTTACCAAAAATACAAAGAAAATAATTCCCCCTACAACACCCATATTCGGCCAACATGACCCATCTTCAACTCTTGCAAATTGAACCAAATTCATGCATGGATCAAGTCACAACACTACTATAAGCATATGAAATCAATTATTTGAACTCAAACATGCAAAACATATCAAACCCAAACTTGGATCTGTTGGGGCAGTTATGGAACCCGTAGGGTCGGATAGGTGTCTCGCATAACGGAAGTGGTTCTAACCCAAATAGTTCAGGGATAGGTATATTTTAAAATATTTTAATGAAAATTACATTCTGATATGAGTCCGTAGGAAAAAAAGGGGACCATATCAGAGTCTAGATGCTCTGGAACGGTGAAAATGAAGTTTTAGTGTTCATCAACTCTCGGTGTCGCGACGTGGAAGTTAGGAGTCGCGACTCTCCAAAGTGCGAGAGCAACTCCAAGAGCTGAATGTTCCGGCATCGTGACATGCAAGGGTGAGAGTCATGACACTCGGAGGTCTGATGCTCAGTGTCGCGATGATGGAAGGTCAATGTCGCGACGCTCCCCTAGGCAGTGAGCAATTTCAACCTTCAAATCAATCCTAAACACTTCCAATTTTCTCCTATCACTTCAATACACCTTAAAACCAATTTTAACATCAAAACCAACCACAATACATGTTATACAACTAACATACATGTATTCTAAATACATATATGTATTTGTTTGAATTAAAACAAAAACCAATTTAGAATCCCACTATGAAATGTCTCATAAATAATTATAGTTCACCCAAAGGTGGTCAAGTGATTCTAGAATAGTAGCCATAACTCTAAACTTTAATCTAGAGTTCCAAACTCTTATTACCATGTCCAACATGAACATCTTTGACCTAATTAACAAGCATATTATGTTTATACTTCCAAAGCATCCTAAAATAATTTATTGGCCTTATTTCAACTTTAAGTTATGTTATCATGCATCCAATACATAAATCATCACTATATGTCTCACTAATGAATAACATAACTTAAGAAAAGTTAAAAATGACCTAGTAAGCTTGATGCAAGATCCAATCTACTTCTCTTTTGTTAAAATAGTTGAAGAACTTCCAAGAATTAACAAGCTTGACTCCAAGATCCAATCTTGATTCCAATGCAAGCAAACTTCACTCCAAGATCCAATCTTGATTCCTCCATGCTGAAGTGTTGTAGAGATCTTTCAAAGCTTCTCTAAACCTTTCTCTTCTCTAAACTAATTTCTCTAAGAATTGCTTGTATTTAGCTTTCTTAAACTTAATTAAAACATTCCTAAAGCTTGCTATTTATAGCAAAACTTAGGTAATTTTTAATTAATAAAAGTTGTAATCAACTTTTAGGTGAGCTTAATCTAATTTGTCCAAATATGTATAATTAGGTATGACTAATCTTCATTGTCTACCACTTTGATTTAATCCAATTAAATCAAGATAAGGATTAGGAAATAGATTGGTTCAATGTTTGCCACTTTGATTTAATCCAATTAAATCAAGACAAAACCACTGATTATTACATACTTACAATTACCATAATATCCTCAAATGGTAGAGATAATTTTAATTTTACAATTAAGCCCTTGTGTAATTATTGAATTAATCCAATTAGGTCAAAGTAAATAATCAATGTTATCCAATAACACTTGATTATCTTAGTTGATAATTATAATATCGAATATTATCTTTTATCAAAATTAATCGGCTATCCAAGTGCTTAAATAGTACACTTCATATTGGGACTCTCTAAATTCAGACACGTTCGTCATATAAGTCTACATAATATGTATGCAATTCAGCCACCTCTAAATTCGTGAAGAACACGAACGGCCTTTCTGAACTATACAAGTCGAGGTCATCATATATGTTTAACAATCCCTCCGTCGTAGGCTATCCGAGTTGTGCTTGGGAAATATAGAATACACCGTCAAGTTTCTGAGGCACACATCTTATGTCGACATATCCACGATTCTTCATAACTGATGCGATCACCCTAGGTGATAGACTTTTCCCAAGCTTTAAGAATCGTGACTTTACTTACATGGATACCTAAACTCCTTATGGTACACATACGAGTCGACAGATCCTATCTTGCTTCGCACCTGATTACTGAGTGCATCAGTCCACACCCAATGAACATCTAGAGGCCAGAAAATGAAAGGTTTCTAACATACATGGCATCAAAGTTTGGAGGATCTCACACAAAATCAATGTTATCCTACAGTCAAAGGATTACACATGCTACTCGACTCGAGAAGATTCCTATTGATGGTGGTGTGTACTTCCAACTATTATGATTCACCTGTGAGTCATTCAGTATTTGGTCCAACCAATACCCACACGTCTATACAAGCTTCCAAAGCTCATGGTACATTGGGTTAAACCATTGGAACTCCAATTTCATTATATGACATGTGCTAGTATTCTAGGTTATACGAATTCGACCGTATTCCAAAACCAACGACTAGAAATATTTACTTTAAGAATAGTTTACAATAATAATATTTATCCTAATGTCGGATCACCTAGTGTCCAGTATTACTACAAGACTATTCTAAGGTCGATGTCATTCTTAGCATATTTATACATCAATAATGCACATATGTCACATGCTTAAAAGGCATTTAAAATTTCGTAATAGTGCAGCCCCCAGAAAAAAAAAACATGATTTTGACTTTTATCTTGTCAAAATTTGGAAAAATATTTAACATAAAAGTTGTAGATCTATGTCTAAAAGTTTCGATGGTACTAACATCACTAAAAACGGACATCGAGACCCCAAAGTTATGACCAAAATACTAAAGGCTATCTATAACGCGATTAAATTAAATACACCGAAAATTTGCTAAAATTAAACCACGAGTAAGGAATAGCTAATAATGTATGTTTATATGCTTGAATGATGCTTCACACATGTAAGAGATAATTATCATGATTACGTCATGGTAACCGGGGTGTTACACCCGGGTCGGGGTCGGGGCCGAGATCGAGACGAGACCAGAACAGGTCAGGGCTAGGACTCGGGTCGGGTCCGGGACAGGATCAGAACTCATCCAGGCCCCGACCCCGATTCTGGGTCCCGGTCTTGATGCCGAATCTTGGAATTAATAATATATTATTTTTTATTTTTCATATTTATTACTATTTATAAAAATTTATTAATATTATAAATAAATTATTTATTTTTAATAATAATTTTATTATAAATATATTTAAAATTCTTATCATTAATTAAAATAACATTGATAATTAAAATAACATCGAAAAATAAATTACAATTTTAATTAAAAAATATTTTTTAATTTTTAATTATTTTTTAATTTATATTTTATTGATTTAATAAATTAATTATTAATAAATATTGATATTTAATACTAAAGGGTAAATATATCCATAAAAATTATATAATGTTATTTTCCCCTCATCATTTTATTTCCTCTCATCTCCTTCCAACTAAACATCGCCTAAAAGTTTTCGAATATTATTTATGCTTTCACCTAATTTTCGATCTACCAATAATAATTTCCCTTAAATAAATTATCCAAATTTCATAATAAATACATAAACGTTTGGTGGTGACAAATTGAAATCGTGTGGATTTTAGCTTTCATATGATAATAAAAACACTTCATTGAGTCATTTAGTTTTGCCTTTAAGGGTTCCATCACCACCCACCAAAACGTTTTGTTATATTTGAAAAATTGAAAGCCCCATCCCACATTGTTATCAATTTCTTTGCCCATAAATTTCTATTAAAACTTAATGAAAATTGTTATTATTATTATTATTATTATTATTATTATTATTATTATATTATTATTATTATTATTATTATTATTATTATTATTGTTATTGTTATTGTTATTGTTATTGTTGTTGTTGTTGTTTTTTTGAAAAGAAAAATTGTCATTATTTGAAGTGAGGAGAATGAAGCTTTTTAGGGGAATAGAAGAATAATAAATTATAATAAATAAAATTAAACAATATTCATAAATCAAAAACGTTATCATGACACATTCATTTATTTTCAACTTTAATAAATATCTTTGAAAATTAAAATGCACCAACACAATTAACACGAGGGTGCGTTTGTTTTGATAGAAAATGAGAGAAAATTGGAGAGAATTCTAAACCATCACAAGAGGTTGAGAGAAGAGATCTTATATTAATTTTTAGGGTTATTTTAAATTTATTACTAAATTTATAGTAAAATAATAAATAAATACTGTGAATTTTAAAATATTATATTTTATTATTAAATTTACGATAAAATAATATTTTATTATTAAATTTATACAAAATCTAATATTCTATACTACTATGTTAGTTTATCATTAGTTGACTTTACTACTTCTCCATTAATTTATCATCAATTTACTTAGTTAACATTAATGTTAAAATGTAACATTAAACTAATGATCAACTAAGATTTTGACCAAAAATAGTAAATATTATTTTATCATAAATTTATTAATAAAATAAAATATTTAAAATTCGAAATACCTAATTAATAATTTACAATAAATTTAATAATAAAATATAAATCACCTTAATCTTTTTCACTTCAAAGTCTATAAACTACATAATTCATAATAACCCCTAGATATTTGACTGTAATACGAGTATTATTTTAGGTGAAGATCTTCACGTGCTCGATATGGAGCTAGACATTGTGGAGTTCACGTAGAGTTCGCAATCGGACGAGACGGATCATGATTTGTCAAATTCAGTTTCATTATAATTACGGATTCGAGATAAAATAATGTCTCAAATCTCATATTGATTTTTAAATCATGATGATTTTTGTCCTAAATAGTTTGAGATATCAACGTGAATTTTTATTCGAAATAATAAATTATCTCAAATCTCGTATTGAATGATACGATATCTTAAATATCGATCGAAATTCGAAATTTTCTGTCAAAGTATGCCTGAACAGGTAGAGCAAGCAAACAATGACTTGCTATTCTACCTGTTCTGACATGCATTCGAACAATGTAGCAAAGCTCTGACCGGCGTCAACACACACGTATAACGCAAGCGCACATATCGTTCAAGTAGTATAAAAATATCGATCCCACGAGGACTTAATTCCTACTGTTGTTATTAATTATTGAATATATTTATTTACAGATATCTAATTAAATGGAGAAGAGAATGATTGTTTGATTGGTTGAATGTGATTTTACAAAATAAATAAATAAAAAGACAAAAGAAAATACTAAGGAAAATAACAAAAGACACAAAGATCTAGGGTCGTGAATCATTCTAATATCATTTAAAACATGAAGTGGTTATTTTATGTTTGTGTAATAAATCAGTTTACTAACCTGGAACACTAAATTATGCAAAAGCCTCTGTCGATGGTCAGACGTAAATACCCAGTTTAACCCAATTGAACCATATGTCTATGTCAACCAAATTATCTGGATTCATTAAGTTTAAGTTCCAATTATGGCTACCCCCGCCCGACAGGTATATTCCTATCCTGTAAGGAAATCTATTAAAGGGTTATCTATCCTCAAGGAAGATCGTGGGCTATTAAGTCTAAGGCTGAAACCTAAAATTCCTATGTCTAGTTCATTTTAGATTTACCACATCAATCTTATTGGTGATCAGACAACAAGAAGCATTAAGCTTAAGACTTAATAAGTAAACCTTTAAATTACCCAAACTATAAAATAACCCCTTATAAATCGGTGATATTAGAATTCATCACAACCCCAGATAACTAACACATAACTAGGGCTAGTAACAACTTAAAAGTAAAAGACATAAAATAAAAATACTGAAAAGTAAAAGACATAAAGTAAAACTGAAAAGTAAAATAAAATAAAATGCTAAGGTAAAATGAATTACTTTTACTACTACTAATTTAGATATCTCCCATAAAATAATATATAAACTTGTGATTCTTTTTCCAACCAGTCATATAGGCGGTAACCTGATTAAGTCAAATTAAGTCCAACCAGCCATAAAGGCGGAACCAAAATTAAATTACCAACCGACCAATCTGGCGGTATCCTTTTTAAGTCAATATTTTAAATAGTGAATATATTATTTTTAAGGGAAATTAATCTAAATAGTAACAGTAAAAGAATTACCTTTCACCATAGCTGGGGAAGTTACCTCCTCATGGTAAATAGTAAAAACTGTAAAAAGTAAAAAGTAAAAATTAAATTACTATTATTACAAAACGTAATTAAAATTATTTACAAAACTAAAAACTAAAAATAAAAAAAAAACTAAAAACTAAAGAATCTAGAGAGAGAAACTCTCTCTTTAGAAAGAATTTAAGAGAGAGGAAGGTGCAATGAATTCTGAAATCTCGAGCTCAATTTATAGGCCTCGGTAGGATCCAGCGTCGCGACGCCAGGTCCTCAGCGTCGCTACGCCAGATTTGTCGACGTGGCACGCTTTGGTTCGCTGGTTTGAAGATTCTGGATAAGCTGATAAGGTGACACGTGGCAGAGTGGTTGGGCTTCAATTATTGTGACACGTGGCGGCTTCTGATTGGTCGTTGAAATTCTTATCCGCCACGTGTCAGATAAGGATAGGATATCCAATAATTGATGCTGACGTGGCGATGACGTGGCGGTGACGCGGCGACGACGTGGGAAGGAGACTGTCGGCACCATAGAATTGCGACACGTGTCACTTCCTGATTGGCTGATGATGACGTGGCGGTGAGGTGGCAATGTTGACTTGCTGACGTGGCTGATGACATGGAATGACACGTGGAACACGTGGCGATAATGACTGTCGGCACCGTAGGATGCTGACACGTGGCACAGCACATGTTAGCAGATCGGCTGTGATGGTGACACGTGGCACGACGTATTTTAGCAAAGTCAAACTTTTCTCAGATTCTGATTTGTGGACCCGGCGCACATTAGCACTGTTCGGCACATTTTAGACGTCGCGACGCTGAAATCTTGGCGTCGCGACGCGCTTAAGACCAAAATATCACTGTTGACGCATTTTTGTCCATTTTTGCCCCAAATTGCCTCCAATGCTTTCCAAACTTTATTTATCTGCAAAATAACACAAAATACATCAAAACGTTCACAAAACTCGAGAAACTATGCGAAATATTAGGTCAAATGAGTGGGAATAAGTGATATAAATACCACTCATCACACCCCCAAACCTAACATTTTGCTAGTCCTCGAGCAAAACATAGAGTAAAATAACATAAATAAATTAACTAAGCCACTTTCGTAGGGAGCACGGTTGCATTTAGCATATGCAACAAGCCTTTAAACCCCTAGGTGTCCCTAGTGGACGAGTTGTAGTCTCGTGAGGGTTTACAGCAATGATACCCACAAACATTTTACAAAAGTAAAAAGTTAGTTAAAACTAATGCACACAAAAGCAAAAAGACAAACGAAAAAAGAATAAAGAAGTTAGTGACTAATCAGGTGAAACTTCTACTCCAAGTTACTAGTTGTTTTATTTTATTCTAAATTACTGAATAAGTAAATTCTCCGATTATTTTTACCATTCTTCATATACACAGCCAACAAAATATTAATCAACTCATTTTTGCCCACAACAGTCATAAGTGCAGTTGATAAGAGAGTAATATTTTTGTCCTAAAGTTCTATCAGATTTCACACCTTTTTTATAGCAATGGAATAATTTTTCTCATTTTTCTGATTTTTTCTTTGATTTTTTTTTTTATTTATATACAATATCTTCCATCTATGTAACGAGTGTTGGGTCGGTGACTCCCAAACCAGTTGGCTTTAGGGCACCAGGTGTTAAGACACCCCTACGGACTTAATTATTCAGACTTCAGATATATATATTTTTGCAGTATCTTCGATCCATGTAACGAGCTTTGGGTCAGTGACTCCCAAACCAGTTGGTTTTAGGGCACTAGGTGTTAAAACACCATTACAGACTTAATAACTCGGATCTCGGACGTTTTTTTTTTTTTTTTTTTTTTTTTTTTTACTCCATTGCTTTTTGAGATGCTTCCTCCAATTAAACTAGAGCACTGAATATTACAAACTTTTCAATTTTAGCTCATGTCCGTATGTTACTATATATGTTGATAATATCTATCAATTGAGCATATGAAGATTCCTTTTAGTCCGTTTGAAGGAGAATTTACAAATTAAATAATTCAAAATAAAATAAACAAAAATTAATTTGTTTCGCAAATAGGCTTGATATACGTCTCAGGAGTGGAAACTCCTTACTCGGCTATCTCTTACCAATTTCACCTTTTTTTAGTCAAAATAAAAACACAAAAACACAAAATATTCGAAAAATTTTGGACTAAAAATAAAAACAACATACAAACTAAAAACAAGGTACTAATCAACTAATTTCCTCCCCCAAACCTAAATGAGACATTGTCCCCAATGTCTTAAACAGTAAAAGGAGAGTTAAGAAGGTCGTACCTGGTTAGCTGAAAATCTACAGGAAATTAAAGGTTAAGATCCAGATTAATCCGACGCCTCTTACCACGATCGTCCTCGGACCAATTTATCTTTGAAAGAATAGGGTCAACTTGTGGTTCATAGGTTATGAGTTGGTCTATTAGATCCGGAGCAGTTCTGGCAGTAAAGAGTAGTTCTTTTAAAGGTTTTGACACGAACCCATTTCTCCGAGCATCATCAAGAAACACACAAAGAAAATCATAAAATCCATCAACGTTGAGCAGTCCAAGCGGTTTCTGGTGTATGTTCAGGTTCGCCCAAGATAAAACTATAAAAATTTCTTCCAATGTACCCAAGCCACCTGGCAAAGCGATAAAAGCATCATCACGGTTAATCATTTCTACCAGTCGTTCAGACATACCTGGCACGATCAGTTCCTCTCCGTTTGATGATCCAATAAGATTTGCCTCTGCCAAGGGTTTTGGGATGATTCCCAAAACATGACTGCCTCCTTCCTGTACAGCCTTTGAAACGATCCCCATAAGTCCGAGATTGCCTCCGCCATATATTAAGTGCATATTCCTTGCTGCTAAGACTCGACCCAATTCATGTGCTGTATTGTGGTTTAGTACCAATACTAGTACCGCAAAACACACAGATGTTTTCAACTCGTCTTCTTGAAGTGGCTTCCATTTTTTTATGTATTTCTTTTTCAAATCAGGATGCCTTCAAAAGTGTAATGACGGGCTGAATTTATAGTACCTGAAAAAGGGTGAGTAATAATAGCACTAATATCTTCCAGAGGACGATTGTTAGCTAAACAACAAAAGAAATCGTGAAAGGTAAAAAAGTCTTGATCCTGTCTACGAAAATAAAGATAATTACAATAGAAAAGCGAATCAAAGCAATAATTAAGACAACGGAATTGTGTACGCAATACGCTACTCGTTTGGTATATAAATCCATTAGGATGCGTTTCAAGAATCCATTCATTATTCAGCCATCGCTAATGAATTAGCTTTCATTTTTGCCAAACACCATTCCTTCTGTCTAAAAATGTTCGTTTGTGCTTTTCCCTACAAAAATAACACACAAAATTAAAAAAAAAAAATTCTACAACATGTATACACAAAATATAAAACAGAAATTACAACAAATTGCATGGGTTGCCTCCCTACTAGCGCTAAATTTTTCGTCTTCAGCCAGACGTGACTGAAATTCATCTGTTAAGGAGGTTTCAATGTCGTTTTAGATGTCCGATCAAAAACAATCCCGTGACCGTTGCTTTTGAAGGGTCTCTTCCAACGGTAAGGTGGCAAAAAGAGTTTTGTCTCATTCAGTGCTCGTGCCACCTTTTTGCTCCTTGTTGTTCCAGTGGTTCCTGCAAAGAAAGAAAGAAAATCAGGAGGTCTTATATGGTGCTTGACTTGGAATGGAAGTTCCATTCTGTCAAGCTTCTGGGTGGTATCTTTGATTTGTACTCCCCAAAACAATGATGTTTCTCCTGAATGCTCTGGATCTTTATTAAGGTCAGACATTTGCTCCTCCATTTGCTCTGCTTCTTGCTCCACCTTTTCTTCACAGATGTATTGTAAAATTTTTGTATTCAGCTCTTCATCTGTCATCTTTGAAATACATGCTTCAAAATTGTCAACCTGAGGATGTAATGATGTTTTTGTCATTAGGTTTTCATCCTCTGATACGACTGGAATGGATGGTTCAGATAGATCTTCTTCAAACATCATGGTAAAGCATGCTCCAAGATCTTCATTTTGAGGATTGAAAGTTTGATCCTCCGTTGTTGGTGCAGTTGGTACAAATAGATCAGCTTCATCCTCGTCAGAATCTGAATAATAAAAGTCAAATTGAGACTTTGCCGGTTCGGGCTCCTGAACTGATACCTCTGGTTGTTGATACTGCTCAGTCTCCTCCTCTGTTGAAGTGTCATTGTGAAATGATTGGTACTCGAAGGCTTCATCAATGTCATCTGAAACTGGTTCTTGAGGTATGTAGTCCTGGTTTTCTGTGAATTGTCTCATTTGATCTGTCATCCTCTGAATGAATTCTGATTGTCTCTGAATACTTTCCAATTGATTCTGGCTTGTTTCAAGCATTTCATCCAACTCGAACATATCTTTGAGCATGTTTAACAACTGATCTTCCTCAGATGGTTCTATTTGTTGATGAAAATCGCATATGGATGGTGGATAAGATGGAAAATGTGATGGTTTTTCATACTTTGAATGATTCTGAAAATTCTGCCACTCTGAAAGGTATATACATTGATCGCTCGGGTGGTTACCATCACATATTACACATCTTCCCATTTCGTTCTGTTGAGCAAATGTGGTATTGCTTGGTTCTGGCATCCAGTGATAATTATTGGGCTGGACAACAGGCCTCAGAAAACCGGACTGTTGCTCCCAGATGTGGGGTGTATCTTCTTGTAAAGCTCGTAATCTTTCAATCTCCCAGTAGTGTTCCATTTTTCAATCACCAGAAAATAAAAGAAAGAAATAAAAATTACAAGTAAAAATAAAGAAAATTAGATACAAGTAAATTAGATAGTTTCAAAATTAACATCTCAAGAAATATAAGTCCCCGGCAACGGCGCCAAAAACTTGACCGGCGTAAACACACACATATAACGCAAGCGCACATATCGTTCAAGTAGTATAAAAATATCGATCCCACGAGGACTTAATTCCTACTGTTGTTATTAATTATTGAATCTATTTATTTACAGATATCTAATTAAATGGAGAAGAGAATGAATGATTGTTTGGTTGAATGTGGTTTTACAAAATAAATAAATAAAAAGACAAAAGAAAATACTAAGGAAAATAACAAAAGACACAAAGATCTAGGGTCGTGAATCATTCTAATATCATTTTAAAGATGAAGTGGTTATTTTATGTTGGTGTAATAAATCAGTTTAACACTAAATTATGCAAAAGCCTCTGTCGATGGTCAGACGCAAATACTCAGTTTAACCCAATTGAACCATATGTCTATGTCAACCAAATTATCTGGATTCATTAAGTTTAAGTTCCAATTATGGCTACCCCCGCCCGACAGGTATATTCCTATCCTGTAAGGAAATCTATTAAAGGGTTATCTATCCTCAAGGAAGATCGTGGGCTATTAAGTCTAAGGCTGAAACCTAAAATCCCTATGTCTAGTTCATTTTAGATTTACCACATCAATCTTATTAGTGATCAGACAACAAGAAGCATTAAGCTTAAGACTTAATAAGTAAACCTTTAAATTACCCAAACTATAAAATAACCCCTTATAAACCGGTGATATTAGAATTCATCACAACCCCAGATAACTAACACATAACTAGGGCTAGTAACAACTTAAAAGTAAAAGACATAAAGTAAAAATACTGAAAAGTAAAAGACATAAAGTAAAACTGAAAAGTAAAATAAAATAAAATGCTAAGGTAAAAGGAATTACTTTTACTACTACTAATTTAGATATCTCCCATAAAATAATATATAAACTTGTGATTCTTTTTCCAACCAGCCATATAGGCGGTAACCTGATTAAGTCAAATTAAGTCCAACCAGCCATAAAGGCGGAACCAAAATTAAATTACCAACCGACCAATCTGGCGGTATCCTTATTAGTCAGGTTTAAACCAGATTAAAATGAATTACCAACCGACCAATCTGGCGGTATCCTTTTTAAGTCAATATTTTAAATAGTGAATATATTATTTTTAAGGGAAATTAATCTAAATAGTAACAGTAAAAGAATTACCTTTCACCCTAGCTGGGGAAGTTACCTCCTCATGGTAAATAGTAAAAACTGTAAAAAGTAAAAAGTAAAAATTAAATTACTATTATTACAAAACGTAATTAAAATTATTTACAAAACTAAAAACTAAAAATAAAAAAAAAAACTAAAAACTAAAGAATCTAGAGAGAGAAACTCTCTCTTTAGAAAGAATTTAAGAGAGAGGAAGGTGCAATGAATTCTGAAATCTCGAGCTCAATTTATAGGCCTCGGTAGGATCCAGCGTCGCGACGCCAGGTCCTCAGCGTCGCTACGCCAGATTTGTCGACGTGGCACGCTTGGTTCGCTGGTTTGAAGATTCTGGATAAGCTGATAAGGTGACACGTGGCAGAGTGGTTGGGCTTCAATTATTGTGACACGTGGCGGCTTCTGATTGGTCGCTGAGATTCTTATCCGCCACGTGTCAGATAAGGATAGGATATCCAATAATTGATGCTGACGTGGCGATGATGTGGCGGTGACGTGGCGACGACGTGGCGACACGTGGGAAAGAGACTGTCGGCACCATAGAATTGCGACACGTGTCACTTCCTGATTGGCTGATGATGACGTGGCGGTGAGGTGGCAATGTTGACTTGTTGACTTACTGACGTGGCTGATGACATGGAATGACACGTGGAACACGTGGCGATAATGACTGTCGGCACCGTAGGATGCTGACACGTGGCACGGCGCATGTTAGCAGATCGGCTGTGATGGTGACACGTGGCACGGCGCATTTTAGCAAAGTCAAACTTTTCTCAGATTCTTATTTGTGGACCTGGCGCACGTTAGCACTGTTCGGCACATTTTAGACGTCGCGACGCTGAAATCTTGGCGTCGCGACGCGCTTAAGACCAAAATATCAATGTTGACGCATTTTTGTCCGTTTTTGCCCCCAAATTTCCTCCAATGCTTTCTAAACTTTATTTATCTGCAAAATAACACAAAATACATCAAAACGTTCACAAAACTCGAGAAACTATACGAAATATTAGGTCAAATGAGTGGGATATGATATAAATACCACTCATCAAGCTCTAGTAAATATGTCCCTACAATATTCTTATAAATTAAAATGTAATTTAGTTTATACATAAAGTTTAGGATACTACAACTTTTCTTTTGATAATTTTATGTATAATAATATTACTTAGAAATTTTATAATATATTCTCTCAATATAAGACTAAAAATGTGTTACAATAAATTATATCACACGTTTTAAAATATAAAATTATACTGAATTTTCAATATACTATAGACGGTATAACAAATTATTTACAACTTATTATACTTTTGAGTTAACCAGGTATAGACGGTGTAAGAGGAGAGAATTAAGGATACTAATTTCACCCTTAAATTTAATGGTATCCGCCTAATACAAGTAAGTATTATTATAGATTTGGCAATACAATTAAAACCCATTACGGGTTTGGTAAATACCAATGCCTAGCAGATTTTCGTTACAGGTATTCGCTTAACCCGCCAGAATTTTGATTCAATGGGGACTAAAGTTAATTTTCACAAAAAGTATTAGATATTTTTCGTTTTAATATGGGCAAATCAAAGTTATCTCATTAACAAACTAGATAACAAAATTTTGGATTGAGCGAGGTCGACTGCCCCCACTCGCATGAATAAGTGTAGGAGCGAAGCGAGGTTTATAGCTATACCTATTATGTCGACGATCACGACACTATTGGGCTCGCAGCCAGTAGAGAGTTCAGATAGCCCACGAGGGACTACCAGGAGAATGATGGAGTCGCCATCCAGTATGAAACACTAAGAATGATTTAAGGCCGCACTACACCCCTCGTAAGGGTCGACCTTAAACCTGTTTGGGTTCGGAATAGTCCATTACTAATGCTAGTATAATATTCAGATTTGAAAGAGGTATAGGCATGTCTTGGAATGCAACATCATGCAATAACCATTTAAAGCATATAAGAGCGCAATCATTAATAATAAAAATAATAAAAGAGCAATATTGATAGTCATAAACATCCAGAAATTGTTAGAGCAATAGCAAAATACTAATTAAACATAATATGGTATATATCTCACTGGCCTGACTTCAGAGAAGCCTAGCCGGATATATTTCACATCATTAATGTTCGGTCGGACTTATCTCAAGTCTGGCCGGATATGCTGCGTAAACCAGAAAGACAAAAATGCAGAATCATACTATCTCAGGTTGCTTTATGTAATTCCAACCACCCTACAAAACGGCAAAGCGTCACCCATGGCCTAACACCTAAATTCAGGTGAACTAAGTGTTGGACAATTATGACCCATATCATCACTATTTGTAAAAGACATTGTGTTTTTGTACAAATTAACTATGTGACAAAAAGAAATTGCTATTTTATCATTATTGTAATTAGATTACTTGGATATATATATATAATGATAAAAGTCCATATGGTTAATCAGATTAATAAGATATGAGACAATATTAATCCACGAACGGTTTAATCATTAAATATCCATAGTCGTAGTATTATCGAGATTGGACATCGATAATGTGGAATAGACTAGTATTACACTTGTGCGCGTTATGGAAGCTTAACGACATAGTTCTCATATATTTAGGTATTGGATTATTATGCAAGTGTAATAAGAGGTTCTGTTTGCCGTTGGACTGGGAAAAGTTTCGCTCTGGATAGACCCCATCGGAATCCCATTGGTATTATGACTATGTGTCTATGAGAATCTGAATCAGGGTAGATGTATGTGATCTTTAACCTGAGACTTACATCGCTATTACTTGCGACAATCAGTTTACTTTGGTATTGGTCGTCTGGAGCTTTAACAGGTTCTGTGTACGCCTATATTGGGTTTACTGAGAATCGTAGTGTATTGGATGTGATGTCAATATGAGAGTATCACTTCAGTCATATGGATATGATGGTCACATAGGATACGAAACTAGTACTCTTAAGAGCTGCAGCTATCGGGAAAGTATGACTATGTCACGACTTTTCGATTACAGAGACTAATTACTCGTGATCCGATATATGTTTCGTACAGGGCAGACACAGATCCAGCCCTAGGCCTAACATGTGACATCTGATACTAGATCGTATTACACATTACATTGTATTACTACGCCTGATACATATTATATTCCTCGGTGAATATTTATGGAGAATTGGGTAGGCACGGTGCTTTGCTAGAAGCCAACCATGTCTTGTAAATCGATGAGAACGTGGTACGGGGTACGCACGTGTTCGGATAGTCTGATGACCGTATTTACTGCCAACATATCCAGGAATCTCTTGGGTCACTTCCTAAAAATTCACCAATGACATTTGAATCGAAATAATTAATTTGGGATTAATTATGAGAGAGAAAATTAATCTAGGATTAACTGCAGTAAGAATTAATCTGGGATTAAATTCGTATAGAAGAGAGAACGCGATTAATTTAGAATTAATCGATAAAATAAATTTAATAGTTAAATTAGATTTTTCAATTTAGTTTATTTATTTTGGGCTAAAATAATATATCGGATATATTAATTGAAATTGGATTTCAATACGAAATTGAAATTGGATTTTAATTCAAGCGAACAAATTAATTTAGAATTAATTCGTAAGCGACTATCGTAATAATTTTGCGAGGCATAATTATTTAATTAAATTGGATTTAATTATGTAGCGTTGGCAAATTCATTTATTCGGAATTAAACGAACCCGGGCCCAAGTCTAGTTTTCTGTTGGAGAAGCCAACTGTAGGCACTGCATTTTTGCATATAAGTCCCAATGATGAGTCTCACATGGAGACACTACCTCTTTAAGTTGTGGAAGTCGCGGGAAACGGATGTCGGAAGGGAAGAGTCAGAAATTGACACCTTGTTGGATTTAATTCGTTTGCTTAGCTTCGGGTTTGCTCGTTAAGCCTCTGTTTTAAACTTATCCTTAGCCCAAAACCCCCGCAAGTCACACACCAAGCCCATACATCACCAAACCACACACCAAGCCCACCCAAACAAACCAAATACACGCCCAAAGCCTCTAACCCCACGCCAACCTCCTTCCAAAATAACAAAATCACACATTAAACACATGCTAAAAACAAGACAAATCACCTTCCCAAATTAAAGAAATCAAATCAAATCAAATTAAATCATATTCATAATTAAAGGAGATCAAATCACATCAAACCAAATCACATCCCTAATTAAATAGATTTCTTCTTATAGCACACTAATTAAAATATCCCCCCATAATTACACAATATTCTTTCCCTATTCACATAAGGTAAACCCCACCCTTGCCTATAAAAAGAAGCCTAAACCAAACCTTAGAGGCCCTAGCTCATTCACGTCCCTCCTCTCTCTCCCTAAGAGCATTCACACGCCTAAGACGCAAAGAAAACCCTCCTCCATTGCTGAAATAACCTTGAAATCTCCCCTCAAGTTGCTACACAAATAGCCACCAAAAACCCTAGCAGCTAGCATCCCACACTTCACCAGCCTAAAATGCACACAACCCTCACCAGGAAACAACAACTAACCGACTAAACTACTCCATCACGCATAGCAGCCCTTCAACACACAACCCTCACGCACCCACAGTCCACTCATCACAGCCTCACGCATACATTCACTCAACATACAACCCTCACAAACACACACTCACTCAACACACAGCCTCACACACACACAGCCCTCACGCACACACAGCCCTAAGACTGCCCCCTACATTACCAAAAATACAACCCTGAAATAGGCCCCAAAACCGCAAATCACAGCCCCTGAACTGCACTGCAAATCGCATCAAACAACCCCCAGAAATAGTCCCTAAAACCGCAAATTATAGCCCTTAAACTGCACTGCATCACCACCGAAAATACCCCATGAAATCTACCCCAAATTATCACAAATCTGTCGAGAAAACTGCATTTAATTACCGTAAAAACAGTGACCAAAAACAGCAGTAAAATAGCAGTAAAACAGTGAGCAAACAGCAACCCAAAACAGCGAGGCAACGAAGGAAAACAACGAACCAGTAAATCAGAAAAGTTGCGAAGCATTAACCCTTTCGACAACCGCGTAGCGCACTTCCAAGAGATGGCTTAAGAGGTTAGACCTGAGGGCACCCTTTTTATTTATTCTCATTTTTTTTATCTTCTTATTTTACTTCTCATGAGTATTGTTGATTGGTGTATGCTATAACCATGAGATGAATGAAATATGTGTTATCTCTCGTGGTATATCGGATGGAAACCCATACGTAAATTATGTAACCGAATCTGAATGGACGGTAGTGCGGTTTGTACTTGGGAAACAACTCCACGTACCACTTAAGAGACACACATATTTTGTTTCATCCAACCTAATGTTTATGCATGATTTAGTCGTTTAGTATGTTATTTATTTTTCTAAGCATGATTAGTTATTTCTTTCGCATTAGGAATTTAATTTATGTTTATGTTTAGGTTGTTATTTATTTTTCGCTTTAATAATTCAATATGTTCGTGAGATTGTGTGCTTGCTGTTATTTCGACTTACTTTTATGCATGCAAACTTAGATATAGTGTTGAAGATTCTAAGGGTCCCAAGATCATTATAAATCAAGCATGAACATGTGTGAATACAATCGAGGAAGTCGCAGAATACTTACATCGATCGGTTGAGCGACGCTTTGACGAACAAAACATCTGTTTTTGCTCACTGGTTTGTGCGGCAGTGGGCTGCTTTTTGCTCACTGGTTTCGGCCTTGGGAGGTCATCTTCCAAGCTCCAAGCTTTGCGAAACGATTCTCGGCTCATGGGTGGACTTCCCTATCACCTTCGCATGTCTCTAGGAGTGATAGCTCTCTTGATTTTTGCCACAAAAACCAAGCACTTTGCTTCCCTATCTTCTTCAAGCTTTCGGCAGTTCACTACCAACCAGAAGAAAAATTGCCCACTTTGGGCGTGAATTGAAGAAGAGAATGGAGAGAGAGAAGAGATGTAATTTGTGTATTAAGTTGTTGTCTAAAAAAGGTAATTGATTTTTATCAAAATCATATACACTTTTTACATTCAAAAGTCAAACTAAATGAATTCAAACAACCTTGAGTGTTCCACACTCAAACACCAACCAAACAACTCAATCAATCACATCAATCAATCAAGTGTCACATCACTCAAAGTGACATGTGATTTGACGCTTGATGCGACTAATGATTTGACGCTTGATTTGACTTGCGTTCCGCATTCAAATTCGAAATACGAATGCGCTCGCAAATAATCTCGGGCTCGGGTTCGCTAATTCCAAATTAACGAATTTTCCGTTGCGTCGTAATTAAGTGATTACGCCTAGCGAAGTCACTATTCACGTCGCTAACGAAATAATTCTAAATTAACTCGTTCGCCCGAATTAAAATCTAATTTTAATTCCGTATCGAAATCCAATTTCGTATAATATATCGAATATATTATTTTATCGATTAATTCCAAAATAATCATTCTCTCTCTTTAAATGATATTTTATCCCAGATAAAATATCTCCGCAATTAATCTCAGATTAATTTTCTCTCTCATCTTATTAATCCCAGATTAATTAAAGTGCGAGTCATACGCCATCGGTAAATCTTTGGGAAGCGACCCATGAGATCCCCGGATATGTTGGCAGTAAATTTGGTCGTCGGACTATCCGAACACGTAAGTACCTCGTACTACGTTTATACCGAATTACCAGACAAGGTTGGCCTCTAGCAAAGCGCCATGCCTACCCAATTCTCCGGAAATATCCTTACAGGAATAAATGATCTATATCAGGCGTAGTATACGTAGTATTGCGTATTTATGTCCAGTATCAGATGATTACATGCAAGGCCTGGGGCTGGTACAGTGTCTGCCCCGTACGAAGCATATATCGGATTACAAGCAACTAGTCTCTTTATTATCGGATAATCATTACCAAGTCATATTATCCCGACGGTTGCAACCTTATTTAGAGAACCAGTTCTGTATCCATGCGCGATCATCAACTCCATATGACTGGAGTGACACTTCGGTCTTGACATCACACCCAACACACTACGATTCTCAATATACCCAGCATTGGCGTACACAGAACCTATTAAAGCCCTGGACGACCGCAACCAAAGTATATTGATTGTCGCAAGTATTAGCGGTGCAAGTCTCAGGTTAAGACCAAATACACCTACCCTGATTTCGGACTTCCATATACACATAGTCATACTACCAATGGAATTTCGAGGGGGTCTATCCAGAGCGAAGCTGTTTCCCGTATCATCGGTGAAACACAAGTGTAATACTAGTTTTTTACGCATTCATCGATGTCCAATCTCGATAATGCTCTGACTAGGGATATTTAATGATTTATCATTCGTGGATTGATACTGTCTCATATAATTCTCAATCCAGGAACAAATCACAGTGACCTCTTATCATTTATATAACTAGGTGATCTAATCATAAATGATAAGAGTGAAATCTCATTTTTCACATAGTTAATTTGTACAACAACACCGTGATCTGTACAAATAGTGACGCTATGGGTCATAATTGTCCAACATATAGGTTATATGCAAACTTAGATATAAGTTACATGCAAACTTAGATATAGGTTATATACAAACTTAGATATAGGTTGTATGCGAACTTAGATGTAGGTTATTGTTGCGTAGACTTGGTTAGATTATTGCACAAATCCATTCATTACAAGTGGCATAAGTAAGGGACCATTCCGAACCTAACGGTTGGAGGTCTTCCATTGCGAGGGGTGAGTGCGGCCTTAAATCATTTTCCCAGTTCACACTGGGTGGCGACTCCATTTTATTTCTCTGGTTTAGTTCCTCCATGGGCTACTCCGTACTCCCGACTAGGCCGCGAGCCTGGAACAGCGTCGCCGATTTCTGTGTCCTACACCAACTTAAATTTTGAATTTAAAAGTGGTGGGACCACTTGACTTACATCAACTTTTGACACTTGATGGAAGTTGTTGGCCTTAATAAATTGGATGCATTAAACTCTCAACAAAAAAAAGGGTTTTGGAAACTACACTCACTATTCACTTTCTCTTCTCCCTCACCCATTGCCGTGAGCTTCTCCCTCTTGTTCTTGAATTTTTGCTTCAAAAATTCATCAAAGCTAGCACTTGGAGAGTTAAATGAGGTGTTAGGGAAACTCACCCAAGAGTTTAACAACAAATAAAAAGCTTGGAGCTTCATCCATTCAAAGCAAATTTCGAATTTCTCCATAAAACCAATGTAAGTATTTCCGCAACTTTACTTGGTTAATTCACACGCAAATCAAGTTTAGGATCTTGGAAGCATGTCTTAAAGACTAACAATGGTATCTAGAGCTTTCTAAATGTGATTTGGAATTCTAGGGTTTAAAACTTTATTTGGGTATTTTTGCTTGGAGCATGAAATTTCTAAATTGAGGTGTGGTTGATATTAGATGATGATAACTTAGAGTTATGCATCATTGGATTGACAAAAAATTAATTAGATCAATTTTCTCCAAAATCCTTAGCTTGGCCGAATTATGCCCTAGATAAGCTCCTGGTGATTTTTTTGAAATTAGACACTTGGATGTGTTAATGGCATGAAATAAATGTTTAATGTTGATTTAATGGATTGAAATCAAATTGAATGTTAATTTCATGTAATTTCCGTGAATGAGCATGTTGTTGGAAGACTTGATTTTGCTTCAATTTGTGTTGGACATGAATTGGAATGATAAGCATGATTAATTAGATTAATTAATGTTTTGGAAATATTAGATTAATTAATTAGTTGTGTTAATTACACTTAAATTAAATTAATGAAATATTTGAATATTGTATTAATCTAATTTGGTTATATTTGGGCTAATGGGTTTGGTTGAGCCAAGTTTGGTTTTGGACAATTGGGTTGGATCCAATTGGGCCTAAACCATTTCAATAAAAGTCCAAAATATGACTTTTGTGCCTTTAATTATTCAATTGGGCCTAATGGGCCAAAATTAATTTTTGGCATATGGTGATTCCTAAATGGGCCAAGGCATTATGGGTTTGATCCATAATGGCCAAAGTCCATGTCTAAAGAATTAATTAAAAGCCCATTGGACCTAATAGAAATGACATTGGATGCTAATTGGGCCTTTGAGACCCATTTAGATTGGATTTGGAATCCAAGTCTAAAAAGGCACTATTATAAGTGTAATTGTTTAATTTGTAATTAAACATGAATTAATATTGAATACAATTAAAATTGGATTTAATATTGTCGTTCGATATAATTCAAGAATACTTACTTTGAGTATTTATTCTTAAACGAGTTGGACTCTTGCAAATCAAATCGTTGTATCAACATTGGATGGTCATTAATTGAAGAATTAATTAATTGGATTAGATTGATTGACAACACGCTATGTGTGATTACTTGGATGTATTTGTTGAATAATGTATATCAGATGGATATTAAATGGGTGGGGTAATTTTGGAAATTATTGTAAATATGGTATTTTTTTTGAAATTGGACATGTGTGTCCAGCCTATCACCTCTCATTCTCATTGTATTTCTCTTCTCATCAATTGCCCTCAATGTAAATGAGGTTTCTTATAGTGTTATGTAAATGAGTTTTAGAAGAATGTAAAGTGCTAGCGGGAGAGAGGAATAGAGATAGATTTGTTCTAGGATAAAATGTGAATATCCATCCGCATATCATTATTAAATTATCGCGCCTTATTATGCTTTTAGAATGCATGTTTAAGGGTGTATGATGAGACCTAATCAAAGATAATAAATTGGTTGCCAATTTACGAAAACGCCCTCACATTTAATATTAAGAGTTTTCTTTCTTCCATTGAGTGGTTCTCTCTCAAGATCCAATATTGGCTTTGATTTGTTGGCCAAAGTCAAGATCATTGTCTATCGCGGATGTGTTTGAACCATGAAAGCTTTGTTATACATCGCATGTCTTGGGCAGTTGTGACTTGTTGGCCAAAGTCAAGGCCACTTCTGTACATCAACGTGGATTACGAAGCTTTCCCACTGTCAATGGGTCGCGCTTAACTGGAATCATTAAGCTTGTTGAGCCAAAGCCAAGGCTTAGTTGATTCAGAGGAAACATGTTAGGAAATATATTGGATATATGTTTTTGGACTTGGATGTCCACCTACCGCATCTAGAATTGGATGGGATCCAATTGATCTTAGAGATCTACCTAGTTAAATTTTATACAGCTTGTTGGCCAAAGTCAAGGTTGTGTATTATTTAACGGGATCCTAGCCCACTAGGAAACTAGGTTTCCCGAGTACTCAATGGAGGGTTAGAGGCTCGCCGAAAAATAGTGGGAGGCTAGTAATGAATTTGCAATTTCGTTTAATACTTGCTAATGTGTGCTCTTTTATTATTTATCGTCATTATATATATTAGTTGGACTAATATTATTTTATTGCTTTCTTTGAACAGTTAGACTGTACTCAACACTACTCCATTTGTAGTTGATTATATAGTTGGACTATAGTAACCATTGCATTTGAATGTACCCGAAAAATTTGATTGGATAGTTGGACTATAGCAATCAAGATGGCTGGAAAGATAGCGTTAAGGACATAATCATGGGCGAGAATGTCTTTAACGACGCAAATTTTCCAGACTGTGAAATAAATCTCAGGATAGTCTTGGGAGCTGAGAAGTTGCTCTATGTTATAGAGAGATCTCTCGGGCCTGAGCCCGGACTTGAGCAGCCAGTAGAGCATGAGCTTTGGAAGACTCATTATGATGATAACTTTACTGCTCAATCCGTTTGCTTGCTGCAATGACTCCTCAATTTCGTCGTTAGAACAAGGGATTGGATCTTTATGGGATGATGTTGAATTGGAGGATCTTCATAGATCTAATATTATATCTTAGAAGTATGATTTGCAGAAGAAGCTCTTTCGCTCTCGAATGTCAGAGGGTACATCTGTCGAACACTACGTGTCGCAGATGATTGCTGACATCGAACAACTAGGTCAGCTGGGCATTACCTTTGAGGCCGAGACTTCCATAGATTTGATCTTACAGTCTATGCCCGACTGTTGGGGTGGGTTCGTCATGAACTATAATATGATAAACCAAGAGAAAACTCTTGGAGAGTTAATGGCTATGCTGAAAGAGGCAGAGCCAGAGCTTCTGAAGGGCAAGAAGTGCGAGGCGCATCTTACTTCGACATCCCAGAAGGCTAAGGCTTGGCCGAATGCTTCTGGGGGTGTGAAGAAAAATAAAAAGAAAAAGGCAAGGCTAAATCGTCACAGTCTTCTGGGAAGACAAATGACAAATCCTAAGACGTCTACCTACACTGTGGCAAACTGGGCCACTGGAAGGGTGACTGTCGTAAGTACAAGGCGGACTTGGAGGAAGCGAAGGTGGGCAAGGCTCCGGCTTCATGTATGTTTGTTATTGAAATAAACATGTCCAATACTGGTTTTAAAAATTGAATTTTTGATACTGGATGTGGTACTCACATATGTACTGATGTGCGAGATCTCTAGATTAGCAGGAGACTGACTTCAGGTGAGATCGACCTACGAGTCAGAAATGGGACGAGAGTCACTGTTTTGGCCGTTGGCACCTATGTTTTGAATCTGCCCTCGGGGCATGTACTTATATTAGGTGACTGTTATTTTATACCTAGTTTGACTAGGAACATCATCTCTATATCTAGTTTAACCCGATGCGGGTATACCTTTGTATTCCGAAACACTGGGTGTTTTGTATATAAAAATGATATTGAAATATGTATAACATATGTGAATAATGGTCTTTATATTTTGAATATAAACGAATCTCAAACATATAACATGCCAAACAAAAAGCTCAAATTGAGTAAAACAGATGAGACTTATTTGTGGCATTTTCGTCTGAGACACATTAACAAGACTCATATATCCACTCTTTCGAAGAATAGATACTTGGACGGATTTGATCCTAATTCATATGATATCTGCGAATCTTGTTTATTAGGCAAAATGCCTAAAACACCTTTTAGTGGTAAAGTTGTACGTGCCACTGAGCTGTTATCCCTCATTCATAGTGACATATGTGGGCCCATTCTAGCCAGGCTAGAGGTGGATACGAATACTTCGTAACCCTTACGAATGATGCATCACGTTATAGTTATGTGTATCTTATGAAACACAAGTCGGAAACTTTTGAGAAATTCAAAGAGTTTCGACACGAAGTAGAAAAACAGGCCGGTAAAAGTATTAAAACATTGCGGTCGGACCGTGGTGGAGAATACTTAAGCAATGAGTTTCAAGATTACTAAAAAGAATATGCTATTCTTTCACATTGGACTCCTCCCGGAACACCTCAATTGAACGGTGTGTCCGAACGGAGAAACCGGACTTTGTTGGACATGGTAAGGTCAATGGTGAGTCGCACAGAGCTGCAAATTCCTTATGGGGATACATTACTGCAGTGCAATACTTTTGAATAAGGTTCTGTCAAAGTCTGTTGGACAGACACATATGAGATATGGATAGGAAAGAAATCAGGTTTCTCATTCCTGAAGATTTGAGGATGCTGGGAATATGTTAAACATTTGGATAGTACCAAACTAGAACCCAAATCGGATAAGTACCTATTTGTAGGTTATCCTAGGGAAACCAAAGGATATTATTTCTACAACCCCAAGAGAACAAAATATTTGTTGTTCTTCATGTAGTTTTCCTAGAAAAGGAATTCATAAATGCAGTGGTAAGTGGGAGAAAAATAGAACTCGATGAAAATCAGAGTGATACTGTTCCTGGCACTGACCCCCTCACGGAACACGAACAGTCCATCAGGGATGAACTGTTCCATAATCTTCTAATACACAAGAATCGCATAAGTCTGAGAGAGTCAGAAAACAACCTGAGAGGTATGAGTTTCTGATCTCACCTCATGTAGACATTAATCTTATTGAGGAAGATGAACCGGCTACGTATAAGGAAGAAATACAAGGTATCGACTCCGCTTTATGGTAAGAAGCATGAAGTCCGAAATGGATTCCATGTATACCAACCAAGTTTGGACACTGGTTGATGTACCAAAGGCATTAAGCCTATGGTAGTAAATGAGACTTCAAAAAGAAGACAGACATGAAAGGAAACATACAAACGTACAAAGCTAGGCTTGTAGTTAAATGGCATCGTCAACGACATGGTGTCGATTACAACGAGACTTTTTCACCCGTT
The DNA here is from genome assembly GCA_019454045.1 of Zanthoxylum bungeanum. Taxonomy (NCBI): domain Eukaryota; kingdom Viridiplantae; phylum Streptophyta; class Magnoliopsida; order Sapindales; family Rutaceae; genus Zanthoxylum; species Zanthoxylum bungeanum. The sequence goes on from SKCR01034000.1 coordinate 139,399, forward strand.
GTCATTATTAATCCATTCAGATAATGTTTATTATTGCTGCATATTTCGATTATGAAGTATGACAGATGGACTTCAAAACCGATTTCCTTAACGAAATCTTTTGGAGGATGTTTATATGCAACAACCTGACGGTTTTGTCGTACCAATACATGCAAACAAGGTTTGCAAGTTAAAACGATCCATTTATGGATTAAAGCAAGCATCGCGTTCTTGGAACCAGCGTTTTGATGAGATCATAAAAGAATATGGTTTCATTCAAAACGAAGATGATTCATGTATATATAAGAAGGTTAGTGGGAATGCACTGAAATTCATTGTCATATACGTTGATGATGTATTGCTTCTTGGCAATGACATTCCCATGCTACAATCGGTGAAAGCTTGGCTTTCATCAAAATTCTCCATGAAAGACCTGTGAGATGCAGCCTTTATTCTAGGAATAAGAATCTGCCAGGATAGATCTAGAAAGCTACTGACACTCTCCCAGAGCACGTATATTGACAAAGTGTTGAAATATTCAACATGGATCAGTCCAAGAGGGGGCTGCTTCCGGTGTCACATGGCGTCTCTCTATCTAAGGATATGTTTCCTAAAACTCAATATGAGAGAGATGCAATGATTCAGATCTCGTATGCTTCAGCAGTTGGATCGATCATATACGCTATGATATGTACGCGACCTGATGTCTCATATGCTTTGAGCATGTGCAGTCGCTATCAGGCCGATCCAGGTGATGGTCACTGGATTGCTGTAAAGAACATCCTTAAGTATCTTAGATGTACTAAGGATGCTTTCTTAATCTATGGGGAATGAGAACTTGAGGTGACTGGGTTCACCGATGCAAGTTTCCAAACCGATAAAGACGACTGTAAGTCACAACCAGGGTACATATTTTGTTTGAACAACGGAGCAGTGAGCTGGAAATCTTCCAAGCAAGAGACTATTTCCGATTCAACAACAGAAGCTGAATATATTGCTGCAGCTGAGGTGGTAAAAGAAGCAGTTTGGATCCGTAAATTCCTAATTGGATTATGAGTAGTTCCGTTAGCAGCTGAGCCCGTACCTTTGTATTGTGACAATAATAGGGCTATATCATAGGCTAAGGAACCACGGTCTCATCAACAATCCAAGCATGTACTTTGATGGTTTCATCTGATTCGTGAGATCATACATCGTGGCGATGTAAAGATCGAGAAGATCACATCAGATGACAACATTGCAGATCCACTGACGAAAGCTATATCTCAGCAAAAGTTTGAGCGACATGTACATAGTTCAGGTGTTAGATACCTGAGTGATTGACTATAGGCCAAGTGGGAGATTGTTGGATAATTATGACCCATATCTTCACTATTTGTAAAATACATTATGTTTTTGTACAAATTAACTATGTGACAAAAGGAAATTACTATTTTAACATTATTGTAATTGGATTACTTGGATATATATAATGATAAAATTCCATATGGTTAAATCAGATTAATAAGATATGAAACAGTATTAATCAACTAACGGTTTAATCATTAATATCCATAGTCGTAGTATTATCGAGACTGGACATCGATAATGCGGAATAGACTAGTATTACACTTGTGCGCGTTATGGAAGCTTAACGACATAGTTCTCATATATTAGGTATTGGATAATTATGCAAGTGTAATAAGAGGTTCTGTTTGCCGTTGGACTGGGAAAAGTTTCGCTCTGGATAGACCCCCTCGGAATCCCATTGGTATTATGACTATGTGTCTATGGGAATCCGAATCAGGGTAGGTGTATGTGATCTTTAACCTGAGACTTACATCGCTATTACCTGCGACAATCAGTTTACTTTGGTATTGGTCGTCTGGAGCTTTAACAGGTTCTGTGTACGCCTATATTGGGTTTACTGAGAATCGTAGTGTATTGGATGTGATGTCAAGATGAGAGTATCACTTCAGTCATATGGAGATGATGGTCACACATACGGAACTAGTACTCTTAAAAGCTGCAGCTATCGGGAAAGTATGACTAGGTAATGACTTTCCGATTACAGAGATTAGTTACTCGTGATCCGATATATGCTTCGTACGGGGCAGACACTGAGCCAGCTCTAGGCCTAGCATGTGACATCCGATAACGGATCGTATACGTATTACATTGTATTACTATGCCTGATACATATTATATTCCTCGGTGAATATTTCTGGAGAATTGGGTAGGCCATGTTTTGCTAGAAGCCAACCTTGTCTTGTAAATCAGTGAGAACGTGGTATGGGGTACGTACGTGTTCGGATAGTCTGATGACTGTATTTACTGCCAACATATCCAGGAATCTCTTGGGTCGCTTCCCAAAGATTCACCAATGATATTTGACTCGAAAGAATTAATCTGGGATTAATTATGAGAGAGAAAATTAATCTGGGATTAATTGCGGCAAGAATTAATCTGGGATTAAATTCGTACAGAAGAGAGAACGCGATTAATTTAGAATTCATCGATAAAATAAATTTAATAGTTAAATTAGATTTTTCTATTTAGTTTATTTATTTTGGGTTAAAATAATATATCGGATATATTAATTGAAATTGGATTTCAATACGAAATTAAAATTAGATTTTAATTCAAGCGAACAAATTAATTTAGAATTAATTCGTAAGCGACTATCGTAATAATTTTGCGAGGCATAATTATTTAATTAAATTGGATTTAATTATGTAGCGACGGTAAATTCGTTTATTCAGAATTAAGCGAACCCGAGTCCAATTCCAGTTGTGTGTTGGAGAAGCCAACTTAAATTTTGAATTTAAAAGTGGCGGGACCACTTGACTTACATCAACTTTTGACATTTGATGGAAGTTGTTGGCTTTAATAAATTGGATTCATTAAACTCTCAACAACAAAAAAATTTTGGAAACTACACTCACTATTCACTCTCTCTCTCCCTCACCCATTGCCGTGAGCTTCTCCCTCTTGTTCTTGAATTTTGCTTCAAAAATTCATCAAAGCTTGCACTTGGAGAGTTAAATGAGGTGTTAGGGAAACTCACCCAAGAGTTTAACAACAAATCAAAAGCTTGGAGCTTCATCCATTCAAAGCAAATTTCGAATTTCTCCATAAAACCAATGTAAGTATTTCCGCAACTTTACTTGGTTAATTCACACGCAAATCATGTTTAGGATATTGAAAGCATGTCTTAGAGACTAACACTAAGTCATACAGATGAGGCCGACGAATAGCCAGATCTACCCATATTATCAAGGGTAACCTTAATGCTACTTTTGATATACAAGATCCTTAAAAGAGGCGAGTGTAGAGCATACTCATAGATATAATTGAGTTGAACTATCATGGAGTGATGATCGTCTTCCTCATATTTTCAAGAGAACCTGAGAAAGAACTTTAGAAAGACATAAGATTTCAAACACTCAAATTTTTATTTTGATTTCTAAACTTTAAACCAAACTTGAACTTGATTACAAATGAAAAAACCTCCTCCTAATATAGCTAGAGAAGGAAACATAAGGAATCTTTGGTAGGACAGAACCCCTACTTAAAGATTGAATTACAACCACACAATCCAACTACCACACAATTTTATTAAAGCTAAAGCTGACTCTGACTAAAGCAAATCATTATTAAAGCAAAAGAATAAAGTAATGGACTACTTTAGCTAAAGCTGACAAAAGCAAAAGAAAAACACACCATGTGTGTTGGACCTTGAGAATCTAATAATTACACACAAATAGACAAACAATAACTGATTTATCACATCGAATTCTGTGGTGGAGAGAGATTGTAATAGTCATATTCTATATCATCTGAGTCCATAGAATCTTTGGTGGAAATATGAAGAAACAACACGATATAATTCTATCTTCATAGTGCACAAGTAGAGGTGTGCATCGGTCGGTTCGGTCGGTAAATTCTTGGTTTTTTAACCGAACTGAAATTTTTCGGTTAAGTAAATGTGTAACCGATTTAACCATATTATGACACATAACCATTAACCAATTTAACCATTATATTTCGGTCGGTTTTGGTTAATTCGGTTATTTACCAGTCCAACAAATACAAATTCATCAACTCAACATTCAACAAAGCAATTTAACATAAATATAAGTTCATATTCATCAAATTTAATATTTAACTCAATATTATGAAATTTTGGGTTTCTTAATAGCCAATAATTTAATAATTTTTTGTTTTAACAATTTATCTAAAAATCGGTCAATGAAATTTTATTATTTACTTATTTAGGGTTTTGAAGCGTGTATATATTTCGGTTAATCGGTCGGTTCAGTTATACGAATCTCATAACCGTAACCGAACCGAATAACCGAAAAAGTTAAAAATTTTAACCGTAAAAATCTATTTAATCACAATAACCGAACCGTTATGAAAAAATGGGTCGGAACGGTTCGGTTAATCGGTTAAAACCGATTAATGCACACCCCTATGCACAAGCCTTATTTCCAACATTAATAATGATAATAGAAATAAAACAACGAAAATAATAATAACGCAACATGGTTATAAGGATAATGGAATAATACGTGCATATTTTCCCGCCTGACTTTGAATAATCTTGGCCGGATATTTTATATATTGCAAGACATTTATAAGTAGACAGTGCATGTCCGACCGGATCTATATCAAGTCCGAATGAAGATGCTATGTAAAATCAGAAAGCTGAAGATGTAGAATATGATGGAAATAGAGATTAGGGATCCCTCAGATCATATCTTAGGTGTAGTTGGCTCAGAAAGCACCTCTAGACCGGACAGTTGCTGGATTACTTGCCAAAAGAAGAAAACTCCAAGGAACTCGTGGGATTTTTCTCACAGTTTTTTCCTTTCTTGTTGGGATTGCTTTCTATTAACCTCCAAAAGTTCTCTCTCTCCCTCTAAGACCCATTTGTGAAGAATTTGGGCTCTTATTTATAGTGCCCGAATTGGGATTGAAAAGAGAAAGGGAAATCACATCACCTCATTATTCCAGTGATTGTCAATCTGCATTATCAAGGACAACTCGATTTATGTCTGACCAGATATTTATTTGAGAATAATGTTCGACCAAATATTAATCAGATCGTGTGATTTTAATATTGAAAATCTGCACACTCACTAACAATTTGATTTATGTCCGACCAGATATTTATTTCAAAAAAATATTTGATCGGACATTAATCAGATCCCGTGATTTCAATAATTGAAAATATACACACTCGCTGACAACTTGATCTATGTCTTGCCGGATTTAGTATTTCAAATATATATCCGGCCAAACATAAATCAAATCCCATAAATCACGCTATCAGATCAGCGTGATTGGTCAACGAAGCTGGGGATCTGTATATATCCAGTTAGACATTCTGTACTGAGAAAATGTAGGCCGGACATAGGTGATATTTGACCTGGACTTGGCTTTTTTTTTTGGAATTCTTTAGATCGAGTTCCCTTCCCTCCCAACATTTATCCTTACAACTTTCCAAACCTTAATGTAGCATCCCCATAAGATACTCGTCATCGGACTATGCGTAAGAATACGATGTGTACAATATGGCTCTGCCACCGACGCCCCCATAATTTTTTTTCCAATTTTTTAAATATTGTTATTTACATTTTTTTTAGACTTTAAGAGTATAAATAGTAATTTATTGTTAATTTCTGAAAAAGTATTGGAAATTCTTCTAAATGTTCATTAAGGGTAAATCTGTCATTTTGTTGCATTGGGTGCTTGTGAGGGGTACAACCCTTTGGGGGGTTGCACCCCACCCCAAAGGGTGCCCTATTGGCACCCTTACATGCCTTATAATAGAGGCATTATATCCAATAAAAAAAAACAGAAAAGATATCCGAATTTTGTGAGTCATTTGTTATTTTTGGTTTTTGAGAGAGAGTTCAACCATTTCCTAGTTTGTATACTTGTCAAGGAGTGCTCCTTGGACAAGAAGGAACCAAGTTATCCTGAGAGAACATTGGCCAATTGCGAATCCGTAAAGCACCTGTGACGGGGCCAATAAGTTCTTAAGGACAGAGGATTATCTCGACTTGGATTCATAAGGTTTTTCTTAATTTTCAAGTTTTAAGGTTTTCTAGGGTTTATGCATATTAGATCCAATTTTCTTATTTGAATTGTTTGTTTGCATGTTATTTACTGTATCACGACACTATATTTACCACAATCTTAAGAACTTATCGGATTCTAGTGTTGTTAGATAGTAATTTGCATGATAGGGTAGAAAATTCTCTGGGAAAATACAAACTGTGCATGAAAAACCCGTAGGGCGTTCGAACGCCCGACACACGCGAAGGCAAAAATCTGAAAATTCGTAAGAACGTTCGAACGCGTATTCAAACGCAACTCGAACGCAAGTCTGCTGCCTAAGAACGTTCGAACGCGTCTTAAACGCAACTCGAACGCAAACTCTTTGGAATCATTCCGTTCGAACGCGTTCTCGAACGCTATACGAACGTGAACTCTCTGGAATCATTCCGTTCGAACGCGTTATTAAACGCTACTCGAACGTGAACTCTCTGGAAACACTTCGTTCGAACGCGTTTTCAAACGCAACACGAACGCACCCACACTGCCAGTCTCGTTCGAACGTATATACGAACACGACACTAATGAAATAGTCCTGTAACTATTATAAACTGCAAACTTTAATTAATATTAACTTAGTAAATCATATACTGTAACACATTAATCTTGGTAGTATAGATTTAAGTTATTATTAGGTTGTTCAATTATCACAAGCATATAGTGATAAAGTTGAAATTGATTGTGTGTTGCATACTTGGTTGAGAATTTATAGTGTAATTTTACACAAGTAATTCCATCCAATCTTTATTGACACTTACACATATATCTACACATATCGTATACAGTTTGTGCTATTGAATAAGTGTAATACTGGGTTTGAATTGCTAAAAGGTCTTATTGAAAAAGTGTTTAAAGAATATTCTGTCAAAAAGGCGATAAGAGCCTAAGTGGTCAGGGATTTAAGTGGTTACTCCGAACCCCCCTTGTCCTCTGGGAATATTCGTTTATTCATTTTTCTAAAGAATCTTTAGTTGAACAATTCAAGGACTTGTGTTTATTGGAACCACCGTCCAATAGAACAACAAGTGGTTACTTAGTATATCACTTTGAACAAGATCATTTGTTGATCATTGTGCAAATTGTCTTTTGTAGACCTATTTACCCCTGTTGATTTTTCCAAGTGGAACATCATAGTACACTACCGGTCTCTCATAGAGAAAATCCGGAGAAGTTTGGTGGGGCAAACTTCAAACAGTGGCAGAGCAAAATGCTGTTCTATCTGTCAACTCTGCAGTTGGCTAAGTACCTCAAAGATCCTCTGGGTCCTGTGGAGGGTGAATCAGAGGTAGCCAAGGAATTGCGAGAAGAGACATGGTCGTCTGACGACTTCCTATGCAAGAACTACCTTATGGGTGGTCTTGACAATACCATGTACATTGTGTACTAAGGCATGTCTTCTGTGAAGATTCTCTGGGAATCTCTCGAGAAGAAATACAAAACCGAGGATGCCGGACAAAAGAAATTTATCGTGGGTAGAATGATGTCTCAGTTGGGTGAACTGCAGTTGATCATTCATGAAATACCGGATGAAGAAATGAAACTCTGTGAGACGTTTCAAGTTGCCACCATAATAGAAAAAATTGCCTCCATCATGGAAGGACTTCAGGAGCTATCTAAAACACAAAAAGAAGCAGATGAGCCTTGAAGACCTTGGAGTTCGATTGATAATCGAACAGGACAACAGGATGTCCGAGAAGGCCAGCTACAAGACTATGGAGTCTAAGGCCAACATCATTGAGGGTGTAAAGGGTAGCAAGAATAGAAACAGTGGAGCTGATTCTTCCAAAGTGAACAAGAAGTTCAAGGGAAAGTGCTACAACTGTGAAAAGAGTGGTCATATGACAAAAGACTGCAGAATCAAGAAGTCTCAGGACAAGGGCAAGAAAATGAGGCCTATGTCGCTGAAGATGAGCAGTTAACTGATGAGATTTCAGAAATGAACCTCTGAGCAGTGGTAACTGAAGCCAACTTGGTTGGGTATCCGAGAGAATGGTAGGTAGACACTGGGGCTACTCGTCATATCTGTGCTGATAGCAAGATATTTTCCTCGTATCAGAAGGTCGATGGTGGCGATCATTTGACAATGGGAAACTCGTCTACCTCTAAAGTAATTGGACAAGGCACAATAGTTCTGAAAATGATATCCGGAATGGAGATATTCGGAAGAACTCGGTCTCGGGTTTGTATTTGTTTCTGACAAGATTGTATTGACCAAAAATGATGTCTATGTAGGAAAAGGATACCTCGCTGAGGGCTTCTTCAATGACTGTCAATTGTGCTATTAAAAAACCTGAAACTTCTGCTTATATTATTGAGTCACAAAATGTATGGCATGAGAGGTTAGGACATGTTAATTATGATACAATGCGTACATTAATTAACATGGACCTTATACCTAAATTTGCATTGATAGCCAACATAAGTGTGAGGCATGTGTTGAAGTGAAAATACATAGAACATCATAGAACGAAGTTCTGAACCCTTAGAACTTGTACACACTGACGTGTGTGAACAAGAATATTGTGCAAACAAGAGGCGGTAAAAAGTACTTTTTCACTTTTATCGATGAAAGCACAAGATTCTGTTAGGTGTATTTGCTGAGGAGCAAAGCTGAAGCTATTGAGAGCTTTATACACTGAGAACGAAGTTGCAAATCAACTTGGCAAGGAAATCAAAAGAATCAGGAGTGATAGAGGTGGTGAATATGTTTCATCATTCGGTGAATATTGTTCTGTGCACGGAATTATTCACGAAACCACTGCTCCTTATTTTCCTCAACAAAATGGGATTGCTGAGTGCAAAAACCGAACGTTGAAGGAAATGATGAATGCCATATTGACTAGTTCTGGTTAACCTCAGAACTTATGGGGGAAAGCCCTGCTTTCCGAGAACTACGTTCTGAACAAGCTTCCTCACAAGAGATTGGACAAGACACCATATGAGTTGTGGAAAAGTTATGTACCTTCCTACAAATATATGAAAATGTGGGGGTGTCTTGCCAATTGCCAAGGTGATGGTTCATAACCTAAGAAGATGGAATATGACCCAAAATGTTGACTGTATATTCATCGATATGCTTGCAACAGTAGTGCGTATCGATTCTTGGTACACAAGTATGAGATTCCTGACATCAATCTAAATGTGATGATTGAGTCAAGGAATGTAATATTTTTTGAAGAGACATTTCCTTGTAAGGAAAGACAAAGAAGAGAGTCTCTCAAAAGATCTGTTGATACTGTCAAGGACGGTGATCAGGTTGACCAAGAGTCAGATCCGATTTTCTGACATATTTGTTAGAAAATGAGCCTCAAAGCTATAAAGAAGCAATGTCTTCTCCGGAGGCACCTCTGTGGAAAGAGACTATTAACAGTGAGATTGATTCAATCATACAGAACCATACTTGGGAGTTGGTTGATCTTCCTCCAGGTTGTAAGCCACTGAGCTACAAATGGATATTCAAAAGAAAGATGAAAATGGATGGATCAATAGATAAATACAAGGCAAGGCTTGTCATAAAAGGTTATAGACAAAAAGAAGGCCTTGTTTACTTTGACACCTATTCACCAGTGATTCGTATCACATCGATAAGAATGCTCATAGCCATAGCAGCTATATTTGGTCTTGAAATACATCAAAAGATGTAAAGACGTCATTCTTGAGTGGTGAATGGATGAATAGATTTACATGGAACAACCAGAAAGGTTTAATGTTCCTGGATAAGAACAGAAGGTGTGCAAACTTGTAGAATCCTAGTATGGATTAAAACAAGCACCTAGACAATGACATGAGAAAATTGACAAAGAGATGTTTTCAAGTGGGTTTAAAACCGATGAGTGTGATAAGTGTATGTACATCAAATCAACTCAAAAATGATATGTCATTGTATGTCTCTATATAGACGATATGCTGATAATTGGTAATAATCATGAGTTGATTCAGTCTACCAAGAAAGTATTAGCCAGCAAATTTGATATGAAAGATTTGGGAGTAGCTAACCTAACTCTTCCTCTATCAAAGAATACTGGCTTAAGCGTATTGCAATTAGAGTATTCAAGGATCATCGGAAGTCTGATGTATCTCACGAATTGCACACGAACTGATATCGCTCTAGCTGTGAACAGGCTTAGCAGATATACTAGCAATCCAGGACATAACCACTGGAAAGCCATAGTAAGTGTTTTGAGGTATGAGAAACTTCAAAATATGGGCTACATTACGATAGATATCCTATTGATACAGCAATGCTGACTGGATATCTGATACAGTGGATTCCAAATCTACGGTTGGATTTGTTTTCACACTTGGTAATGCAGCCGTGTCATGGAAATCCTCGAGGCAAACAGGAGTTGCCCGGTCTACTATGGATTCAGAGTTCATAGCATTAGAAAAAATAGCGGAAGAAGCGGAATGGCTTTGAAACTTCCTGGAGGATATTCCTAGTTGGGCCAAACCAGTGCCGGCGATTAGCATACATTGTGAAAGCCAATCGGCTATTGGGAGAGCCCAAAATACAATGTATAATGGTAAGTCTCGACACATACGTCGGAGACATAATACCATACGTCAACTGCTCTTATGTGGCATAATAACGATCGATTATGTCAAGTCGAAGGAAAACCTAGCGGATCCACTAACTAAAGGTTTACCTCGAGAGCAAGTTGAGAAGTCATCGAGGGGAATGGGCTTGAAGCCTATAAATTAAGAATTGTCACTGTGGAAACCCAACCTAGCTGACTGGAGATCCCAAGATCTAGGTTCAAAAGGGACAACTGAAACTTTGTGCAATTCAAAACAAGCACTGAAAAGTTTTGTACTCTTTCACATTCCGATAATGACGCTGAGTGATGTCTGTCATTGGTTAGGATAAGCTAAGGCTTTTAATGATCACTATATTAGGAGATGAGTCCTAATGGGGGTAAAGAGAGATTACATATTCATAGTAGATCACCTATTTCAAGTAAGAAGTGAGGCCGCTTCCATGTGAACTTTTAAAGGCGGGTTACCCTAAAGTGCTTGATGAATCCGGGACCGTTGTTCAGGCCGAAATGAACACAACCGTAGAACGGAAAATGGTCGAAGTAAAGCTGTGTGTTGGCAGTTGTCTTGGTTTACACCAACGGCAGAACAGTTCAAGACTATGGGTCACTGGTTTGCCAAGTAAATCCGATTGTCACTCACTAGGAAAGGTTCAAGGCGAAAGCTACCTATTTCGATGCAGCTTTAGTTCATGGTAACTCTCTCAAGTGTCTCCATGAATATTTGAAGAATTGTGGGGGATTGTTGGAAATTCTTCTAAATGTTCATTAAGGGTAAATATATCATTTTGTTGCATTGGGTGCTTGTGAGGGGTACAACCCTTTGTGGGGTTGCACCCCACCCCAAAGGGTGCCCTATTGGCACCCTTACATGCCTTATAATAGAGGCATTATATCCAATACAAAAAAAAAACAGAAAAGATATCTGAATTTTGTGAGTCATTTGTTGTTTTTGATTTTTGAGAGAGAGTTCAACCATTTCCTAGTTTGTATACTTGTCAAGGAGTGCTCATTGGACAAGAAGGAACCAAGTTATCCTGGGAGAACATTGGCCAATTGCGAATCCGTAAAGCACCTGTGACGAGGCCAATAAGTTCTTAAGGACAGATGATTATCTCGACTTGGATTCATAAGGTTTTTCTTAATTTTCAAGTTTTAAGGTTTTCTATGGTTTATGCATATTAGATCCAATTTTCTGGTTTGAATTGTTTGTTTGCATGTTATTTACTGTTTCACGACACTATATTTACCACAAAAAGTATATTAAGTTAAATAATTATCACTATAAAAGGTTGGCACCATATGATACATTACTCATGCATAGATCAGTTTCCATTCTGAGTATCTTTCAAGTACTTTACATATAATTATATTTTAATTTTATAATTATATTTTATTCTTAAAGTCATTTGTCATGTGACTAAAATTAAAATTGTATATAAATAATTTGTTCTAAGAGATGTTTTTTAAATATCAAAATCATGAAATGAAAGATCTTTACAACACATTTAACAATTAATGAAGAATATTTAATATCACACAATAATAGAATATAAGGAGGAAGAATATAAGATTGATATTTTTTTTATATATATAAATTTCACATTTTTCTTAAAAGTAAATAACATTAACTAATAAAATGTGAGTGCACTGAAAAAAAATGTGCATTCAAGATTCTTCAACAATCATACTTTTGCATTTCAAAAAAAAAACAATCATACTTTTGAGATTTGATATAAAGAGCATTTGAGCTTGTAAAAATAGAGGCAAAAAAACGTGACCCACAAATCGAATTGAAAATATTAAATATTTGACGTTTTTAAAAAGTGATTTTTTTTTTGAATAAATAGAAAAAAAAAAGTCCCAAAAACACTTTGAATAATTAGTTGATTATTGGATTAAGCTTTATTTTGTACAATTTTTCAAATAAAACTTCTTCAAATAGAGTATTAGTAGAGTTTTTAAAAATACAACTTTCAACCCCAAAAAAAAAAATTAAAAATTCAGCTGTCTAGCTTGTCAAGTGAATTTTTATTAAAAATTATAAAATTATTTAAATAGATATTTTTTTTTTTTCAAAATAATGTCATGAAATAAATAAAAATATATTTGTAAAAATAAAATAAAGGTTTTCTTTTTTTTTTTTTTTTTAAAAAAAACTTTACAATATTTACTGACAAAAACCTAAATTTGAGATTCTTCAAGTAGAAGTAAAATAATCTTTTTAATTCTCAAAAATTATATTCCAGTTACAATCAAACAAAACAAAAAAAAATGGATATTTAAAAAAATCTAGAGAAGTCATATCAAATATACACACATAAATAAATAAATATATATATAGAATTGCCTTTTGTTGCATTACAATATTTCATTGGCTTGATGAGGAAATTCTTCCATAATACAACTAGGTATATGAGCATAACAATTCATAAATTGACATGTACATGGTTACGGTTTGAAATCGTAACCGAACATTACGGTTAGATCGAACTGTATGTCTTAACTGAACTACCAACTGTATGATTCGGTTACGGTTTCAAATCATAATCGAACCGTGTGCATGTATATCCATGATTTTTTTAATGGAATGAGTTTTAAGAGTTGTTTTTTTATTTTTTTAATATGTTAAATATTTTAATGAGTGTGTAGAGTAAAATAAGTTGGTAAATATAAATGATTTAAGTGGGGACTTTTTTGATACATTAAAGAGTCTTTTAAATTTATTATACGAATATATAGAATAATGAAAATAATTGAATTTAAATGTAAACCAAATTCAAAGCACTTAAAAAACAGCTACAACTTTTCAAGATTTGAAAATGACTGCCGCCCGCCGCTTAGCGGGTCACGTTTTCACAAGCGGAAGCCAAAGTTAAAAAAATTAAAAATTAAAAATTAAAAAATAAAATAAAATTTGTCACATAAACTTCTGCTTCTATGAATGATTGAATGGAGCATCCCATGCTTTTCTCCAATTATTACTTTCCTTCAAAGCCAAATCATTGCAATTCTAAGGCTTCATTAATCATCAATTTTTTTTTTTTTTATTTATTTTTTTTATATCTAAAGATTACATTAAAAAAAGGTCAATGAGACCAATAATACTTAATGGAAGATATCATGATATTAAAGTCTAATTTGAGATAACACTTAATAATATAGATTTACGTATTACGTATCATCAAAACTGAACTACAGGATTATCCTACCGTCTCGGCTAATGTTATTAGTGAATACAATTTCTTAAATAGAAATGGAATAACGCAATACACAAAATACAATATAAGATTTATATCAATCTATATATAATTTATTATAAGTAAAAATCGGTGAATCTATTAGAACCGTACTGACGTCCATGGAGTACATGTAGAGCTCCATTGCTGGTAGCCTCCACTTCTAGTGTTGTATCTAACAATTGAAACACAACATATCTTCTATATTCTGGTGCAAAAATATTTTTTCTTTTAAAAAAAAAAAAAGAAAAATTGAATAAAAATACCTTACACATATCAAGATCTGTTAGGATATATTTAACAACCATTATATAATTGTAGAAACCACATATCCAAAATGTGGGCAGTCAAATAAAATTTACTTTTATCATTGTTTCATTAGTATTTTTATTTTTTGTCTTATAATTTTAAATACTCCTTTTGATTTTAGTATTAGGAAGAGCTATTAAAGGAATATTAGGAATAATATTTTTTATTAAAAAATTATTTTCTTGATTATTATCTCTCTCTCTCTTTTAATTACAATGGCTTACATTTGTGTGGTTAAAATTGTGTGACAAACAAAACTTTGATATTAGTTGGTGCCATGGCAATTCTACCTTATCAAAATATGTTTTTATGTCCCATTTTTTTGTGGGGTGGATGGTTGGCTAAAAAATGAAATATAAAAATAAAAGAGAAATAATATATTTCTATGAGTAATTTTTTGGTACTATCGTTGTATGAGTGATATAATATTACAAATTAATAGATATATATTATGTGGAATTATACTAAATATAATCATCTTTTATTTATTTATTTATTTACTAGTTAAATAGGGGTAGCAATATATTTTCAAGTTCTTGAAGGAGTGATATAATTCCACCATTGGCAAGTGAAATTTTTCTTATCATTGATGATGCATTGCCTTATTTATTTATGCACCATCTCTATCTATACCAATTGATGCTTATTGCTCAACTTCTTGCTTTAATTGTCAAATATAATGTCAACTGCCATAAAAATTTCAATAATTTGTTTTGTTTTTTGTTTTTTTAAAGGAAATATTGGATTTCATACCTAAAATATCACAATTATATTTAAGTCTTTCTGAAAATGGTTGGTTTGGTTGTGAATGTAGCTTTTAGCCATTTTTTAAAAGGGAAAATGATATCCAATTATCTCATAAATTGTTATAATAACACTTTAATTTTATAATTTTGAAAATATAAATTTTAGTTCTTATCGTTAAATATTTTCAGTTAATTTAGAGTCATTTTTCATCTGATTATTGTTAAGTGACTTGAATATCCTAAAAATATCTAAAGATGTGAAAAAATTATTTCAAAATTAGATAAAAAGAGTTAATTAACAAAAAAAAATTTATCGGTAGAGACTAGAGCTTGTATTTTCTAAAATTATAAGGATTAAAACTTGTATTTTTAAAACTGTAGGGACTAAAATGTTATTATGGCAATCTGAACAAGTTGAGTGTCATTTTCTCTCTCTTTTTTTTA
This sequence comes from Zanthoxylum bungeanum, assembly GCA_019454045.1. Classification (NCBI taxonomy): domain Eukaryota; kingdom Viridiplantae; phylum Streptophyta; class Magnoliopsida; order Sapindales; family Rutaceae; genus Zanthoxylum; species Zanthoxylum bungeanum. Next base: position 154,756 of record SKCR01034000.1, read on the forward strand.
ATTTTTATTTTTTTTGTTTTTTTTAAAAAGAAAATTACCTTAATAGACAAAACTAGATGAGTACATGTTCGTTGTTGTGGTTATAGAAGATAAACATTTTAAAAAAATATATTTCAAAGTGACACGTGACTACATCACAGAAGAAATGAAACAAATATTACACAAATAATGAAAAGTAAGTGAAAAAACAAAATGAAAAAGAGAGAAAATTTCTCTTATTTCCTTACAAAATAAAAAGTGTGTATTTCATACGGTTGTACATATATTTATGATGATAACAATAACAAATCCATCACATTTAACTTAAATCACTAATTACATTAGCAAATTCATTCATCTAAAAATGACTAACACATTCATTCGATCAAATTTATCCATCACCTATAAATGACAAATACATTCATTATATCAAGTTCATTTACTTACAAATACATTTATTAGATCAAGTTTATTCACCTTCTAAAAGTGACAAATACATTTATTAAATCAAGTTCGTTTACATATTAAATGTATCAAATATTTCAAAGTTTATAATCGTGACAAATGACAACATCATAGAAAATAAGGGATAAAAATATATGTTAATATGAAAAAAATAAATAAATTTATTTAAATAAAATAAACATATTTTAGACAAGCTAACCCTTTTAAAAGACTAACAATCTCTATTCCTAAAGTTTAAAATTTGAGCTTCTTTTAGTGGTAAAATTTAACTCTACTAAATAGCCAAAAAAAAAAAAAAGGGGGGGGGGGGGGGGGTTGAAAATAGTTTGTAACATTTAAAAAAAAAATTATTTTTTTTCAAAGGAGAGAGCTATTTTGAAAGAGCGATAAGATTGAAGTAGTTGTATGCTTTCTAAGTAGGAATGATAAAGATCTCCGTGTGAATAAGGCTTGAGGGGTCCAATATGTTAGAGGCGGGTAAAAAGATAATTTTATATTCGTTAGTTGGACGAATATGATATGAATATTAGTATCATTGTTCTAATAAAAGTAAAATCCTCACGTGAATAAAAATCCCTAAGGAGATATCAAATTTCCGTATCTATTAATTGAATGAGTTAAATATAGATATTGACATATATGATCGGTTATCTTTTTTTCTAAGCTGTCTCAAATCAAATTTTTGCGACATTTAATTGGAAACAAATGTACATAATTCTTAAAATTATTTATTTTATCATCTCATTATCTCTTGATTTGACTTTACCTAGCATTTAAAATTAAAAATGTGGTTAAGATATATTTATATTAGTAAATCACATAGTTCTTGACGAAATTGAAATAAATAGGGTTTGGATCCCAAAAATGTAGTCATGATATTTTAAAAATTCAATGAAAAAATCCCAACAAGGGTAGATTTTATTTAAGAGTTTTCTAAAATTTTAAAATAAGTTTAAATTTATTCAAGGAACTTCATCTACTAAATATTATCGCTGTATTAAACAAATGGGATGTCATTTTTTTTTAAAAAAAAAAACAACAACAAAAATGTGGAGGAAAATAATATTAGCAGTTTAGCACTCTATGGGCTTACAAATAACTTAAGGCCCAACTTCTATTGGGCTTAAATATTGAATAGCAGAATAACTTTGGATTGAACCGGGGGAAATAATTAATAGCCAAGTTTAATAATAACTTCGGATCGCGCCAGTGAAATTATAAAAAGTAAACAAACAAAAAAAAGATGTATATAACGTACATTATTATATTTTTATTACCCAGTTAGCTAAATAAACTTGTTTGGATAAAATTATCCTTGAAACTAACTCATAGCAATAAAGAACAATGAATGTGCGATGGATTCTGTCGCACGATGTACGATGGCGCCAGTCGCATGGTGCGATGGGTGTGCGACAGCACTCATCACGCACCATTTTAGTGCACCTATCGCACATCCATCACACAGCCATGGTGTACGCCCACCTAAGATTGATATTTTATCGAACACCTTGTGTGCTCTATTATTACCTACGATTTTTTTTATAAAATCTTACATATTTAATCTCCATCATTTTACACATATATATTTTTTATTTCTATTTTATTTTTAATTACTCATGCTTTGCGACTTTGAGAGCGAAGAAGATGGATGGAAGAGGAAAAAAGAGGAAGAAAAAATGATAGTGTTTGCATAAAAAAAAATGGAAGAACAAGGTGTTCTTGTGTTATAAGAGTATTTTGGTCTCTCTATGTGATTGTTGGCTATAATGGATGGAAAAACCTATACCAAATATGTGATTATTGGGTATTTTGGTCTGTCTATCCACTTATCAAAATAAGTGTCAGCGGAAAACCTTATACCAAATATAATACAATCTTCAAATTAAATCATTCAACATCGTGAGATCACTTCAATTCAAACTATTTACTCATAAAAAATTACTTTTATCTATAAGAATCACAACAAACTATAATAAGTATAAAATTCAGTAAACAAACTAGTTTTTCATATATCAAAATACATACATACTTATATACAATGAAAATACATATGATATGCTATGATATTTTAAAAAATCATAAACATTATTTTCTAGATTAGTTAAAAATTCTCAAATAATTATCTTAGCACTTTTTGGCATATTGCTCTCAAGTGGTGGCTTAAGACTTAATTCAGTTTATCTTAATACTTTGCGAGTGGTCGCTCAAGATCTAATTCAATTTATCTTAACACTTTGTGGCATAGTGTCCTTAAGCCCCCAAGGGGTGTGACTTGGTAGTAAAGGGCTTAAGACTTGGTTATCAGATTCTGGGTTCGAGTTCATGAGGTGCATTTCTTATAAGAGCTTGAGGTAGTTAGGGTTTTACCTGCTCCCCTTAAGGTCGGTCAAGTGATTTCGACGGGGTTTCCAACATGAAATTATGATTTTACTCTCAAGTGTTAGTTCAAGACCCAATTATAAATTATCATAGCATTTTATGGCTTATTGATTCTCAGGTGGTGTCTCATGATCCAATTCCAAATTATCATAGCACTTTATGGCCTATTGGCCATCAAGTGATGACTCATGATCTAATTCCAAATTACCATAGCACTTTGTTGCTTACTGAACCCTTAAGTGGTGGCTTATGATACAATTATTTCCATATGAAAATCATAAAAAAAATCTTACTAAGAATATATATACATAAATCATAAGATTTATTCATGTCACATGGTCAAACTTTGTACATAATACCTCACAGAAATTATAAATTCACATCTCAATCAAATACGATCAACATATACTGTTGATTTCTCAACAAGTTGGACTCTATGAATTTTACTTCTTAATATAACAATCGGATTGGTGTAAAATTTTACATAAGTAATTTGGACATCCATGGGTGGTAACATTCAAAAATATTTCATGATGATTTGATGTTAAAAACATTTTCAAAACTGTTTATGAACAGTATCGGTTCTAAAATTTTTATAAAATTATTTTTCAAGCAGAAATTATGCAATTAAAACTGAAAATACTAGACACATATAAACACTTTATTTTAAAATTTCATAATTTTTGGATATCATATGATACTCCAAATAAATTTTTAAATCCGAAATTTCTGTAGAAATCAGTATTTTCTAATTTATGAGGGTTTGTTTGGAAAATTTATATAAAATTGAAAACAATGTTATTTTTTCTGAAACAAAAAACCCTAATAAATTAGGAAATAGTTAATTATTACCTTTTTTTTAATTGACTTAAATAATGAATCCTTTATTTTTAAACACTTTATAATATTAAAAAAATGAACTATAAAAATATAAACTAAAAATAAAATATTATCAATAATAACGGCATTAAAAATGCGGATGTTTCGTATATTTTCAAGCTTAATGGATTTATGAACAGTATTGACGTTGCGGTGCTTGAACTGCTTATGGATTAAGTCCATGAGGTAAGGTGGAGGGTCATGCTTGAAAAACTGTAGGATCTGGTCTAATTAGGGGAACTGCTGTCTGGTGAGCTAATGAAGGTCCTACCGGGGGAGGTGGAATAGGAATTATAGGTTCTGTAGCTCTCGGCTCTGGGCCTGGAGGTTGCTGCTCATCAGTCCGAACCACTGATCTTCCCCTATCATCACATACATCACCCTCATGTACAGATTCCACTCTCTGTCCTCTATTTGGCTCAGGGAAGGTGCCACTGATCTCTGATCTGGATCTACACCTTGGGGTGCCCTACCACGCTTGGGTCTACCTCTGACTCCAATTCTACCTTTGGGTGGCATGATATCTAATCAATCAAGAAAGGAAAGTGATCAATTGTATTCCAAGAAAATTATAACCACATGAATGAGACATACCTCGGGACAAGCATGCTAGAGGAACAATGTCTTATATATATATTAGTACCCCAGATATACTATATATATAAGACATCGCTACTCTTCCATTGCAGTCACTGACTCCCTAGACCATTCTCTGATACCATCTTTGTAACATCCCCGATCTGAGAAGGTACCGGCAGATGACATATTCCACTGCCACCTAAGCCACTGCCTATTAATTGGAAATACTGCCATTTTCTTATCTTAAATAACTTCTACCTTAACAATATACAAACACACACATTTTATAAATGCGTGTTAGCACATAAATCATAATGAACATACATAACCTGAGTATTATGTACAAACATAAACATATCATGCAACAAAAGAAAACAAAATGAACTACATTCAGAGTGAATGTAGATCTGACATGATGGACATATATGACATGTGACTGCAGTGCTACTCTTGTCTCTGATCCATATCTCCAAAATATGACAGTGACTCACCAGTGGAATAGTCCTGAAAAAACTGGAGAGTGGGGGGAGGGGTGAGTTCTAAAGAACTCAGTGAGTGGAGCTATAAAACCGAAAAGAAACAAAAGTATTAATGGATGCTCAGAAACAATGAATCAACATCTGAATTTATAAATAAAAATCGGGGTTTCCTTTCAAAGCTGTAGTGATAAATAATTTTTTTTTAAAAAAAATCTGCCTGTGTGTGAATCTATTGATAATCTGGCGCTCGGTAGTGTCACTCCTTACACATAATCTAGTGGTCTTGGGGCGCTATGTCTCGTTGTCCCCCAAACCATAAATTTGGAGCTGGGGGTGCAGATCTATACTACCATTCTGACTCAAAAATTTGGGATATAGGGGCATCAACCATCCCTAGTCCTGATCTGCATGTGCACATGGTATTTGTATCCGTCAATTCCATAGCTGTACAAAGTTACATATGAGGTGAGGTTTTCCCCCCATGCCTCCCGAAAATCATGAAAACATGTTTAGAAAACATTTTCATACTCAAAACATGTATCTGATAATAAACTGTACTAAATCTGTTTCTGTTTAATTCATAACTATCATTTCAGTATGGAACTTATCTCAAAGCAAATGAAACCAAAGTTCAATAAGCTTTAATGAAAAATCATTTAAAGATTATAATAAAATTATTAGTAAATACTCCACTCACAGTGCTATGACAGGTCGGGTGTGGTGCACGACGTGGGTGATCTCCGAGTGCTTTGACATCGATCTATGGCCAAAGAAATCGTTAGTTTTCTTGTAATAAATATAAAAGCATATACAATACATGGTTGATGTTCTATGCTTATGATACGACTTATTGTCTGTTTAAACACTTATACGAGACCCTTAGAGTGCCCCCTAACATCTTAGGATCAAACTGGAATTGATAAAAACTGATTCTGGAAATCTGGTCGCGCGTCGCGACACCGGACATGGGCGTCGCGACGCTCACCCAATCAGGTGAGGCAGTGAGCAACCTCTGTTCTCTGCGTCGCGACGTAAGGGTTGGGTGTCGCAACTCTTTCACGCGTTAAGAAGCTAAGAGCCGAGCGTCGCGACTTCCATTAAACAGCGCCGAGGCAGTAAGCCTCCTCTGCTTTCTGTGTTGCGACGCTCACAATCCAGAGCCACACCAGAGGCAATTCTCCAGTATGCGTCGCGACACCATGGTTGTTTTCAGGACCCAAATTTAACTCCATCTACACTCTTGGCTTCCTCAACACTACTCAAGCTAAAACTATATCAAACATACAAAATATCATCAATTACACCCCCTAACACCATCTAATCTCATTACAATATTAATTCCTCAAGCCCAACTTAACTCAATTCCTAGGGGTTTCATATTAGGGATTTCACAGAGCCTAATATTTTTGACTCAATAACCATTTATATATCATCAAACTCAAGCTAGCAACACCTCTCAAGCATCAAACCATCAAAACAACAACATCTCAAGATTTGGGTCAAGACTTTCTTACCTTAAATTCAATTCTTCTTCACCAATAGGGTCTCCAAGCTTCTTCTACTCCTTCCTAGTTTTGATTTACGGTGGTTACACTAGGTTATTCTTGAATATTAACTAGGAAAATTGAAATTCTTCTTTTTCATTTCTTTTTGAAGCTCACGGTGGGGAATTTTGAAATTTTTAGGTTTTTCTAGACATGAGGGACTTTGGCCAAAATGTGGAATTTTGATTGGGCCTAAACTTTGGGTTAATCTTAATCCAACTTTATTCATAGACAACATATATATATAATAAAATTAGTTGGGCTAGAATTAAGGTTGGGCCCACTAAGTCGTCTCGATAATTTTCGCTAATGTTTGGAGAAATTTTTTGTCCAAGTTACTACTCTAGTTAAGTTATGTAATTTCATATCGTTATATTTTTAAAGTTATTTATAATTAGGAATATGATTTCAAATGAGAGATTAAGATGAGAAAAAAACTCTAATGTGAATTATAAATATTGTTTGAGAATTAATAGACAAACAAATGAGACATATATATGTTGATGGTGTTTTCAGGCATTATGGTATTTAAAGTAGCACGACATGGGCAAAAAGGTAAAATCCCATTCTTGCTCAGGATCATTGATGCCGACCCGACCCATGAAAAGCCAGCAGCAAGGGCCCGAGCACTTTGCAATAAGAGGCCGAGCACCTTATGGTTACAGACCACAACAGGAAGAGACCGATCACTTTATGGCCGACAACCGATCACTTTGGTTCGAATGACCAAGCATTATCAGATCGACAGCATCATTCTCAGTTCAAAGAACCATTATGACCGACCACATGAAGACCGATCATATGGCAAGGCGTGCACCAGAAGATAAAACATCATGTCCCTACGGGGTAAGGAGACAGTCATACCTTCATAAAGAATACTGATGAAACCAGTGTCCTAGAAGGATAAAGGAAATAGAGATAAATTTGATTAAGAATCCTTGTGGGAAAAGGAGGTTGCTTCAATTAGGAATCCTCATACTAGAAGGAATCTGATTTCTTCACTATTATAAATAGAAGGGTAGAGTATGTGTAAAAGGGGATGAAGATCAATCTCATTGTGATTAAACTTGTAAAAGCATAAGAGATAGAAGTTTCAGCAATAAAAAACATAGTACTGTTTGTGTCAGTGGATGTAGGTTGGATAAAAAATCCGCCGAACCACGTTAAATCTCTTTGTCGATTGGCGCATTATCTACCTTCCGCTAAGTTTGCTTTTGGTTTCCCCCATAACCAAACAAATTCACTATTGAGGGAGGATTGTCTCGGGAGTAAATTCCAATATTGTCCTGAGACCAAAATCAGCCGTCAACAGTTGGCGCCGTCTGTGGGGAATCAACAAAAAGAAGTTCGCGTAGTAAGACGATGGTAGAAGGCGGAAATTACCAATCGTCGGGGAATCCGGCTACAGATTGGATGAAGAAGATGGAAGAAAGTATGAAATCCATGGAGGATCGACTGGAGAGAATGGAGGGAACGAAAAACGAGAGACCAGATGTCGGAACCAGTCGAAGAAGAAGTGAAAAAGCAGAAGGGAAAAGGGTGATAGACACAAGTGAAGACGATGGACCCAGTAGGAGGGGCCCCTACGGGATAAAATCCGTAGTTATAGAAAAAGATTCACGAACAGAGGACACATGGGAAGAAGAAGAAGGAAGACCATCACCGGATCCCTCCTATGACAGTCTCTGCGACTCCAGAAGAGAGGACATAGAGCATAGCGAAAGTGTGCGGGAAATTCCAAGGGATGAGGAACGCCGCACCCGGGGCAATAGACGCACAGAGGGGCACATGATACGACATGGCGGCACAAGCAGTGAAATAAAATCTTGGTTGAAAAAAGAGATGACCAAGTGGGGGGTAGGCCTCAATACTGATACAGGGGATGCCCGGGATAGCGAAGAAGAATCTCCCCTCACGGAAGAAATAAAGTCGGCAAAATTCCCAAGGCGATTCAACATGCCAACCATGGCACCTTACAAAGGCCACTCTGACCCGAAATCCCACATCGAAAGCTTTGTCTTGTTGATGGAAGTCCAGAGAGTGGTAGGAGATGCCATCTGCAAAGTGTTCCCCCTAACTTTGGGTGGACCCGCCATCCTTTGGTACAGAAGTCTGGCCCCGGGAGCATCGGAAGCTTTACACAGCTTAAAAGGTCGTTCGTTCGACACTTTAAAGAAGCCTGCGTCCCCAAGAAGACAATTGGAGAATTGAGGCTTATGAAGCAAGGAGATGACGAGCCCCTAAAAATTTTCATCGAGAGGTACCACAATATGGTACTCGAGGTCGGAGGGTACGAGTCCCAAGAGGCCCTGGAAAGTTTAAAGGGAGCCCTAAGGGTCGGAAAACTATGGACTCACCTAAGAATCCAAGACACACCAGATTATGCTACCGCTTTAGAGGTAGCCCGAAAATTTGTCTTGTTAGAAAGCGAAGAAAAGATCTCCCGAAGGGGGACGGCCATTCGAGAAAGAATAACAAGAACAGAGGCCCCCCGACGACCGGACAGAGAATTCAAAAAATTCAATCCGAGACCCAAAGAATTCAAACCAATTCCCGAAGAGATCAGGAAAGAGGGGTCGTGACCCAGGTGAATCATGTAGTCCGAGAAGAAGCGTACATTCCCCTGAGCAAGCCACAAGGGCAAATCATCATGGAGATACAGGAAAAAGGCCTCTTAATAGAATCCGACCTCAGGAGATTCCCCCCGGATAAAAGGAACCAGAAATCTTACTGCGTACATCATAATCTGAGGGGGCACACAACAGACGAATGCAAGGATCTCCGGGAACAGATGGAGGACCTAGCCCGAAATGGGTATCTAAATAGTTATATCAACCATGAGGCCATGGCAGCCAGACAGAGGACACGAAACCGGCAGGTGAACATCATCGCATGAGGGAAAACACTGGCCGGAAACTCTAATCGGTCAAGAAAAAGCTATAGCCAAATACAGGAGACGGAAGTGCTGGAAACGGAAAGGTCCCCAGTACCACAAGGAATTTGGTCGGTGCCCATAATGCTCACCGACGAGGATGCTCGAGGGGTGAGTTTCCCCCATGACGATGCGCTAATAATCAAAGCTACAATCAGTGGCACAGAGGTAGAAAGAATCCTGGTAGATCCCGGAAGCGCGGTAGACATAATCTCTGAAGAAGCTTTAGAAAGCCTGAGAGTGGAGTACGTAACCCTAACTAATGACGGCACCCCCATGTACGGTTTTGGAGGCTCAACGGTCATCCCGCTGGGGAGAATACAACTGGCGAAAAACATCGGAACTCACCCCAGAACCTAGACAGTTATGGTAAACTTCACTGTGGTGGACTGCCTGAGCAGTTACCAAGTCATTATCGGCCGACCTTTTATGATGAAAACAAAGGCTGCGATGTCCTGCTATCACTTAAAACTAAAGTTCCCAACCCGGGAAGGGATCAGAATCGTGTGCGGGAGTCAAAAGATAGCCCATAGCTGCTTTGCCACTCTCTCACGAGAGACCCTCTGCATTGAAGAAGTCACCAAGAAGAGGCAGATGGGTGAGAACGAGAGGAAAGAACCAGGTCCCCGCCCGGATAAAGGTGCCCGGCTAGGAACATGTGAATAGTTAGAAGAAATAAGGCTGTTCGGACCGAAAAAAAAAAAGCATAAAGATAGGGGGAAACTTGGACGAAACCCTAAAAAAGGGCCTGCTAGAATGTCTACGGGAATACCCCGACATCTTCGCGTGGGGACACAATGACATGCCCGGGATCGACCCAAAGTTCAATAGTCACCGCTTAGCAGCAAAGCCGTCACTCAAACCGGTCAAACATAAGAGAATGATCTTCAATCAAGAACGGTGCAGAGTGGTGGCATCCGAGGTGGAAAAACTGTTAAAAGCCAGCTTCATCAGAGAAGTAAAGTACCCCGAGTGGGTGTCAAACGTAGTATTGGTAAAGAAATCCAATGGAAATGGAGGATGTGTGTAGATTTCACCGACCTCAATAAAGCGTGTCCAAAAGACAGCTTTCCCCTACCAAATATAGATCAACTGGTAGACGCAACTCTGCCTGCCAAGGACTACTAAGCTTCATGGATGCCTTCTCAGGGTACAATCAGGTCAGGATGCATCCTGCAGACGAAGAGAAAACCACTTTTATCACCGATCAAGGACTGTACTGCTACAAAGTAATGCCTTTCGGACTGAAGAACGCAGGGGCAACTTTTCAAAGGTTGGTAAACAAAATTTTCAAACCACTCATCGGCACTTCAATGTTGGTATATATGGACGACATGATAACAATGTCCAGAGAACCAAGAGGTCACGTAACCGACCTAAAGAAAACCTTCAAATTACTGAGAAAACACAATTTAAAACTTAATCCAGAGAAGTGTGCATTCGGAGTGGCCTCAGGAAAATTTCTGGGCTACATGGTGAGTTCCCGAGGCATAGAAGCCAACCCCGAGAAGATACAAGCCGTGCTAGATTTAACATCCCACAGAACAATTAAAGAGGTGCAAGGTCTAACAGGTAGGGTCGCCGCGCTCAACCGATTCATCTCTCGGGCGACCGACAAATGCCACCCCTTCTTCAAAGTCATCAAGAAGGCCCAAAAGGGGATCGACTGGGCACCGGAATGTGAGGAGGCCTTCCAGCAGCTAAAACAATATCTAGCACAGCCCCCACTCCTGGACAAACCTCTCCCAGGAGAGACATTATACTTGTACTTGGCTGTTTCAAAACACGCGGTGAGTTCTGTACTGGTGCAAGAGGCCGACCAGATCCAGAGACCAGTATACTATGTCAGCAAAGCTCTATTGGATGCAGAGACCCGATATCCCGTACATGAACTAGTCGCCCTATCCTTGATCACTGCAGCACGGAAATTACGACCATACTTCCAGGCCTACCCTATCGGAGTTTACACTAATTACCCCATGCGGCAGATCTTGCAAAAACCAGAAACCTCGAGAAGGTTAATGAAATGGTCAGTGGAGCTAAGCGAGCACGACATTTCCTACCTCCCAAGGATAGCAATAAAAGGGCAGGCCTTGGCATATTTTGTTGCGGAACTCGCGGAACCCCAAATATTGACTACGGAGGAAAGAAAATGGGAAATGTCAGTGGACGGGTCTGCTAGCTCACAGGGCAATGGGGCAGGAATCGCACTAAAAAACAGTGAAGGAGAAGAAGTGTTGCTTGCCTTGAAATTTGCTTTCAAAGCCACAAACAATGAAGCCGAATATGAATCAATTTTGGCCGGATTAAGGCTATGTACAGTAGTGGGAGTCCACAACGTGGTAGTAAAGAGTGACTCTCAGCTAGCCATTCAACAACTAAAGGGAGAATTTCAGGCCAGAGAGCCGACTATGATAGCTTACTGAGCCGAAGTAAAAAAGTTGATGGAGAAAGTGGGGAACGTACGCCTCGAACAAATAGGACGAGAAGACAACTGTGAAGCAGACTCCCTGGCCCAGCTCGCATCCTCAATGAAGACCGAGGACCCCAGAATAATCCCTCTCATATGCCTCGGAGAAAGAAGCATAGGGGAACTGGAGGTAGATATAGTAGAAGAGGAAGGTAAAAACTCATGGATGCAACCGATTAGGAGGTACCTGGAAACATGGGAAACCCCTAAAGACAAAAAGGAGGCCAAGAAGCTAAAATTTAAGAGCACCAAGTTTTCCCTGATCGAATGGGTGCTCTACCGGAAGGCTATACCATACCCCTCCTGAGATGTTTAACAGAAGAGGAAGCATATTATGTGCTCAGGGAAATTCACACGGGCATATGTGGAAGTCACGCGGAGGAAGATCAATCGCCTTTAAAGCCTTAAGACAAGGATTTTTCTGGCCGACCATGCATCAGGACGGTGTGAGGGTAGCTCAGAAATGCGAAGGTTGTCAGAAAAATGCCAACATCCACCATCAACCAGTAGAACAATTAACCACCCTGTCCAGCCCCTGGCCATTCGCGCAGTGGGAGCTAGATATCATAGGGCCAATGCCAAAAGGGCGAGGACAGACGAAGTACGCAATCGTAGCCATAGACTATTTCACAAAATGGGTAGAAGCCGAGCCACTATCCACCATCACAGAAAAGAAGGCCACAGAGTTTTTAAGAAGAATATTATCTGCAGGTTCGGAATCCCCCGGGCAATCATCACCGACAACGGGAAACAATTCGATATCAAAAGATTCAGGAAGCTCTGCGAAGACCTCTAGATCGCTTTAAAATTCACCTCGCCAGCCCATCCCAAGTCAAACGGACAGGTTGAGGCAACAAACAAAACCATCAAGGCAAACCTTAAAGCTCGGCTCGGATCACGCAAAGGCTTATGGGTCGAAGAATTACCATAAGTGCTATGGGCACATCAGACGACCTATAAAGATTCCACAGGGGAGACACCATTTTCCCTATCATACGGATGTGAGGCCATCATTCCAGCAGAAATCGGGGTAGCAACTCACAGGGTCCGCCACTTTGGGAATGAGCAGAATGAAGAACTTATCAAAAACACCACCTCGACATGATCGAGGAAAGGAGAGAGAAATCAGCTATGAAAGCGGCAGTCTACCAACAAAGAATGGCCCGCTTATACAACAGAAGAGTTCGAACCCGCTCATTCCTCCCGGCGACTTATTATTGAGAAGGGTCACACGAGAATCACAAATCACACCAGAATCAGTCAATTCCATACAAGTATTAAACAGCAGGGATGAAAGTGAATCAGAGTATAGATCCGTGAGAAGCATAGCACGGGGAGAGATGATACCCCCGTGGCGATTGCTTGCTCCAGTGGTACCGAACATAAGGAGGAATATGCCCTTAGTGTTTCGAACACCTCGGGGCCGGATTACGTTCCGCCGAGGCCACTGCGATAATCGGCTCGGGGCTGGATCTTGTTCCGCTGAGGCCACTTGACTATTCGGCTCGGGGTCGGGTTACGTCCCACCGAGTCATGCTCATTGGTCTGGGGACGAGACATTCCTCCAGAACCAAGTGTCTCTCTTAGCTCGGGGTCCTCGAAATATTCAGGGACATACTAGATGCATAGGATCCGTGAGAAGCATAGCACGGGGAGGGATGATACACCCGTGGCGATTGCTTACTCCAGTGTTACCGAACATAAAGAGGAATATGCCCTTAATGTGTCGAGCACTATTTGATCCTCACTTACTCGATGTAATGGATCCGTGGGAAAGCATAGCACGAGGGATGATGATGCCCCCGTGATGATTGCTAGCTCCAGTGATGCCGGACCTAAGGAGAAATTGCCTTTAGTATCCCAGACACTCTTTGATCCATTCATCATTTGGATCCAAGAGAGGCGCAGCACGGGGATGCGTTGTGCCCCTGTAGCGTGTGCCTGCTCCAGCGTGGTAAGGAGGAGCCCTCGTACAATACACAGGCTCCACAGTGACCCGACGTATAGAGGATGTGCCCTTACCATTTAAACGCTCTCTGATCCAAATCCTGGTTCGTCGGGACACTGAATTGAAAGGTTCAGAATTATGTTTTGGAGGCCTCGGACAGGACGCAGTTCTGAGGTATCCGTGCTATTGTTTACACTTTTTTGGTTTTATTTTCCAAAATTTTGTTTTTTTTTTCATCGGTCTGAAAAGGGGACGCCCAAAGACAGATTCGATAGGGCATCAAAGGTTGATTCCCTTCCCTTCGGAGCAAGTCCCAATGATTGTTCGGCTCAGGCCTGGACTCGTTCCGCCGAGGCCACTTTATTAATCAGCTCGGGGCTGGATTCGTTCCGCCGAGACCGCTTGGATATTTGGCTCGGGGCTGGATTTCATTCCGCCGAAGCCATTTAGGTATCAGGCTCGGGGCTGGATTACGTTCCGCCGAGGCCATTCAGTTATTCGGCTTGGGGCTGGATTTCGTTCCGCCGAGGCCACTTGGTTATACAGCTTGGGGTCGGGCCACATCCCACCGAGTCTATCTTTTGGACTGGGGACATAACACTCCCCCAGGGCCAAGTGTTCCTTACAGCTCGGGGTCGGGTTACGTCCCACCGGTTGCATCTCACCATCCGTGTACTTCACAACTCAGAGTAAATCCTCGACCATTGAATAATTTGGGTCTTAGTTTGTATTACCCCATCACGAACGAGCCTTAAATAATCATTTGAAGAAGAACACTCAGAACAAGGAACAGAAGAGAAAAGCAGAAAACACACATATATATATATATTTGAAAAAAAATATATGAAGTGTTATTACAAAAAAAAAAAAAGACAAGTGTACACAGGGCCCCGTCCTGGTTACCCCTTTTCAATCAGCCCGCACAGGGGCAAGAAGTTCTTCCTCGGCCGGCTCAGACAACAGATGGATCGGCTCGGTCTCAGGAGAGGGGACAGCAGCTTCAACCTCGGCAACCTGGGAGGCCCTTACTTCAAGGATTGGAGGTGGAACCTCAGGATAGTCCTCGCCAGGAGCAGGAACCTCAGGACGATTTTCTTGAGGAGCTGGGAGAACCGGGGCGATCAAAATCGGTTCGGGATCCATCACTTCTTCGGAAGGAGGGGGTAGCCACCTCTGAAACTCTTCCTCGGACATTTCCCCTTTACAAAAACGGATGGCCGCATGAATAGTACCCATGTCTAAATCAGGTAGAACCATGGGGATGATTTCCGCACAATCACCGACCCCTTCAAGACGAATGGAGTCCCTCTCGGCCTCCCACTCAAGTTCCCTATCCTTGAGCTCGGAACGGGCCCGTCCCAGTTCCTCCTCCTTGGCCCGCAGCTTATACTCCACACTGCCTATTTCCACCTTGAGGATCCCAATCTCAGTCTGGGCGTCCACCAAACTTGCTTTAGCTTCTTCAGCGTTCTTCCGCTCTAGAGTAGCAGCAGCCTTAAGAGCTTTGTTTGTTTTGACAGCCTCGACCGCATCCATCTCATGATCCATATTCCTCTCTTCGGCACTAGCCAGCCTGGCCTCCACTTCAGAAAGACGATTCTGAAGCCTCTGGGCTTGGCCACCTTCGGACAAAAGACTTATAAATAGGTCCTTATTCTTGGCCGCCAAATAATTTGCCTGCCGAGAAGAAAAAGAAGTTAGGAAAATAAAACAAAGTCTGAAAGACACCACAGATATAGAAGAGAAGTAAAAGAAGTGACCTGGGCCAGCTGGGAGCACAACTTTGCAACTACCTCCTCGGGTGAAAGGTCCTCAAACCTCGGAATCTTCTCAGGAGGTACGGCCCCGGCCAGCTCATTGAAAGCCGGTACCAAATGGGAACTAGCTTCCCTAATATTCTTCCCAAGGTCATCAACTCCAAGAACCACAGCACCCTTCAATTTCTTGGAAGGACCCTCATGCCGAACTGGAGTTTCTCTGCTCGGAGCCTCTCCTCCTCCAATTCTCGCCTTAATTGAGTATCCACCGCTCCAAATCGACGCTTCCTTCTCTTGGAAGATCTCGGAGGGCTATCAGAACGGGTAACACCCATTGGAAGCACCCCGGAAGGCGAAGACCGACCTTGAGAGCTCGGACGCCCCATCTCTTTAGCCACCTTCCCGGCCTCGGAAGTATCAGGCCGTCCCCGAGAAGTACCAGCTCCACCTGGACTAGTTTTCTTTGCAGCACCGGTCAACCGATCAAGGTACTTTGGTCTCTTCGACATACCTGCAAAAAGCAAAGCCAAAAGAAAGGTTCAGTACCCGAGCATTTAAAAAAAAAAGAAGAAGAGAAGACAAAATCAAACATGATAAATAAACGAGGGAGTAGGCTAGAAGATCAACAGACATCTACCTATCCGACCCGAGACTTTGGGGAGGAACGGCCCGAATAAGTCCCGATTCAAAAAATGCCGTATCGTTTACCAACTCCCTCCAATGAGCGGCATACCGCCGAGCCCAGAATACCCGCTTCCGGACCTGGTGGGAGACTTTAGGAGCATCCCTCCAACAGGCTGGGGGAAATATAAAAAACGGGGTAAGAATCCAAACATATAAAAAAAAAGGGAACTAAGGGCAGGAAAATTAAAGGTTAAATCTCTTTGTCGATTGGCGCATTATCTACCTTCTGCTAAGTTTGCTTTTGGTTTCCCCCATAGCCAAACAAATTCACTATTGAGGGAGGATTGTCTCGGGAGTAAATATTCCAATATTGTCCTGAGACCAAAATCAGCCGTCAACAATATATAAAGTATAAGTAAACTATTTTGTCTCATTTTGAAAATCAATTAGATTTAGATCATTTATAAGATTAATACTTAAAATAATACTAATTTTTTTGTTATGATATGAAATTATAGTTAGAGAATTGCTCAACCTGTATAAAGTATAAGAAAAGCCTAAGAAATATTTATAAGAGTTAATCCAATTAAATTATACTTCGAGTAATATTCAAAAAAAAAAAAAAACACGACTTACTATGAGTGGCAAATAGAAGAATGTAATTTTAGTTTGACAAGTGATGCATAAGATGGTTAAACTGTCTATATGAAGTTTCGATTTTTTAATAATGTGCCCAAGAAAAGAAATCCAACAAATCACGTGCCAAAAATAAAGAGTGTGTTTAATTGATCACGGAACCCATGGCTAGTGGCATAGTCATTAATGCGAGAGTGAGTTGCGATAAAATTTGATTTTCTGAAAAAATAGTAGAATTTTTTTCATTTTAGTGGCGGTAATATAAAATTATCTCGTTAAAAAATATATTAGATTTTAATTAAGTTATAGGACATATTTCAACAAATTTATTTATTGAGTTGGGCTTGTATGCATCTTCGCCACTGACGGGTATGATATTTATTTCTATTCAATTCGATAATTTATTAAATATATCCTATAAATTTGTAATATCCCAATTTTTTCGGAATAATACTGGAAGGTTTTTGAATTAAAGTTAAGGATTTGGAACGAGATAATAATAAAAAATCAGAGTTTATGTGTTGAGAAATAGGTTGGAATATTTAAAAGTGAAGATTCATCGCGTTGGAAAACACGTGATTTTGAGAACCGGTTACACGATTTCTGATTTTATCGTTATACGCATAAAAGTTTCTTATTTCGGCTATAAAGATAGCAATCGAACTCCGATTGAGCTGATTCTTAAACCATCAAACTCGTTTTTCCGAGACGAACAACTTTCATGTTGAATACTTTTCGAAATTTGCATCAGAAGAGATTCAAAAATATAAATTTCCATGAAGGTCCATGGGAAAGATCTAGAAGCAATTTTCGGGGGCCAGAATGTAAATTTCAGAAACTTCACTATAAATACCCATTATTTTCAGAAATTAAAAGAATGGAAAAACCATCACAAATCCCCCACACGCCCCCTTCTCCAAAACGTCGTCACCATCCTTGCTAGTCACGCCGGCCGGCGCTACCAGCCAGGGGGTGTGCCGGCCACCCCTCCACCTTGTGGTGGCCAGCGGCAACCCCAGGACGCAGCGAGTGGCGAGAGAGAAAAGGAAACACGTGTGTCATTGGTTTTTCGATCCGGGCTCGTCGCTTCGTTTCATGGCCAAAGCCACCCGCTAAATCGATGCTCTTGGAGAGTACTACAAGATGGCATGGATAATTTTTCCGATCCGTGCTCGGTTGCACGTGAAACGAGAGGGGAAGGTTCATATGAATAGTGACCCATGATGAACAGTAGCTCCAATCGGAATTTCATCAATTTCAACGCGTTCATGGGATCTTTTGGAGTCCGTATATAGCCTCGAAATCTCGGTAAGACCTCTCGGTAAAAATCCACAAATTTCAAGTTTTTCGTTAAATGTTCGGATGCATCTAGTAGTTTTATAGAGTAGCGTAATGATATAAAATAATTTTTTTTGTGTATTAGTATATTGAATATGAGTATTCGGTAGAATCCGAGTGAAAACGAAACGAATTAGATCAATCCGATAGATTATGCAATTTTTTGGTAAAAGTGAGTTTTCCATGTTTTAATATATTTTTGATGGTAATGATGGATATGAGTCATATGTGATGATAAGATAGTGTTTAGATAAATCCGGGTAGGTTCGGAGGGTTTGGAACTATTCCGTAGCGTTTGCGGAAACTTTTTCGGAAATGTTTTTCCAAAAACGCATAAACCGAGAATTTAGGTGAACTATTGGCTTGGAATAGTTTGTGATGGTGTTTTAAGATTATTGAAACTGAAAACATTGAAAACATACTCAATTTGGTTGTTCCGGAAAGATCCGAGATTTTATCATAGTTAAATGGAGAATACCGTAAATCGCGATTCTAGTGGCTTTTCGCTATTTAATGGGTGATTTTGTGTTTTGAATATACATATATAAGTGTATAGATGATTAATATGTTAAGTTAAACAGAAGATAATTAAAAAGTAGTTTGAGAAGGAGTTCAAGGTTATGTGTAGTAAGTGAAACGACCATCACATGTATGACTTTTGTTATTATTATGATATGAAGTAAGAGGTTTAATGATATCATTGTCTGTAGGTATGTATTGACGTGTTTGAAGTGAAATGTTTGATAAGCTTAATGTCTATGTGTATATATGAATGTACGTAAAGGTATGAATGTGTAACGATATGAAATTGTGTATGTGAATGAATATGAAAATGTATAAGTATATGAGTATGTGTTCGTATATGCATATGCTGTTAAGATATGTATAGGTTGGATATGTTCATTTGATAAAGACACTAAATCAAATGTTCCTAAATAGAGATTCTGAAATGAATATGTTTGATCGATAAAAGAAAAGTTATGAGGACTATTAAAGGTATGACATTTGAATTTTATAACATGATGTATATTGATATGTTTGAAACATATGTTTGTATGTGAGTGTTTGAATCATGTTTTGGAATGTTTGTTATGGATGTGCTTGTGTATGAAAAGTCATGCGATGAGTTTGGTGTACCGTGATATGTATTCATGTCGGTATGTTTAATTGATTAAAGTTCTCGTGGTATAGTAGTCGAGCTGGTTAGGAATCCGTTCAGACGTAATTTATCTCATACCTATTCTAAAATAGGTAATGAGTCTCGTACAAGCATTGTGTATGTAAGCCAGCCGTATGTATGGGTTGTTTAGTGATATGGTCTTTGATGTATCGGTTGTTGTGTATGCTTCGTGGTTGGTTCCTTGATGTTCGTAAATGTATGATAGAACTCGTGTTATGTATTGATCGTGTATGCTTATGTGAAATGGATGGATGATTTTAAATCGATGAGAATACCAGAGGTTATAAAACGTGATTGCCAAGTTGTAATGGTATGTACGTATATGTATAAGAATTACGATATTTTATTTGCATGTATATAAGAGAAGTATATTTTGAATTGAAAAAGGTGGGATTGTTTCATCGATTTGATGGAATTTCAAATATACTTAATCGTAATAAAGTATAATAAGTCTGACTCCACGTCACATATAATGGAAATGGATTCGATGTAAAACGACTTGTTTGTGATGTTCGGGTCGATGCTTGAGAGATTCGAATGTTTGGCTAATAAATTGACATATATGTGAGTATTTAGATTTGAAAATTTGTCATGGTAAAATATAAAGGATAATAAAAGTTGGTAAATCTAAACTTGTAATAATTTAGTAATTCTATTAATCTGTTGATATGTTTAACTTGTTTGTTTATAGTAGCATAGTTACTTACTGAGATTTTAAAACTCACACCAAATCAGTTTGCTAGTTTTGCAGGTTGGCTAATAGACGGGCCAACCAATTCAGATTTGGAAGTCATGCATGAGACGTGGATCACCCAAGCGGCAGTCACCCTCGCAAGTGTCCTGGGAGAAGTTTTAGAAAGTTTAGGAAGTTTAGAATGTTTTGGTTATTGTTTTGTTTATCGTGCAGAGCAAGCTATTTGTATGTGTGTGTGTGTATATATATATAAGTAAATATTTTGATTGTTTATGATGTGGTGGGCACAGATGCCTTTGAGTGTTGATAGATAATGTGGGCGGAGCACTTATGATATGATTTTGATGAGATTTGTGTGGACTTGAGGTCATTTTATTTGTTTGAAATTTTCTCAGGTTCGTTTTGATGCTGGAATGAGATCCTGGTTCTTCGGTTTAGGATACATCAGGCCGAATTTTCGATAAATTTAGATGCTTATGGAGATGGGTCAATCATATCTCCTGCCGGTAGCATCCTGCTGTTGGGGTTGGTGCTCAGAGCGCCAATTCCGGTTGTATTTCTGTTAAATACTTCTGTAAAATATTATTATTATGAATAATATATGCAGTTTCTATAATATAATCTATCTTTCTATATGGTAAAGACGTAATGACCCTAGAATGATTAGTCATGATACAGTTGCAAAAGCGTCGCAACGGACATTGAGAAGTATCATGACGTTGTCATTCTCAGACAGTTCCTGGTCAAGGTTTACACTACTTGGTCAGTATAGTAAACCCGTTGAGACCGGTACATGTCGTATACTAGAATAAATGATTCCAATGGTTTCTCAATGAACCATTAGTCTTGGAGACTGTATAGACGTGTAGGTGTTTATAGCGGATAAACACTGAACGACTCACCGAAGATTCTTAATGGATGGTACACCAGCGTCAATAAGAATCTTCTTGGGTTGAGTAGCACTTGTGATTCTTAGACTTGAGATGCCATTGTGGGCACATGAGACATCTTCTACACTTAGACGGCAGTCACGTCACCGATCTATTAAGATCAGACCTCCGACTGTTCATTGGGTGTAGATAGATCCTCAGGGTGTCCTATGTGTATCAAGATAGGATCCGTCAGTTTTGTGTATCAGAGCATAGGTAGTCCATATGATTAGCAATCAGATAAAACCATGGGCCCGTGGTAAAGTTTAGAAGCTAGTTCTAAACATTCTTTTGAGATTGCTAATAGAATAGTCGACTGGATAATCCCGATAGAGATTTGACGTTTACATCTATATCTCTGGGATTTATCCGGATACCTGTGACAGAGGAATTATACATTTGCCATGACCTCGACCTGTATGGTTCATCGAGATTATCCGTGATCGTCATAATCTACGGGTGGATAGATTATGGACACGAAATTAGATTTCGTGACGGATATACCTGAATCTAGAGAGTCTCAATAATGAAACATACTCGTAGAGCACTAGAGCAACATTAATAAATAATATTGATTATTTATAAAGTCGTTTAAAGGTTAAACGCAAGATACGTGCTAAAAGGACTAGATAGTCATTTGCCTAATTATTGTGTATTTACATTTAATACTTGATTAATTTAAATACACATTAATTAATAGTCAAAATGAGTTATTTGACTTTTATCCTAAATGAATATATGTTTTTAATATTTAATGTAAATATTATACATATATTTAATATATTTGTATTTGATTAATTAATTAATTATTTAATTGTTAAATGATTAAATTAATTAAAATATAAATATCTTATGTTAGGATATTTGAAGTAAATGACATTAGTTGCAATTGTTGACTTAAATAAATATCCATAAAGTGTTTTAGATATTTGTCAAGTTGATTAAATGATTTTGAAATGAAAAATTTGGTATATACATGGACATTGAATTCGGCCAAGGCTATTCTTTGCACAAGTATATATATGTTTTCATTTTCTTTTCATTTGGTTAACCTAAACATTTCACAAAACATAAATTTCACAAAAGGAAGCCAAGGGAGCCTAAAGAAAAGAAAGACAAACATCAAAAGCTTGGATTTTTAGTAAGTTTCTTGAACTTGCTATTAGTAAGGAATTGTTCCTTAGGTTCTAGGCTTTAATATATGATATTCTTAGGATGTTTCTTTTTTTTTCCTTGTGGTTTTTGTTGATGGAAGTTTTGGTGAAGTGTGAAGCATGTGTAATGAAGGAAGTGTTGTGACTATTGTAGTTATAAACATTCTTTTAAGGTTTTGGAAACCATGTTGCTAATCTAGAGTTGTTGACCCACTCTTAAATGACCTATATTTGATCTTGAGTTGTTTCATTGTGTTGAGACTTGGATTGGATGGAAGAATGATGATGAAGTAATTGATTTAATGTTTATAATTTGGTCTAATTGTCCAATTTGTGGAAATTGAAAAATTAGGGTTCTTAACTAATTCCAAATTTGGGGATTTTCATATATGTTGAGCATTTGGGTGTGTATATGATGCACATAAAGTTTCATGTTGATTGGATTTCATTTGGATGAGTTTTGGAGCATGAAATGACCAAATGGTCAAAATGGGCACCAAATGGTGCTCACAGCTTTGGATGATAATTGGGGATTTTGGTGCTTTTGGTGTTTTGATGTTTTGAACATCATAAGTTCATCTTAGAAATGATTTAGAATCATTCAAAATTGATTTGATCAATTTCGGACTAAAATGGACAAAATTACAAAGCAAGGGTATTTCGGTAAATTCACCTAAAAATGTTTTATTGAATTTATTTTCATAATTTGATTATTGGA
Organism: Zanthoxylum bungeanum; assembly: GCA_019454045.1. NCBI lineage: Eukaryota > Viridiplantae > Streptophyta > Magnoliopsida > Sapindales > Rutaceae > Zanthoxylum > Zanthoxylum bungeanum. The sequence continues at coordinate 177,440 of SKCR01034000.1, forward strand.
ATGTTAAATAAATATGTTTATTTAATTAATCCGAGAAAATGTTTTGAAATCTGAAAATCGGATTTTCACCGCTTCCGCTGCGTTACCGGATTCACCCCCTAAAAACCCCTACACCTGCCCTGGCGGGGTGTTACTGTTGTGGTATCAGAGCAAGATTTAGGGTGTTGGTGACTGCTGCTACAAGATATCCGATCGTCTGAGTAAGTTTTCTGTTATGTATAGACCATATAGGTCATATGTTTGTTATTTGATTTGATTTATGGTATATGGTATGAAACGTTATGATTTTGATTGATATTGATGATTAGTATTATTGATATATGTTTGTGGACTATGAATATATGTATGTGTAAGGGTATGCTAAGTTAAAAGTATGAGGTTTGTATATGTATATGTATAAGTAAGTAATGTGAATTTAAGGTGTTTTGAGGTACGATAAATTCTATGATGTTGATAGTCTGAATCGTTAATTGATATATTTTCAACCATGTTTTGGAAACTTGGTATTTGATTTTTGATATAAAAGTGTTTTGAAAAGAAAAGGAAAGGAAAGAAAGAAAGAAAGTTTTCAGATGTTCTGATTTTGATTATAAAGATAAAGAAAATATTTCCGCCTCGACGCTTGATTCACGTTTTCATGTTTTGAGATTTATCGATATGTTTCCGTCAAGGTGCTTGATATTATGTTTCCGTCTCGATGCTCAAAAATGATTTTGATGTTTTTAAAATTGTAAAACTTGTTTCCGTCGAGACGCTCGAAAATCTGTTTCCGCCACGGTGCTTGATGATTTTATGTTTTAATCCTCTGTGGTGCTTGTATATGTTTCATTTCGGATTGGTCCCCGGGGCGCTCGTTATGGGGTCCAGACCATCGAAAAATGGCTGGCCTACTACCCTGTCGACATGGTCCGTACACTATCCGGTCTGTGCGCACGACTGAGCAGTGAACGATTGATATGTATTTTGAAAACTTTGCATCAAAGATTTATTTTTGATTTGCATATATTTATGTTTTGGGGAAAGAAAAAAATGAAGATGATTTCGAAAGAATTACATTTTGATTTTTGATGCATTTCGACATTATTTTTTTGATATTATACAATATGATATGTTTTCGTCATGATGTTTGATGATTTTATGTTTTTGAGCCTTCGTGATGCTTGTATAGGGGTTTGCCCAACTGCAGTGGGCCAACCCGACCCTCTATCGACATGGTATCAATTCATTCATTGTCCAATATATGCACGCGTCGGGCCTTGGGCGCTTGTTTATGTTTCGTCCAGTTGACTTATGCTGGATGCTCGATATAATTTTTCGATAATGGATTTTGAAACTGATTTTGTTTACAATAAAAGAGTTTTTCAAATGTATTTTCGAAATATTTTTTGAAAGAGATCGTTTTACGTTTTCTATTTTGAATAATGATAGAGATTGACAGATTTTAGACTATCAACATCATAAGAGCATGTAGGATTATTTGACACTTCTGGTTGTGACAATGGATATATTTGTTTATATAAAAGATTATGTTCGTCACAAGAGTACGTATGTAAGTTTATGGTTAATCACGGATCCTTTGGGTATTGTGATGGTTATGTGTGTTATGTTGTCAGCCATACCATGTTGTATGTGCGATTGGATATGTACATATGTAAATTTTGATATTGATGTCGTTTACATATATGATATAGAAAGACAGGATGTGAAATGAATGAGTTCCGTTTTGTATTGTGGACGAAAGAGATAATACGAAATTCGTGTTACGTTTTCGTTTTCGTTTACGTCTTCTGGAGATGTATGTGATTGGCCGTATAGAATTCTTGTTCGACTTTCTTTCTGTTGATGGATGAGTGTGAAATGGTTTGAGCGTGTTTCTATGGATGAGTGTGAATATAGATGATTAATTTGATGTGTTATTGGTATAAAATATAAGATTCGATATGTTTTGTTTTGAAATAGCATAGTTTGTATTGAAGTGTGAGATACATAACTTTTGAAAAGATGTAAAGTGTGGTGACTTCCGAATATGGATAAGATAGTAATGTACGTACGATCAGTTTCGAATGATCAGAAATAAGGACAGAGAAATTTCGAGGACGAAATTTTTATAAGGAGGGGATGATGTAATATCCCGAGTTTTTCGGAATAATGCCGGAAGGTTTCCGAATTAAAGTTAAGGATTTAGAATGGGATGGTAATCAAAAATCAGAGTTTATGTGTTGGGAAATAGGTTAGAATATTTTAAAGTGAAGATTCATCGCATTGGAAAACGTGTAGTTTCGAGAACCGATTACGCGATTTCTGATTTTATCATTATACGCGTAAAATTTTCTTCTTTCGGTTATAACGTTACCAAATGGACTCCGATTGAGCTGATTATTCAACCATCAGAATTTTATTTTCGAGACGAACAACTTTCATGTTGAATACTTTTCGAAATTTACATCAGAAGAGCTTCGAAAATGTAAATTTCCTTGAAGGTCCATGGGAATGATCTAGAAGCAATTTTCGGGGGCCAGAATGTAAATTTCAGAAACTTCACTATAAATACCCATTGTTTTTAGAAATTGCCAAAATGGAAAAACCATTACAAATCCCCCACACGCCCCAATCACCAAAACATCGTCACCATCCTTGCTGGACACGCCGGTGGCCTACCTGCCACCGCTAGTCGGCGCGACTAACCGGGGGGTGCGCCGGCCACCCCTCCATCTTTTGGTGGCCGGTAGCAGCCCCAGGATGCCGGCGAGCGGCGAGAGAGAGAATGAAACTCGCGTGTCATGGGTTGTTCGATACGGGATCGTCGCTTCATTTCACGGCCAAAGCCACCCGCCAAATCGAAGCTCTCAGATAGTACTACAAGATGACAGTGACAATTTTTCTTATCCATACTCGGTTGTACGCGAAACGAGAGAGGAAGATTCAGATGAATAATGTCCCGCAATCTATGCTGTCAAAGGCGCCGTCTAAGCGACGCTTAGGCAGGCGCCTTGATTGTTTAAAGTTGAAAACGCTTAAGTGGGCTGTTGGAAATAAGTTTGACTGTTTGAGAACAAGTTTGACTGTTTGAGAGTTGTTCCCATGTATCAGATTTGGTCAACAACTGCCCATTGAAAGCCGTGCCGTGTATCAGAATTAAAAGCTATTTGAAGAGAGAGAATTGCCAGTAAATGTACATGAGATGTTTGCCTATTTCCAAATGAAATGTACAGATGTACTTGTACTGTTGTACAACATATATTTATTATTATTTTTGTGATAAATTCATTTACATGGTGTGATTTTTGTGGACATCTTTCGAGGCATTTGAATCAAAAAGTCAAAAAGTAGTAAATTCATTTTTGTGGAGTGTGGAAATATCTCAATAAATTGGTGTGACTTTTGTTATACTGCCGTGTGACTTTTGTTAATGGGCACTTTATAAAGCCACCCCAAAGGCAGTATTAAATTCATTTATATAGTGTGACTTTTGTTAAACTGCCACTTTGGTGTGGTTTTATGAGTTGTTTCCCTGAAAATTGAAGTTATAAAACTTTATATAATTGATAAAACAAATATGTATATTTGACAAGTCAACCAGTTCTTTGACAAATTAAAGGGCTCTTGGACGGTATTTTGGCAACGCTTGGACGGGTTAAACTATCAAAACGCCCGTGGAGTGTGGAAATATCTCAATAAATTGGTGTGACTTTTGTTATACTGCCATGTGACTTTTGTTAATGGGCACTTTATAAAGCCACACCAAAGGCAATATTAAATTCATTTATATAGTGCGACTTTTGTTATACGGCCACTTTGGTGTGGCTTTATGAGTTGTTTCCCTGAATATTGAAGTTATAAAACTTTATATAATAGATAAAAAAATATGTATATTTGACTAGTCAACCAGCTCTTTTCCAAATTAAAGGAGCGCTTGGGCGTGCTTTGGCAACGCTTGGACGGGTTAAACTATCAAAACGCCTTGCACCGCCTACCGCCTTTGACAGCATAGCCCACGATGAACAATAGCTCCGATCGAAATTCTGTCAATTCCAACGCATTGGTGGGATCATTTGGAGTCCGTATATGGCCTCGAAATCTCGGTAAGACCTCCCTGTAAAAATTCACAAATTTCAAGTTTTCCGTTAAATGTTCGGATGCATCTAGTAGTTTCGTAGAGTGGCGTAATGATATAAAATGAATTATTTTTGTATTAGTATATTGAATATGAGCATTCGGTAGAGTCCGAGTGAAAACAGAACGAATTAGATCGATCCGATAGATTATGCCAGTTTTTGGTAAAAGTGGGTTTTCCGTGTATTAATATATTTTTGATGGTAATGATGGATATGAGTCATATGTGATGATAATATAGTGTTTAGATAAATCCAGGTAGGTTCGGAGGGTTCGGGACCCTTCCGTAGCGTTTGCTTAAGCTTTTTCGGAAGATTTTCCAAAAATATATAAACCGAGAATTTAGGTCAACTAGTGGCTTGGAATAGTTTGTGATGGTGTTTTAAGATTATTGAAACTGAAAACATTGAAAATGGACTTAATTTGGTTGTTCTGGAAAGATCCAGGATTTTATCGTAGTTAAGTGGAGAATACTGTAAATCGTGATTCTGACGGCTTTTCGCCATTTATTTTGACATATGGGACTAGGACCTGGAGTGCTCGCGAAGCCAGGTAAGTAACTCATGCGATGAGAGCTTAATGGGTGATTTCGTGTTTTGAATATACATATATAGGTGTATAGATGATTGATATGTTAGGTTAAACAGAAGATAGTTAAGAAGTAGTTTGAAAAGGAGTTCAAGGTTATGTGTAGTAAGTGAAATGACCATTGCACGTATGACTTTTGTTATTATTATGATATGATGTAAGAGGTTTAATGATATCAATGTCTGTACGTATGTATTGACGTGTCTGAAGTGAAATGTTTGATAAGCTTAATGTCTATGTGTATGTATGAATGTACGTAAAGGTATGAATATGAAAATATATAAGTATATGAGTATGTGTTCGTATATGCATATGATGTTAAGATATATATAGGTTGGATATGTTCATTTGGTAAAGACACTATATCAAATATTCCTAAATAGAGATTCTGAAATGAATATGTTTGACCGATAAAAGAAAAGTTATGAGGACTATTAAATGGATGACATTTAAATTTTGTAACATGATGTATATTCATATGTTTGAACATATGTTTGTATGTGAGTGTTTGAATCATGTTTTGGAATGTTTTTTGTGGATGTGCTTGTGTATGAGAAGTTGTGCGATGAGTTTGGTGTACCGTGATATGTATGCATGTTGGTATGTTCAATTGATTGAAGTTCTCGTGGTATAGTAGTCGAGCTGGTTAGGAATCCATTCGGACGGAATTCATCTTATACCTATTCTAAAATAGTTAATGAGTCTCGTACGAGCATTGTGTTTAAGCCAGCTGTATGTATGAGTTGTTGAAGGATATGGTCTTTGATGTATCAGTTGTTGTGTATGCTTTGTGGTTGGTTCCTTGATGTTCGTAAATGTTCCTGAGTGTATGTGTATGATAGAACTCGTGTAATGTATGGATCATGTATGTTTATGTGAAATGAATGGATGATTTGAAACCGATGAGAATGCCAGAGGTTATAAAGCGTATTTGCCAAGTTGTAATGGTATGTACGTATATGTATAAGAATTACGATATTGTATTTGCATGCATATAAGAGAAGTATGTTTTGAATTGAAAGAAGTGTGGTTGTTTCATCGATTTGATGATATTTCAAAAATGCTTAATCGTAATAAAGTATAATAAGTCTGACTCCACGTCACATATAATGGAAATGGATTCGATGTAAAACGACTTGTTTGTGATGTTCGGGTCGATGCTTGTGAGATTCGAATGTTAGGCTAATAGATTGACATAAATGTGAGTATGTAGATTTGAAAATTTGTCATGGTAGAGTATAAAGGATAATAAAAGTTGGTAAATCTGAACTTGTAACAATTTAGTAATTATGTTAATCTGTTGATATGTTTGACTTGTTTGTTTATAGTAACATAGTTACTTACTGAGTTCTTAAAACTCACACCAAACAAGTTTGCTAGTTTCGCAAGTTGGCTAACTGACATATCAACCAATTTCAGCTTTGGAAGTCATGCTCGAGACGCGGATCACCCAAGCGGCAGTCACCCTCGCAAGTATCCTGGGAGAAGTTTTAGAAGGTTTAGGAAGTTTATAATATTTTGGTTATTGTTTTGTTTGTCGTGCTAAGCATGCTATATATATATATTTATATAAGTAAATGTTTTGATTATTTATGATGTGGTGGACACAGATGCCCTTGAGTATTGATAGATGATGTGGGCGGAGCCCTTAGGATATGATTTTGATGAGATTTGTGTGAACCTGGGGTCATTTTATTTGTTTGAAGTCTTCTCATGTTTGATTTGATGCTGGACTGAGATTCAGGTTGTCCGATTTTAGGATACATCTTGCCAAATTTTCGGTAAATTCATTGGCTTATGGAGATGGATCAATCCTGTCTCCTGCCGGTAGCATCCTGCCTCTGGCGGGTTTTAAAAAATTAATGAAAAATTTGATTTGTTAATGAGATAATTTTGATGTGCCCCTTAAAATGAAGAGTATCAAATATTTTTTACGAAAATCAAATTTCCCCCGCTCAATCAATTTGATGGCTACGCCACTGCTTGGAAATCCAACCGGAGTCTATGAGAGCTAGTGTTTTGGACAGAGACGGTGAAGATGTGGAAGATTGCTTTGCCTATTGTGTTGAACATATTGTTTAATTATGGGACTAATTCATTTACTAATATTTTTGTTGGCCATATGGATAATATTTTTGATGGTTAGTTCACTTCATCGTCTCTTATAATTGGGTTAATGGCATTTGTTTTGCCAAATCTTAATACTATTGTTGTTTCAGCACGTAACTTTCAGCTTAACTTTTTATGTCAAATTATAACTTAACATTACATGCTTTTAGTTCTATTTGAATTATCCTTGGCACATTTGTTTTGTTTGCCGTGAATACACTTAGCGCTCGCGATCACCCGAGTTTAAGTAATAATAGGGGGCATTGGGGGGAACCATCTTCATGTGTAAAGTAGTTCCGGCCACCCTCAAACTTTTAAAAGTTATAAAATATTTGTAAGGGATTAGATGAAAAATAAATTCAATGAAAAATGATTAATTTGGCCTTTATAATGTTTCGATAACACATATATATTTACTTAATTTTGTCCATTAAATAATATTAGGAATTATCTATCTACCAAAAATTCGAATTTGTTATCTATTTTGACACCTCTAAATAAAAATTCTGATTCCGCCATTAATAAAGGGTGAGAGTAGATCTTTAGTGTGCGAGATTTCTCATCTCCATCGACATGTTTTGTAATCACAAGAACTCAATAAATTCAAAATGAAACTAGCTGCCTTCTTATTATGCTCGTTCCCTGTTGATAACCAAGAGGGACTCCCATAGGTATTGCTATTGGTGGTGGTTGGCAAGCATGGTGGCTTATAACAACATAGGTTCTTATTACATTTTTGGTCTCTCTCTTGGTTAGTGTGTTGGGTTACTCTAAGGTTCTGGGATCAAATCAAGCAATGAAACCATGTGCGAATACAACAAAGAAGTTGCGGAATACTTACAATGATCGGTTGAGCGATGCGATGAACACAAAAATCTTTTTATGCCATTTGAAGCTCACGGTCATGCTCCATTTTTGTCCTCCTCAAATTCGGCCATCATCACCATCAAGTTCCAAGCTTTGTGTTGTGATTCCATGCTCACGGGTGCGGTTCCCTATCACCTTAGGATAACTCCTTTGTGTGCTAGTACTCTTGATTTTGCAACAAAATCTTCATGTAGTTCCTTCTCATTCTCGGCAATGGAGAAACAAAACCAAGAAGAAAATTGGCCACCATGGCCGAAACTAGAAGAGAAAGGGAGAGAGAGTTGTGTTGTGTTGGTTGTTGGAGAAATTGTGTATCTAATACAATTATTCAACTTTCAAAACGTCAAGGCCAAAAATAATTAATGCCATCCAACTACCACATCAACTATTCACATCAAAAGTGACTAGACATCACTTCACTCAAAGTGATGTGGCTTCCATCACTTGATTGACTAGTGATTTGACGCTTGATGTGACTTGTGGACCGCACTTAATTCGCAATGCGAGTGCGCCCGCAAACACTCCCGGGCTCGGGTTCTCTAATTCCAAATTAACGAATTTTCCGTTGCGACGAAATTAAATCTAATTTAATTAAATAACTTTGCCTAGTAAAATTACTATTAACGTCGCTAACGAATTAATTCTAAATTAACTCGTTCGCCCGAATTAAAATCTAATTTTAATTCCGCGTCGAAATCCAATTTCGTATAATATATCGAATATATTATTTTATCGATTAATTCCAAATTAATCGTTCTCTCCCTTTAATTAATATTTTATCCCAGATAAAATATCTCCGTAATTAATCCCAGATTAATTTTCTCTCTCTTATTAATTAATCCTAGATTAATAAAGTGCGAGTCATACGTCATTGGTGAATCTTCGGGAAGCGACCCATGAGATCCCCGGATATGTTGGCAGTAAATCTGGTCGTCGGACTATCCGAACACGTAAGTACCTAGTACTACGTTTTTACCGATTTACAAGACAAGGTTGGCTTCTAGCAAAGCGCCATGCTTACCCAATTCTCCAGAAATATCCTTACATGAATATACGATCTATATCAGGCGTAGTATATGTAGTATTGCGTATAACGATCCAGTATCGGATGTCACGTCCAAGGCCTGAGGCTGGAAATGTGTCTGCCCCGTACGAAGCACATAACGGATCTCTGGTAACTAGTCTCTATAATCGGATAAACATGACCTAGTCATAATAGCCCGATAGCTGCAACATATAAGAGAACGAGTTTCGTATCCTACATGATCATCATCTCCACTATGACTGGAGTGATACTTCCACTCGACATCACACCCAATACACTACGATTCTCAATATACCCAGAAGAGGCGTACACAGAACCTGTTAAAGCCTTGGACGACCAAAACCAAAGTACATTGATTGTCGTAAGTATTAACGGTGTAAGTCTCAGGTTAAGACCAAATACACCTACCCTGATTCGGACTTCCATAGACACATAGTCATACTACCAATGGAATTCCGAGGGGTCTATCCAGAGCGAAGCTGTTTCCCGTACCATCGGTAAAACACAACCTCCTACTACACTTTCATGAGTATCCTATACCCAAATATATGAGAACTATGCCGTTATACTCTCACAACGCGCACAAGTGTAATACTAGTCTTTTCCGCATTATCGATGTCCAATCTCGATAATACTCTGACTAGGGATATTTAATGATTAAACCTTCGTGGATTGATTCTGTCTCATATCATCTCAATCCGGAACTAATCATATGGACCTTCTACCATTTATACATCTTGGTAATCTAATTACAAATGATAGAAGAGCAATTTCCTTTGTCACATAGTTAATTTGTACAACAACACCATGATCTGTACAAATAGTGACGCTATTGGTCATAACTGTCCAACAATCTCCCACTTGGCCTATAGCCAGTCACTCGAGTGTCCTACACCCGAACTATGTACGGTTCGCTCAAATTTCTGCTGAGAAAATGCTTTCGTCAGCGGATTTTCATGATTATTATTTGATGCGATTTATTCGATCATCACATCGCCACGATGTATGATCCGAACGAATCAGATGAATATCAAAGTATTTATCTGGATCGTTGATGAGACCGTTAATTCTTTAGCCTGTGTTGTAGCCTAGCTCAGCTGCTAACAGAACTACTCCTAATCTGATTAGGATTATTATCAATGCAGAAGGCTTTTATTGCTGCCTCAGCTGCAGCAATAATCCACTTTTGTTGTTTATTCGGTAACAATATCTTGCTTGGAAGATTTCCAGCTCACTGTTCCGTTATTCAAATTTTATAATACCTTTATTACGACTTTTAGTCGTTTTTTTCGGTTTGGAAACTTGTAGTAGTGAACCCAGTCACTTCAAGTTCTCATTCTCCATAGTATAAGATAACATCCTTAGTTCATATAAGATACTAAAGGATGTTCTTAACATCAATCCAGTGACTATCACTTGGATTGGCCTGATTGTGACTCAATATGCTCAAAGCGTATGAGACACTAGGTCACGTATATTTATTTCAATGTACGAGTTCTCGGAGAGTGTTAACAACTTTAAATCTATCCCAGTAGATCTTTATTCCTAGAATAAAGGTTGTTTCTCCCAAGAATTCTACGTAGAATTTTTCATGAAAGCCAAGCTTTCACCGATTGTATAATGATATATCATCATTGTTTAGGACATTCACTGTCAGTGCGCTCCCACTAACCTCCTTATATACACAAGAATCATTTCCGTTTTGAATTAAATCATACACCATTATGATTACATCAAAACGATAATTCCAAGAACGCTATGCTTGCTTCAATCCATCCATGGATCGAATTAACTTGCAAACCTTGTTTGCTCGTTTTGGTACGACAAAACCGTCAGGATGTTGTAAACATCCTCCAAAAGGTTTCCATTAAGGAAAGCGGTTTTGGCATTCAGCTGACATATTTCATTAAAGAAACATGCAGCATTAACAAGCATTATCCAAATGGATTTACCAATGGCAACGAGTAAAAGGTTCGGTCGTAATCGACACAATGTTGATAACGATACCTTTTCGCTACAAGCCTAGCTTAGTACGTTGGTATGTTGCCTTACATGCATGTCTTCCTTGAAGACTAATATAGTACCAATAGGCAAAATGCCTTTCGGTACAACAACTAGTGTCCAAACTTGGTTGTTATACATGGAATCCATTTCGGACATCATGGCACTTTGCCATAATAGGGAGTCGATACCTTGTATCACTTCCTCATACGTAGTCAGTTCGTATTCCTCAATAATATTGACATCTTTATGAGGTAAGATCAGAAACCCATACCCCAGGTTGTTTTCTGTCTCTCTCCGACTTACGTGGTTCTTGTGTATTCGAAGATTATTGGTATAGTTTCATCCTTGATGAACTATTTGTGTTCCATTAAGGAATCGGTGCCTGGAACAGTATTACTCCGATTTTCATCGAGTTTTACTTTCCTCCCACTTACCACTGCATATAGGTATTCCTCTTAGGAAAACCGCATGGCGAGCAACAATTACATTGTTCTCTTGTGAGATGTTTAAGTACTATACTTTGGTTTCCCTAGGATAACCTATAACTTTGGCACTTATCCGATTTAGGTTTTAGTTGGTATCATCCAAACATATGCCCTGCATACCCAAATCTTCAGGAATGAGAAACCCCGGTTTCTTTCCTGTTCATATCTAATATGAAGTATGTCAAACAGATTTTTATGGAACCTTATTCAAAATAAGTTTTGCACTGTTTATGCATATCCGTTGAAGGAAATGGTAGCTTAGAGCGACTCATGATTAACCTTATCATGTCCAACAAAATTCGGTTTCTCTGTTCGGACACACCGTCAAACTGACGTGTTCCGGGAGGAGTCCTCATTGAAAGAATACTATACTCTTTCAAGTATTTGAGAAACTTATTGCTTAAGTATCTTCATCATGGTCCAATCATGGTGTTTAATACTTTAGCCGATCTGTTTGTCTACTTCGTGTCGAAACTCTAAAAGTTTTCGATTTATGTTTCTCTAGAAACACATAACCATAACGTGATGCCACATCCGTAAAGGTCACGAAACATTTATATCCACATCTAGCCTAGCTAGACATGGGCCCACTTACGTCACTATGAACGAGGGATAACAGATCGGTGGCACTTGCACTTTTACCAAGTAAAGGTGTTTTAGGCACTTTTCCTAATAAACTAGATTCGTAGACATCATTTGAATAGAATTAAATCCGTCCTAGTATCCGCTCTTCGAAAGTGTGGATATACGAGTCTTGTTAATTGTGTCCCAGACAACAATGCCACAAATAAGTCTCAACTGATCTACTCAGTTTGAGCTATTTGTTTGTCATGTTATACGTTTGAGATTTATTTATATTCAAAATATAAATACTGTTATTCACATCTAATGTGCTTATCTCAATATCATCTTTATAAAATAAAACACTTTAGTGTTCTAGAATATAAAGGTATACCCGCAACGGGTTAAACCCTGATATAGAGATAATGTTTCTAGTCAAACTAGTTACGTTGTAACAGTTTCCTAATTTAAGTACACACCCAAAGGGTGGTTCCTAAACTTAGGTCTCTACGGTTAAAATAGCGACTTTCGTCCCGTTTCTGATTCGCAGACAAATCTCATCTGAAGTCAGTATCCTACTTTCAGCAGATTCTGCACACCAGTACATATTTATGTACCACACTCAGTATCTAAAATCCAATTTTAATACTAGTAGTGAACATGTCGATGACAAACATATTTGAAGTCGGAGCCTTGCCCGTCTTCTGTTCCTTCATGTCTGCCTTGTCCATACGGCAGTCACGCTTCCGTGTCCCCGTTTGCCACAGTTTAGGCAGACATTTTGGGATATGTCATTTATCTTCCCATAAGATTATAATGATTTTGCCTTTGCCCTTTATTCCACACTCCAGAAGCCTTTGGCCAAGCCTTGGCCTGCTAGAATGTCGAAATAAGATGCGTCTTGCGCTTCTTGCCTTATTGCAAACTTTGGCTTTATCTCCTTGAGAATAGCTATTAACTCTCCAAGAGTTTACTATTGCAATTTAGTACTTCTAAGATCTAAGAATAGATCTATGAAGATCCTTCAATTTCAATATCATACTATAAGGATCTAATCCTAAGTTCTGATTAAGAAATTAAGGAGACCTTATGGCAAGCATAATGGATTAAGCACGAAAGTTGTCATCACATGAATATTCCAAATATCATGTTCTACTATTTGCTTAACTCCAGGCTTAGGCACGAGATGTCACTCTATCAAATAAAGTAGCTTCTCGGTTATCAGGACTATCCTGATTCATTATTCCCAATTTGAAAATTAAAGTCGTTTAAATACATTTTCACCCAGGATTATGTTTTAAACACTAATCTTTCAATTTATCTTGATTGCTATAGTCCAACTATCCAATCAACGATTTTAGGTACTAATTATTATAATGATTACTATAGTCCAACTATATAATCAACTATAATTTAATTGATTAAATTCAATTATATTGATTACTATAATCCAATTATAAAATAAACTATTAATTGAAATTAGTTAATTCAAATATATTGATTACTATAATCCAATTATATAATCAACTATAAATGAAATAGTTTGAATACAGTCCAACTGTTCAATTAAAACAACATTAAATATTAGTCCAACTAATATATTAATTTATTTGACGAAATATTTGAAATGAGCGCGTATGGCAAGTAACTAAACGAATATTGCAAATTTAATACTTGCCTCCCACTATTTTTCGGCGAGCCTCTAACCCTCTGTGGAGTACTCGGGAAACCTTGTTTCATAGTGGGCTAGGATCCCGTTAAATAACACACAATCTTGACTTTGGCCAACAAATTGTATGATAATTAACTAGGTAGATCTCTAAGATCAATTGGATCCCATCCAATTCCTAGATCCAGTAGGTGGACATCCAAGTCCGAAACATATATCTTATATATGCCAATATATCCAATATATTGCCTAACCTTTTTCCTCTGAATCAACTAAGCCTTGGCTTTGGCACAACAAACTTAGTGATCCCAGTTAAGCGGAACCCATTGACCTTGGAAAGCTTCGTAATCAATGTCGATGGACAAGAAGTGATCTTGACTTTGGCCAACAAATCACAACTTGGACAAGACACCGATATGAAACAAAGCTTTCATGATTCAAACACATCCTCGACGGACAAAGGCCTTGACTTTGGCCAACAAACCAATGCCAGTCTTGGATCTTGAGTAAGAATCACTCAATGGAAGGAAAAACGCTTAATATGATGTTGATGGTTTTTCGCGTGTAATTGGCAACCAATTAATTATCTTTGTTAAGGTCTCATCATCATACACCCTTAAACATGCATTCTAAACACATAATAAGACGCATGTAAATAAATATAATAATGATATGCGGATGGATACTTAACACATTGTTCCTAGAACAAATCTCTCCATTTCCTCTCTCCCGCTAGCACAAGTATTACTTCTACCCGTTTACATAACACTTCTAAAGAAACCTCATTTACATTGAGGGGAATATGTGAGAAGAGAAATACAAAGAGTAAGGAGGTAATAGGCTGGACACGCAGGTCCAATTAATAAATTCTAAATTTATTACAACAATTTCCAAAATTGCCCTCACCCATCTAATATCCATCCGATATACATTATTCATACATCGCAACCATGTATTCACACAAGCATGTTATCAATCAATCTAATCCAATTAATTAATCTGAATATTAATGACCATCCAATGTTCAAACAACGATTTGATTTTGCGCGAGTCAAACTCGTTTTGCGAATAAGTACTCAAAGTACGAATTCTTGAATTAAATTAAACTACAACATTAAATCCAATTTAATTTGCATTTAATACTAATTCAGTTATTTAATTCCAAATTAAATATTACACTTTATTAATGAACCTTTACGACTTAGATTCCAAATCTAATCGATACGGGTCTCAAATCCCGATTAACATTCAATGTCAATTTAATTTAAAGTCCAATGGGCTTTTAATTAATTTCTTAAGGCATGGACTTTTGGTCAATATGGGTCAAACCCAAATACCAAAGCCCATTTAAGGAATCACCCTTATTTGCCAAGAAACCAATTTAGGCCCATTAGGCCCAATTATTATTAAAGGTCCATTAAGTCATAATTGGACTTTATGGATATGGTTTTGGGCCCAATTGGATCCAACCAATTTAGCCTAAACCTAACTTGGTACAACCAATCCCATTAAGCCCAATTATAACTTTTCAAGCCCAATTTCCAAAATAGGCCCAATTAATTAAATTACCAAATTCCAAATTTCATAACTTAATTAACCTAAAGTGTATGCCATAATTAATTACCCAAATTAACATTTCCAAAACACAAATTTGTACAATTAATTATGCTCATTATCATCAACATATGTCCAACATATTTGAATAAAAAATCAATCATTTTCATGCTTCAATAGTCTCAGCATTTTTGGGGATTTATAATCCGATTTCGTTTTCAATCCAATTGAATTACAAATCAACATTACCCAATTGTTTCAAGTCATCCAATGATCAAATAAACAAAAATACCATGACATTTTGGGCATCATCCAATTCGGCCAAGCCTAGAATTTGGGCAAAAATTGATCCAATCAAATTTTCATGAAATTGATCATATCCAACTTCAATTAAACATCATTCAAGCATACTCAATCAAAGAATTTTATCAAATCATGCTAAAATTCAATTTACCCAATTTTAACCCTAAATTCAAGTTTCATGCTCAAATGGCTCTGATACCATTGTTGGGTTACTCTAAGGTCCCGGGATCAAATCAAGCAATGAAACCATGTGCGAATACAACAAAGAAGTTGCATAATACTTACAATGATCGGTTGAGCGATGCGATGAACACAAAAGTCTTTTATGCCCTTTGAAGCTCACGGTCATGCTCTATTTTTGTCCTCCTCAAATTCGGCCATCACCACCATCAAGCTCCAAGCTTTGTGTTGTGATTCCATGCTCACGGGTGCGGTTCCCTATCACCTTAGGATTACTCCTTTGTGTGCTAGCACTCTTGATTTTGCAACAAAATCTTCATGTAGTTCCTTCTCATTCTCGGCAATGGAGAAACAAAACCAAGAAGAAAATTGGCCACCATGGCCGAAACTAGAAGAGAAAGGGAGAGAGAGTTGTGTTGTGTTGGTTGTTGGAGAAATTGTGTATCTAATACACAAATTCAACTTTCAAAAAGTCAAGGCCAAAAACAATTAATGCCATCCAACTACCACATCAACTATTCACATCAAAAGTGACTAGACATCACTTCACTCAAAGTGATGTGGCTTCCATCACTTGATTGACTAGTGATTTGACGCTTGATGTGACTTGTGGGCCACACTTAATTCGCAATGCGAGTGCGCCCACAAACACTCCCGGGCTCGGGTTCGCTAATTCCAAATTAACGAATTTTTCGTTGCGATGAAATTAAATCTAATTTAATTAAATAACTTTGCCTAGTAAAATTAGTATTCACGTCGCTAACGAATTAATTCTAAATTAACTCGTTCGCCCGAATTAAAATCTAATTTTAATTCCGCGTTGAAATCCAATTTCGTATAATATATCGAATATATTATTTTATCGATTAATTCCAAATTAATCGTTCTCTAATATTTTATCCCAGATAAAATATCTCCGTAATTAATCCCAGATTAATTTTCTCTCTCTTATTAATTAATCCCAGAAATATCCTTACATGAATATACGATCTATATCAGGCGTAGTATACGTAGTATTGCGTATAACGATCCAGTATCGGATGTCACGTGCAAGGCCTGAGGCTGGAAATGTGTCTGCCCCGTACGAAGCACATATCAGATCTTTGGTAACTAGTCTCTATAATCAGATAAACATGACCTAGTCATAATATCCCGATAGCTGCAGCATATAAGTGAACGAGTTTCGTATCCTACGTGATCATCATCTCCACTATGAATGGAGTGATACTTCCATCTCGACATCACACCCAATACACTACGATTCTTAATATACCCAGAAGAGGCATATACAGAACCTGTTAAAACCCTGGACGATCAAAACCAAAGTACATTGATTGTCGCAAGTATTAGCGGTGTAAGTCTCAGGTTAAAACCAAATACATATACCCTGATTCGGACTTCCATAGACACATAGTCATACTACCAATGAAATTCCGAGGGGTCTATCCAGAGTGAAGCTGTTTCCCGTACCATCGGTAAAACACAACCTCATACTACACTTGCATGAGTATCCTATACCCAAATATATGAGAACTATGCCGTTATGCTCTCACAACGCGCACAAGTGTAGTACTAGTCTTTTCCTCATTAGCGATGTCCAATCTCGATAATACTCTGACTATGGATATTTAATGATTAAACCTTCGTGGATTGATACTGTCTAATATCATCTCAATCCGGAACTAATCATATGGACCTTCTACCATTTATACATCTTGGTAATCTAATTACAAATGATACAAGAGCAATTTCCTTTGTCACATAATTAATTTGTACAACAACACCATGATCTGTACAAATAGTGACGCTATGGGTCATAACTGTCCAACATAGTGTTTGCAACAAAAATAATAAGTTCGGCCCAATTAGAACTGCCTAAGGTCCAATTCTTTTCGGAGTTCATTTCAGAGTCAAATAGGAAAATAGTAAATTAGATAAGAAATTATTGAGGGTCCAAGTTTTTCTCCCACTGAAGTATTTTCCTCCACCAAAGTAAAATATGCAGGAATTTGATCAGTATTTTGGAGAGAGTTGAGAGAAAACATAGGAAGTGGATGATGAGTTAAAGAAGTTAGGAAGACAACAGGACGTGCTCAGGAAGTTAAGGAACAATAGCAGGAAATTATTCTCAAGAGCATAAAAGTCAAAGAAGTGCCAGAGGAAGGGACACCAACATATCGATCAAAAAATCCAAAATATGTCATTTTTCAGTTTTTCTCTATAATAGCTATGTAGTTAATTTTCTTTTAAGCATCTCTCTTCTTTTAATTTCAGTAAAACACAAGTTCTTAGTTCCTGTAATTTTATATTTTCAATTCTAATAAAATTATCAGTTTCAATAGGTTTTTCATTTGATTCTCAGTCTATTATTATTATCCTCATAGATTTCAATTACTTATTCTTTGCAGGTTTTGGAGAACCCGTTTACAGTTGTTTGTTTGAAGTCAATTTTTAACATTGAGGATTTACTCCTCTGGCACGCCCGCGCTCGACCAAATTATTTTCTGTTTGAAGAAGTAATCTGTCGACTGTAATTCTTTTGTTAATAATTTTCATTGTTATAGGGAGTTTGCTACCAAATTACTTTGGGTGACAATGTTCAAACAAGATAAGAAAAAGCTACACAAAATGTGCTGATAAAACTGTTTGATTAATTTTTGGCCGTAATAAAGTTATAACAATAATTGTAAGTTCAAATGCAGGTGGAGCAAACATCAGAGAGAATGCGGAAATGGGGCGGGCAAAACATCAGTAATGAGAAGATTGTTGATGATAAATGAAATTTCTCAACAAAAAGAATACCAAACCTTCCTTAGTCTCCTGTGTGAATGTCAGTTTCTTTATATTTTTCTTTTTCTTTTTAGTGTTTAGTGATACTTATTTCATCACAAGCATATAATCTAACGTGATCCGTGACTTAAAAAGCTATTCAAAGTGAGACTGATATCATCACTAGATTATGTGATTTTCACAGATTGCGATTTCTGTTTTAGCTGTAAAATCAGAGTTGTTAAAAGGAATCTCACTTCTAGTTGAAGATTGTGGTTTGTACCTTTTTTTCGGAAATGTTTGAAACCCCGCCGCCAAACCACTCAATTCAGGTTTAAGCGGAGCAGATAAAACCCCCGATTGTCCCAATTTCTTACAAGAAATACACCACCGAACTCGAACCCAGACCTGACAACCAAGTTTTAAATCTTTTCCTATCAAACCACACCCCATTGGGGACTTAAAATTTGTACCTTGCTTTTCTCTTTAATCATATTTCTATTGGCAACTTTACAACAACAATATGTGGTCAATATTTAATTGCTTTTAATAAAAGTGATGCATAGCATTCCATTCACAAATGTTATTGTCATTGTAATATTCTATTTATATACTCCATGCATTAGAGGCATTTACCTAACTGGTTTAGAAATCACAACCACTTCTATAAAGAGAGTAGAGTGTACTCCAAGTAAACTAAAAGACCAATGCAGCACATATCTCTTCTTCTATAAACACACAACAAACTCTAGTAATTTGATCACTAATGTCCACAAGTGCAACACCGGAAAATGGATGAGCCAGTGCAGAACGGTGAACTCACCTATGAAGACTATGAGCCGGTGAAGAACTTGAAGCAAGCGAGGTCAGTGTTCTGGACTGAGACAGTGAAGATGTGGAAGATTGCAGGTCCTATTGTATTTAACATATTATGTATGTATGGGACGAACTCGTTTACTAATATTTTTGTTGGGCATATTGGTGAAATTGAACTTTCTTCTTCTACCATTTCTCTCTCAGTCATTGGCACCTTCTCTTTTGGCCTCTTGGTTAGTTCATCTTTCTCTTAAAATATGGGATACTGCATTTGTTACGTTATGTTTTGTTGATCATGTTCTGTTTTTTTTTTTTTTTTTGGGTGCAATTAATTGTAGCTTGGCATGGGAAGTGCTTTGGAAACTCTCTGTGGTCAAGCTTATGGAGCTGGGCAAGTTCAAATGCTTGGTGTTTACATGCAACGGTCCTGGTTAATCTTGTTGGTAACCTGTATCTTTCTCTTGCCTGTTTACGTCTTCTCCGCTCCAATCCTCAAGCTTCTGGGGCAAGAAGATCAGATTGCCAAACTTGCTGGAAACTTCACAATCCTAACAATTCCTCAGTTATTTTCACTTGCCATCAGTTTCCCTACGCAAAAGTTCCTTCAAGCTCAAAGCAAAGTTAGAGTTTACGCGTATTTTGGGTTTGTGGCTTTAATCATACATATTGTGTTGCTTTATGTCTTCATTTATGTGTTTGGTTGGGGCATGGCTGGTGCAGCTATTGCATACGATATTTCAGCCTGGATAATATCAATTGCACAGGTTATATATGTGATCGGTTGGTGCAAAGAGGGGTGGCATGGTTTTAAATGGGCGGCGTTCACAGATATTTGGGCCTTTGTTAGGCTTTCCCTTGCCTCAGCTGTGATGCTTTGCCTGGAAATTTGGTATATGATGAGTATTATTATTCTCACTGGCCACCTTGACAACCCCATAATTGCAGTTGGTTCACTTTCTATATGGTGAGCTTCTATACTTTCTTTATACTTGTTTCTATGATTTGAGTTCTAGATTTCACTTAATTAGTCCTTTTTCGATTGAATGTTTCAGTATGAACTTGAATGGGTGGGAAATTATGCTGTTCATCGGAATAAATGCCGCAATAAGGTAAACAATAGGTACAGTCATTCTGTATTTACTTAGTGATCAATAAGTTATGTTTGTTTTTTTTTGGGTAGCAGTGATGTATGTTACATTATGTTGCTGCTGTTATATATAAGAGAGGTTCTGAGATGATGAATTCTGCATTTCAGTGTTCGCGTCTCCAACGAGCTGGGATCGGGACATCCAAGAGCAGCCAAATACTCAGTCTATGTGACAGTATTTCAGTCCCTTCTCATCGGTCTCCTCTTTATGGTCATCATCCTGATAACCAAGGACTACTTCGCCATTATTTTCACCAGCAGCAAAGAACTTCAACGCGCTGTGTCTAAGATAGCATTCCTTCTCGGCATCACCATGGTCCTTAACAGTATCCAGCCTGTACTCTCCGGTGATGACAGTTTTAATTTTTCCTAAACCGGCTTCTTACTCTGCTACATCATCATCCCTTTTCGATAACATTTTCGCATTGTTTCTTCTAGGAGTCGCTATTGGTGGAGGTTGGCAAGCATTGGTGGCTTACATCAACATAGGTTGCTATTACATGTTTGGTCTCCCCTTTGGTTACCTCCTCGGTTACAAAGCACAACTCGGAGTAACGGTACACATACATTATGAATCAATAGTTCAATATGTGATCATGTAATCTGTATGCTGCAATTTTTTTGTTGTTAGTTTTTTTTTTCCTTTGTTGTTGTAGGGACTTTGGTCAGGCATGATATGTGGAACTGCTTTGCAAACATTGCTGCTATTGATTGTGCTTTATAAAACCAATTGGAGTAAGGAGGTAACTAAACTCTCCTATGCAAATTAATTGCCAAAAAATGTTTATGAGCACAGTGAAGTTATTTGATTGCTGTAAATTTAAATGCAGGTTGATCAAACAATAGAGCGAATGCGGAAATGGAGTGGGCAAAGCACTAGGATTTCCTCATGATATGAGCTTCTTATTTGCAAAATTCACGTGGGTGATTGATGATTAATAGATAAAAATATAAATAGTTTAGTCCTAATTATATACTAACAGAAATAGATACATGATATAAGATTATAAATTTAGGAGAGCTTAGATTATGAGAGGATCCTAATTCACAAGAACATCAATGATGATAAGATTTCTCATAATGTATGAAGTTTCTCAATAAAAAGAACATCATACTGATAAGTTCGGAGTGATTTTAGCAAATCCAGGCAATGTAAACAGCAATACCCATGGAATTCAAACCAGTATATTGATTAGAAATGTAACATCCCCAATCCGGGTGATGCTATCGACAGGGAATAGGCCGTACTATTCCCCTGAGCCTCTGTCTTTCGAACTATGAACAACACCGTTACTCTTTTCTTGAACACAATCTCATAAACGAGACCATTTCCCAGACCATGATATAGAACATAAAATACTACACACAACTAAAACTAAACATTACTTATCTTAATAACTTATACATAAGTACTTGTACAAAACTTTATCATACAATTTTTTGAAGCTGGACTTTATTATGCTTGACTGAACTCCATCTCCGACTCAACCTGGTGGACCAAACCCACTAGTGACTGCCATCAGTATCCATCCCCTCGAGCTCGTCCTCCGGAAATACCTGCAAAATAAAGAAATTGGGAGTGGGGGGGTTTAGATCATTTGAACGATCTAAGTGAGTGGACAGTTTAAAAGTAGTACTAAAAGTGCTTTTGAAAATCTATGGTTCTAAAACCAATTTCATCTTAAATCATCTTTCCTGAAATCTCTTCTATTACTTGAAAACAACTTTTTTCCTGGAAAACTTTTCTGAAATCTGCTTTTGAAAATCTGGTTCTGAAAACCTATATCTGAAAGATCTGTTCTGGAAACTATTTCTGAAACATCTGTTTCTGAAAAATGTCTCTGAAAACTGTATCTGAAAAACCTGACGCATGGGGGCGTTACGTATCGTCGTCCCTCATACGCCTAACTAGAGCCAGAATTGCAAATCCATGACATTGGGGCGTTACGTTGTTAGTGTTCCTAGAACATGCCAAGGATCTAATAAGCATGAAAATATGTGATTAAGATCATTATAAGTTGCGGAATATACTTACAACGAACGGATTTGAGCTTTTAAAATTTGAGTAGAAGATCTCCAAGATCCAAGTTTGAATGTTGATTCCAAGCTTTGAGTTGTTTCCCTATCACCTTTGTTGATTCCTTGAAGTGCTAGCTAACTTGATTTTGCCACAAAATCAATGAGAAGAAAAGGGAGAAGCTCACGCCCAAGCCTTGTGTTGCTAGGGTTTGTATTTTGTTCAAGTGTTACAAATGAGAGAGAGAGAGATAAGTTTTAGTAAAAGGGTTTTACCCTTTTCACCTAAACTTGGTAGTTGAGAGTCTTGGTTCTACAAAAACCAAAACTTGGTGGTTGAAAAGCAAGTGGTATTGGCTTAAATGCCAACTACCCTCCCAACTACCACATGTGAAGTGGGCCCCACATTTGAATTCAAAATTCAAATGTCTCTACGAATATTTACCGCGGCACGGATCTGTTTAATCCAATTAAACGAACTCTCGTCGCTAAATAATTAAATCTTATTTAATTAAATAACGATGCCTCGCAAATATATCACGAACGTCATTTACGAATTAATTCGTTCATTCGTATTAAAGTCCGACTTTAATTTCATAATGAAATCCAATTCATATTAATATATCCGATATATTAATTTTAGCCCATACGAAAAAATTAAATAGAAAAATCAAATTTAACTATTAAATTTTTTTTACCGATTAATTCCAAATTAATCGTGTTCTCTCTCTTCTGAACACATTTAATCCCAGATTAAATAAAGCTTCAATTAATCCCAGATTAATTTTCTCTCTCTTAATTAATCCCAGATTAATTCTAATCGAGTCAACTGTCATCGGTGAATCTTTGGGAAGCGACCCAAGAGATCTCTGGATATGTTGGCAGTAAATCTGGTTATCGGACTATCCGATAAAGTGAGTACCTCGTACCACATGCTTACCGATTTACAAGACATGGTTGGCTTCTAGCAAAGCACCGTGCCTACCCAATTCTCCAGAAATATTCTTACTGGAATATATAATCTATGTCAGGCGTAATATACGTCATATCGCGTACAGCGATCCAGTATCAGATGTCACGTGCAAGGCTTGGGACTGGAATAGTGTCTGCCCCGTACGAAACACATATCGGATATCAAGCAACTAGTCTATTTGAATCGAATAATCATGACCTTGTCATATTATCTCGATGGTTGCAACACTATAGAGAACTAGTTCTGAATCCCTGCGTGATCATCATCTCCATATGTCTGAAGTGATACTTTCGTCTTGACATCACATCCAATACACTACGATTCTCAATAAACTTAGAAGAGGCGTACACAGAACCTGTTAAAGCCCTGGACGACCAAAACCAAAGTTTACTGATTGTCGCAAGTACTAGCGATGCAAGTCTCAGGTTAAGACCAAATACACCTACCCTGAAGCGGACTCCCATAGACACATATACATACTACCAATGGGATTCTGCGGGGTCTATCCAGAGCGAAGCTGTTTTCCGTACCATCGGTAAAACACAACCTCCTATCGTACTTGCATAAGTATCCAATACTTAACATATGAGAACTGTGCCGTTATGCCCTCACAACGCGAACAAGTGCAATACTAGTCTATTCCGCATTGTCGATGTCCAGTCTCGATAATACTACGACTATGGATATTTAATGATTAAACCTTTATGGATTGATACTGTCTCATATCATCTCAATCCGGAACTAATCATAAGGACTTCTACCATTTCTATATCAGAGTAAATAAATTACGAAACGGTAAAAGGCAATTTCATTACTACATAGTTAATTTTGTACAAAAAACACAATGTCTTTTACAAACAGTGACGCTATGGGTCATAATTGTCTAACAATCTCCCACTTGGCCTATAGCCAGTCACTCAAGCATCTAACACCTGAACTATGTATATGTTTCTCAAACTTCTGCTGTGAAATAGCTTTCGTCAGCGGATCTGCAATGTTATCATCTGATGCGACCTTCTCGATCTTCACATCGCCACAATGTATGATCTCACGAATCAGATGGAAACGTCGAAGAACATGCTTGGATCGTTGATGAGACCGCGGTTTTTTAGCCTGCGCTATAGCCCCGTTATTGTCACAATACAATTGAACGGGCTCAGCTGCTAATGGAACTACTCCTAATCCAATTAGGAATTTACGGATCCAAATTGTCTCTTTTGCTGCTTCAGCTGCTGCAATATACTCCGCTTCTGTTGTTGAATCGACAACAGTCTCTTGCTTGGAAGATTTCCAGCTTACTGCTCCGTTGTTCAAACAAAATATGTACCCGGATTGCGACTTAGAGTCGTCTTTATCGGTTTGGAAACTTACATCGGTGTGGGACACAGGAATTGGGCGACGCATGCTGTCCCGGGCTCGCGGCCTGGTCGGGAGTACGGAGTAGCCACGGGGGACTAAACCGGAGAATAATGGATTCGCCACCCGGTGTGAACCGGGAAAATGAGATTTAAGGCCGCACTCACCCCTCGCAAGGGAAGACCTCAAACCGTTGGGTTCGGAATGGTCCCTTACTTATGTCACTTGTAATGAAAGGATTTGTGTAATAATTTAATCAGGCCTAAGTAACACTTATTTCCAAGAGTATCATGCTTCTAAATCCACATGCATGAAATTAATCATCGCAACATGCAACATCACATGGCAATCTCACAAATATTTCTCAATCATATGATAGAGAAAACTAAGAACAACCTAATCATGCTTGAGTATTATCTCATGAATATATTAACCAAATAACATGCTAACAACCTAATCATGCTTGAATATCATCCCAAGAACACATCGAATGGATAAATGCAGGAATACAAATAATATGATTGGCTACATAATGCAAGGGAGATCAACCAAAAGGCAATTGTGCATGAAATATGATGAGACAGACTTAATTCAGTGTGTGCGCGCTCGTGTAGCGTTCGTAAATGCGTTCGAACGGTAAATAGAAGGTTCGCGTTCATGTAGCGTTTGATAACGCGTTTGAACTGTACCAGACCTGATGATACAAAATGCATGCGCGTTCGAGTAGCGTTTGTAAAACACGTTCGAACGGGAAATAGAAGGTTCGCGTTCGTATCATTCGATAACGCGTTCGAACGGATCCAGACCTGATGAAACAAAATGCATGCGCGTTCGAGTAGCGTTTGTAAAACGCGTTCGAACGGGAAACAGAAGGTTCGCGTTCGATAACGCGTTCGAACTGGAACAGACCTGATGCACAAAATGTGACGCAATACATACATAAAAAGCAAATAGCGAAATACGAGGCGCGGCGAAGCATCGTGGCAAAGGATTTTAGAGGACCTTTCATCGCACATACTAAGCCCATGCGCTTATCTCAATGCATATAAAAGTAAAGACAAAAACCTTAGACTTCGTATACCCGATTGAACACATCTTACATTCAACCGAATATACGTTAATCGGCGCGGTAAAGCATCGTGGTAAATGATTTTAACCCCTCCAAATAGGGGACCTTTAATCCGACTTACTAAGCCCATGCACTCGATCATATCATGCATACAAAGAATAAAGACAATAATATCAAACTTAGTATGCCCGATTAAACATATCTTGCCTTCAACCGAACACACATCAACCGGCGTGGCAAAACATCGTGGTAAAGGATTTTCACCCCTCCAAATAGGGGACCTTTAATCCGACTTACTAAGCCCATGCGCTCGATTGTATCATACATACAAAAGTAACATGCAGAATTCAAATAACAAAAAATAAATAAATCAAAGCAATATAAAACAAAAGAATGTGCCGTTTACTCAAGTGGTACGTGGAGTTGTATCCCGAGTACAGATCATACTACCGTCCATTCGGAATCGGCTATGAAATTTATGTCCGGGTTTCCATCCTATATACCACAAGAGGCGACACATTTTCAATTTCATTCAAGCCACAACATGCATCCACAAACGACTCTCATGCGAATAGAATTCAATAAACAATCAAAAGATGAATATAAACTAATGAGAAAAGTGCCATCAGGTCTAACCTTTTAAATCACCTCTCGGATGTACGGTACACGATCGTCGGAAGGGTGGATGCTCCGCAACTCTTCCGGTTCACTGGTTCACTGCTCTCGTTCATTGTCTTACTGTTTTGAGTCGTCGTTCTCCATCTTTTGCTGCTGTTTTTACTGTATTTCGCTGCTCTTCCGGTGACGTTTTCTGGTCACTATGTTTGCTGAACTTAGGCTACTGTTCTTGGGTGTCTTTAAGGGCTAAAGGGCTGCGATTTTTGGAGGTTATGGGGGTTGTATAGGGGCTGTGATTTTCAGTTATGGAGAGTGTTTAGGGGGAGTGTTGTTTTCGGTGGAAAGGGAGGAGGAGGAGAGGAAAATTCTAGGTTGTTTCTTGAGTATATTAGGTGTGAATGGAGAGGCTTTTTTTTTATGTGAATATGTGTGAATGAGCTAGCCTAGAGGAGGGTGGTGAATGGTTCTTTTTATAGGTAAAGGCTAGGGTTTCTAGGTAAGGAAGGGAATCAAGTAAATAAGGGAGATATTTTGATTGGTTTATGAAAGGAAGGAATCTTGTGTAATTGGTAGGTGAATATCTTAATTAAGGAATTAAAATATTTGATTGATTTTAATGTTTATTTTAATTTGGTATGTGATTTTTAGATTTGTTTTGATTTCACCATGTGTTAAATATGTGTTTTAAGTGGGCTTGGGCGTGTGGGCCAAGGCTTGGGCGAATTGGGCTTGATGTGAGGCTAGTAGCAAAACCAGAATTACCGACACCGTTCAAACGCCTCTTCGAACGCGGCACGAACGCCCGCAATCTGTTTGGCTTTCGAACGTATACAAGAACGCAGCACGAACGAAAACAGTGAACCTTGTTTATTCTGAATTTCCCCATCCGATGTCCGTTTTCCGTGACCTCCGTGACTCAAAAGGTAGTGTCTCCAAATGAGACTCATCATAGGGACTTATATGCAAAAATGCAGTGCCTACAATCGGTATACCCAGTTACATTAAGTTCTCCGTCTCCATAAACTAAGAAAGCATCATTAGTTCGTCTAAAATACTTAAGGATGTTCTTAACCGCCATCCAGTGACCATCACCTAGATCGGCCTGATAGCGACTACACATGCTCAAAGCATACGAGATATCAGGTCACGTACATATCATGGCATACATGATCGATCCGACTGCCGAGGCGAACGGTATCCGACTCATGTTGTTTCTTTCATCTTGAGTTTTAGGACACATGTCCTTAGATAGAGTGATGCCATCTGACACTGGTAACAGTCCCCTCTTGGACTGATCCATGTTGAATCTTTTCAACACTTTGTCAACGTACGTGCTTTGGGAGAGTCCAAGCAGCTTTCTAGATCTATCCCGGTAGATCTTTCATGGAGAATTTTAATGAAAGTCAAGCCTTCACCGATGTTAACATGGGAATGTCATTGCCCATAAGAAATACATTATCAACATAAAGGACAATAAAAGTCAGTGCACTCCCACTAACCTTATATACACAAGGATCATCTTCGTTTTGAATGAAATCATATTCTTTTATGATCTCATCAAAACGTTGGTTCCATGACCGTGATGCTTGCTTCAGTCCATAAATGGACCGATTTAACTTACAAACCTTGTTTGCAAGTTTAGGCACGATAAAACCGTCAGACTGTTGCATATAAACATCCTCCAAAAGGTTTCCGTTATGGAAAGCGGTTTTAACGTCCATCTGCCATATCTCGTAATAGAAATATGCAGCAATAACAAGCATTATCCGAATGGATTTAATCATGGCAACAGGTGAGAAAGTTTCATCGTAATCGACACCATGTCGTTGATGATACCCCTTCTCTACAAGCCTAGCTTTGTACGTTTGTACGTTGCCATCCATGTCAGTCTTCTTCTTGAAGACCCATTTGCATCCAATAGGCTTTACGCCTTCTGGTGCATCAACCAGTGTCCAAACTTGGTTGGTGTACATGGAATCCATTTCGGACTTCATGGCTTCTTGCCATAAAACGGAATCGATATCTTGTATCGCTTCCTCATACGTAGCCGGTTCAGTATCCTCAATGAGATTAATATCTACATGAGGTGAGATCAGAAACCCATACCTCTCAGGTTGTATCCTGACTCTCTCCGACCTACACGGTCCTTGTGTAATAGACGATTGTGGTATAGTCTCATCTCGGATGGACTGTTCTTGTTCCGTTGAGGATTCTATGCCAGTAACAGTATCACTCCGATTTTCATCGAGTTCTACTTTCCTCCCACTAACCACTGCATTTAGGAATTCATTCTCAAGGAAAACCGCATGTAGAGCAACAAATACTTTATGCTCTCGTGGGTGATAGAAGTAATATCATTTGGTTTCCCTAGGATATCCTACGAATATGCATTTATCCGATTTGGGCTCAAGTTTGGTACCTTCCAAACGTTTGACGTATGCCCAGATCCCCAAATCTTCAGGAATGAGAAACCCGGTTTCTTTCCTGTCCATATCTCATACGGAGTCTGTTGTACAGACTTTGACGGAACCTTTTTCAAAATAAGAATTGCACTGTTTAATGCATATCCCCAGAAGGAAATAGGTAGCTCAGTGCGACTCATCATAGACCTTACCATTTCCAACAAAGTTCGGTTTCTCCGTTCAGATACACCGTTTAATTGCGGTGTTCCAGGAGGAGTCCACTGTGAAAGAATACCATATTCTTTCAAGTAATCTAGAAACTCATTGCTCAAGTATTCACCACCACGGTCCGACCCTAATGTCTTTATACTCTTGCCTGTCTGTTTTTCAACTTCGTGTCGAATCTCTTTGAATTTCTCAAAAGTTTTCGACTTGTGTCTCATAAGATACACATAACCATAACGCGATGCATCATCCGTAAAGGTTACGAAGTATTCACATCCACCTCTAGCCTGGCTAGACATGGGCCCACATACGTCACTATGAACGAGGGCTAACAGTTCGGTGGCACGTTCACCCTTACCGCTAAAAGGTGATTTAGGCATTTTGCCTAATAAGCAAGATTCGCAGACGTCATATGAATTTGGATCAAATCCGTCCAAGTACCCACTCTTCGAAAGTGTGGATATGCAAGTCTTGTTTATGTGTCCCATACAATAATGCCACATATAAGTTTCATCTTTGTTACTCGTTTTGAGCCTTTTGTTTGTTACATTATATGTTTGAGATTGATTTATATTCAAAATATAAAGACCATTATTAGCATCAGTAGAACATATCTCAAAATCATCTTTATAAACAAAACACCCAGTGTTTCGGAATACAAAAGTGTACCTGCATTGGGTCAAACAAGATACAGAGATAATATTCCTAGTCAAACTAGGTACATAATAATAATCTGAAAGTTTAAGTACATGCCCCGAAGGCAGTTCTAAAACAAAAGTGCCAACGGCCAAAACGGCGACTGGTGCCCCATTTCCGACGCGTAGATCAATCTCTCCTGAGGCTAGTCTCCTGCTAATATGCAGATCCTGCACATCAGTACATATATGAGTACCACAACCAGAATCAAAAATCCAATTTTTTAAACTAGAAGTAGTCATATTTATTTCAATAACAAACATACCTGAAGCCGGTGCCTTGCCCGCTTTAATCTCCTTCTGGAGCGCCTTGTACTCACGACAGTCACACTTCCAGTGACCCCGCTTGCCGCACTGGAGGCAAACATCCTGAGATTTGTCCTTAGGCTTCCCAGAAGCCTTTGACGATTTGGCCTTGCCCTTTCCTTTATGCTTCTTTCTTCACACCTCCAGTCGCCTTGAGCCCAGCCCTCGGTGTATGAGATGTCGAAGTAAAGTGCGCATCGCGCTTGTTGCCCTTAAGCAGCTCTTTCTCGGCTTCCTTGAGAACCGACAATAAGTCTCCAAGAGTATTATCAGTGTTCATCAAATTATAGTTTATGATGAACTGTCTCCAAGTGTCGGGGAGAGATTGCAGGACCATATCTATGGTAATCTCAGCCTCAAAGACTATCCCCATCTCAGCCAGCTCATTATGTCAGCAATCATCTGTGCCACATGGGACTCAACAGACATGCCTTCTGACAAACGTGAACGGAAGAGCTTCTTTACTAACTCATATCTCTGTGACCTTCGGTTAGATCGGTGAAGATCTTGCATCTCGCCAACATGTTATAGGGATCCAAGTCCCTGTTCTGTCGACGAAAATGCTGAGTCATAGAAACAAGCATAATAGACTGAGCAGTATCACAATCATTGCTGTGAGTCTTCCAAAGCTCCAGCTCAAGTAACTCATCAGGTTTGGGCTTAGGCCCAAGAGGTCTCTGTATAGTATATAGCAGCCTCTTGGGTCCAAGGACTATCCTTAGATTCATTTCCCAATCGGCAATGTTCGTGCCCTTGAAGACATTTTCGCCCATGATAATGTCTCGGACATTTCCCTTTCCGGTCATCTTGACTACGATAGTCCAACTATCTAGTCAACGATATTTGGGTACAGTCTAACTGTTACAAGAAAAATAACATTGTATTAGTCCAACTAAAATAATTTTGACGAAATAATTTGAAAGCGCGTAAAGCTAAGTATCTGAATGAAATTGCGAATTCAATACTAGCCTCCCACTATTTTTCGGCAAGTCTCTAACCCTCTGTCGAGTACTCGGGAAACATAGTTTCCTAGTGGGCTAGGATCCCGTTAAATAACACACAACCTTGACTTTGGCCAATAAGCTGTATGATATTTAACTAGGTAGATCTCTAAGATCAATTGGATCTCATCCAATTCCTAGATCCGGTAGGTGGACCTCCAAGTCCGAAAGATATATACAATATATATGCCAATATATCCAATATATTTTCCTAACATTTTTCCTCTGAACAAATCTAACTCTTTTTGAGCAACAACAATTAATAATTCCAGTCCAGTTAACCCACCCATTGACATGGAAAGCTTCGTAATCAATGTCGATGGACAAGAAATGATCTTGACTTTGGCCAACAAATCACGACTTGGACAAGACACCGATATGGAACAAAACTCTCATGATTCAAACACATCCGTACTTGACAAAGGTCTTGACTTTGGCCAACAAACTAATGCCAACTTTGGATTTTGAGTAAGAATCACTCAACGGAAGGAAAAACGCTTAATATATTTTGAGGGTTTTTCGCGTAAATTGGCAACCAATTTATTATCTTTGTTAAGGTCTCATCATACACCCTTAAGCATGCTTCTAAAACATCATAAGGCGCAAAAAGTAAATTAATAATGATATGCGGATGGATATGTCACAAATTGTTCCTAGAACAAATCACTCATTTTCCTCTCCTGGCTAGAACTATTCTAACTTCTACCCAATAAAATAATACAATAGGTCCAATTTAATAAATTCTAAATTTATTACAATTTCCAAAATTGCCATCGCCCTTCTAATATCCATCCGATATACATTATTCATACAACACATTCATGTATTCATACAAATCATGTTATTCAATCAATCTAATCTAATTAATTTATCTTTGAATTAATGATCATCCAATGTTCAAACAACGATTTGATTTGCGCGAGTCAAACTCGTTTAAGAATAAATACTCAAAGTAAGTATTCTTGAATTATTTTGAACTACAACTTTAAATCCAATTTATTTGTATTCAATACTAATTCCAATTTAATTCCAAATTAAATATTTACACTTATTTATTTGCCTTAAAGTCCAATGGGCTTTTAATTGATTCTTAAGGCATGGGCTTTGGCCATAATGGATCAAACCCAAAATGCCAAGGCCCAATAGGAATCATCTTATTGCCAACAAATCAATTTATGCCCATTAGGCCCAATTAAATTCTTTAAAGTGCCAAGTGATGTATTTGGATTTTATGGAATTGGTTTTGGGCCCAATTGGATCCAATCCAAAAGTCCAAAACCAAACTTGGTCAAACCAAGCCCATTAAGCCCAAATACACACTTTTAGCCCAATTCATTTTTAAAGGCTTATTAACATAATTATAATATTCCAAATATCACAATTATTTTAATTAAAGTGTATTAGCCATGATTAATTAATTAAACTCAATATTTCCAAAATACCAATTAATTTAATTAATCATACTTAATCCAACAATTTATGCTTAACACAAATTGAAGCCAAAATTCACCATTTCATGCTCAACACAAATTGAATCCAAAATACATCATTTCATGCTCAACATGCTCTTTGATTTTAACATAAACATTATTGACTTTGATTCTAATCCAATCAAACCAACAATCAACATTTAAACATGCATTTAAACACATTATTTCATGTTACAAAAATCAAAAACTGCAGTCCACTGCACTGTGAAGATTCGGCCAAGGTAGTATTTTTTTATTTTTTTATTCATTTGATTTATTTCAAATCTAATCATGTATAACTCTAAATTATCATATTCTAAGCATGCTCAAAGCATCAATTTGAAATAATCATGTTCAAAACATAAAAGCCCCAAATTTTAGGCTCAAGAACCCTAAAAATTTTCATGCTTAAAATTGGCTCTGATACCATTGTTAGTGTTCCTAGAACATGCCAAGGATATAATAAGCATGAAAATATGTGATTAAGATCATTATAAGTTGCGGAAATACTTACAACGAACGAATTTGAGCTTTAAAAATTTGAGTAGAAGATCTCCAAGATCCAAGTTTTAATGTTGATTCCAAGCTTTGAGTTGTTTCCCTATCACCTTTGTTGATTCCTTGAAGTGCCAGCTAACTTGATTTTGCCACAAAATCAATGAGAAGAAAAGGGAGAAGCTCACGCCCAAGCCTTGTGTTGCTAGGGTTTGTATTTTGTTCAAGTGTTACAAATGAGAGAGAGAGATAAGTTTTAGTAAAAAGGTTTTACCATTTTCACCTAAACTTGGTAGTTGAGAGTCTTGGTTTCACAAAACCAAAACTTGGTGGTTGAAAAGCAAGTGGTATTGGCTTAAATGCCAACTACCCTCCCAACTACCACATGTGAAGTGGGCCCCACATTTGAATTCAAAATTCAAATGTCTCTACGAATATTTACCGCGGCACAGATCCGTTTAATCCAATTAAACGAACTCTCGTCGCTAAATAATTAAATCATATTTAATTAAATAACGATGTCTCGCAAATATATCACGAACGTCATTTACGAATTAATTCTAAATTAATTCGTTCATTCGTATTAAAGTCCGACTTTAATTTCGTAATGAAATCCAATTCATATTAATATATCCGATATATTAATTTTAGCCCATACGAAAAAATTAAATAGAAAAATCAAATTTAACTATTAAATTTATTTTACCGATTAATTCCAAATTAATCGTGTTCTCTCTCTTCTGAACACATTTAATCCCAGATTAAATAAAGCTTCAATTAATCCCAGATTAATTTTCTCTCTCTTAATTAATCCCAGATTAATTCTAATCGAGTCAACTGTCATCGGTGAATCTTTGGGAAGCGACCTAAGAGATCTCTGGATATGTTGGCAGTAAATCCGGTTATCGGACTATCCGATAAAGTGAGTACCTCGTACCACGTGTTTACCGATTTACAAGACATGGTTGGCTTCTAGCAAAGCACCGTGCCTACCCAATTCTCCAGAAATATTCTTACTGGAATATATAATCTATGTCAGGCGTAGTATACGTCGTATCACGTACAGCGATCCATTATCAGATGTCACGTGCAAGGCCTGGGACTGGAATAGTGTCTGCCCCGTACGAAACACATATCGGATATCAAACAACTAGTCTATTTGAATCGAATAATCATGACCTTGTCATATTATCTCGATGGTTGCAACACTATAGAGAACTAGTTCTGAATCCCTGCGTGATCATCATCTCCATATGTCTGAAGTGATACTTCCGTCTTGACATCACATCCAATACACTACAATTCTCAATAAACCTAGAAGAGGCGTACACAGAACCTGTTAAAGCCCTAGACGACCAAAACCAAAGTTTACCGATTGTCGCAAGTACTAGCGATGCAAGTCTCAGGTTAAGACCAAATACACCTACCCTGAAGCGGACTCCCATAGACACATATACATACTACCAATGAGATTCCGCGGGGTCTATCCAGAGCGAAGCTGTTTTCCGTACCATCGGTAAAACACAACCTCCTATCGCACTTGCATAAGTATCCAATACTTAAACATATGAGAACTGTGCCGTTATGCCCTCACAACGCGAACAAGTGCAATACTAGTCTATTCCGCATTATCGATGTCCAGTCTCGATAATACTACGACTAGGGATATTTAATGATTAAACCTTTATGGATTGATACTGTCTCATATCATCTCAATCCGGAACTAATCATAAGGACTTCTACCATTTCTATATCAGAGTAAATAAATTACGAAACGGTAAAAGGCAATTTCATTACTACATAGTTAATTTTGTACAAAAACACAATGTCTTTTACAAACAGTGACGCTATGGGTCATAATTGTCTAACATACGTATCGCCGTCCCCCAAAGCATGCCATTACATGTCCCTGAACTAGAGTCAAAAGTGCGAATACATGCTACTACTTGACCCTGAAACTAGGATCTATGGACATCTGTCATCCCTAGTCCTGAACCAGGATAGAGGGGCGTTACGTATCGCCGTCCCCCCAGTCCTCTACATATGCACATGTGTTGTCCGTCAATTCCGTATCTAAATCAAGTTACATACTGAGGTGGGTATTTCCCACATGCCTTAAAAAAAATCTCAAAACTCGTGCAATTAAAATCAATCTTTCAAAAACTCATCATGTCATAAATCTTATCTTTTAAAACATGCTCTTCTTTGAAACAACTGAGATAAGATCTGGCTAACGCCCTAAGTGCTTTAAAAAATAAGTCTGACATCAAAACATATAAGTAAAATAAACTTTGAAAAGAAAGGTTCACTCACTGATTTGGAATTTGGCTGGCGTAACTTCACTGCGCCGAAAGAATTTGTGGTTCCTGCGATAACCTTTAATGGGCAACTTAGTTAGAATACATATCGTAGAATACACTTCGAAACTATTATCGCTATAAGAGGTTTTTCAATTATATCATGGTAATTTACGTGTATATAAGATGATAAGAAGTCATTCGGGTGGTCTCTATGATGAGCGGAAAATATATCAATATTTACCGCCCCTTTTACTTAATATTTTGTTTAGTTTCTCGAGTTTGATGAACGTTTTGATGTGTTTTAGTTTATTTTGCAGATAAAATAATATTGGGACTTAATGAAATCATTTAGGATGAAATATGGGTCAAATAAAGGCAATATTGGACTTGATATTTTAATTTGGAGATTGGAAACTTGAAGGGCGTTTTGACGAAGTGCAGTTTTGGAAATTCCAGTTTTGTGCATCTGTCGTATTTTGGGCATAACTTTTTACTCAGATATCGGATTGAGCTGATTCAAGTGCCAGATTAAAGAAGACTCAAATTTCTACAACTTTGAAAGAGAAAATAGTTTCGAATTCTGATGATTTCATGACCGAAATTGATGAACCATCCAGAAGTGTGTGGAGTGTAATTATTAAAAGTCATTATCAATCATTTTCAAAGCAAAATATTAATTAATTAATAATTAATAAAATTATCAAATCAACACCAAACAAGATAAGCAATTAGTGGAGCAATTATGGATTTGGTGGAGTAATTAGTGGAGAAATTAATAATGGATTTGGTGGAGAATTTGATGGATGATTTGATGGTGGCAAAATTTTGCCTATAAATACCAAGCCATTTCATTTGTGAAATTCATACTTTCTTCTAAGGAATTCCTTAAGAATACTAAGAAGATTGTATCTTGTTTGTTTATTTATAGCTTTCAGTAATTAATTTTCGTTTTCGCACTTTCTTTTCTTTACTTTTCAGTTTTTACTTTCCGCAATTTACTTTTACGCACAATACTTTTCTTTCTTTAATTTTCAATTTTACTTTTCAGTAATGAGGAGGTAACTCCCATTTGTTGGGGTAAAAGGTAAAACTTTTATGACAAATATTTAGATTAATCTCCCTTAATTATAATATATAAACTAGTTAAAACCTGACTTAACGAGGATACCGCCATATTGGTCGGTTGGTAATTAATTATTAATTTGACTTAATCTGGATACCGCCTATATGGCTGGTTGGTAATTATCATGCAAAGTTAATATATTATATTAAGGGAGATATCTAAAATAGAAGTAATAAAAGCGGATCCTTTTACCTCAGCATTTTCTTTTATTGTACTTTTACTTTATTTACTTTTCAGCATTTAATTTTCAGTATTTAATTTCAGCATTTACTTTCAGCATTTTACTTTTCAGTATTTATTTTTTAGTATTTTACTTTATGTCTTTTATTTTATTTAAGTTTTTACTACCTGTAAATATGTGTCGTAACTAAGCCAGTTATCTGGGGTTGTGATGAAATCCAATATCACCGGTTTATAAGGGGTTAAATTATAGTTTGGGTAATATAAATGTTTATTTATTGAGTCTTAATCCTAATGCTTTTTATTAACTGGCCATTAATAAAATTGAACTGGTAAATCTAAAATGAACTAGACATAGAGATTTTAGGTTTAAGACCTTAGACTTAATAGCCCACGATCTTCCTTGAGGATAGATAACCCTTTAATAGATTTCCTTACAGGATAGGAATATACCTGTCGGGCGGGGGTAGCCATAATTGGAACTTAAACTTAATGAATCCAGATAATTTGGTTGACATAGACATATGGTTCAATTGGGTTAAACTGGATATTTGTGTCTGACCATCGACAGAGGCTTACACATAATTTAGTGTTCCAGGTTAATAAATCAATATATTACCCAACTTTAAGATAACCACTTCATCTTTAAAATGATATTGGAAGAAATCACAACCCTAGATAGTTTTTAATATTAAATTTTCTTAAAATCTACTTTCGAACAATGTTATTTACTTGTTTTTAAATTTAGAATCGTCACCATTTCAAATCAATCAAACAACCTGTTAGATACTAGTAATCATTTGACCTCATAAAATTAATAGATTAGATATTAAGTCCTCGTGGGATCGATATTTTTATACTACTTGAACGATACGTGCGCTTGCGTTATACGTGTGTGTTTACGCCGGTCACTCTAATATCCAGAGTCGAAACTGAATTGGTATAAAAAAATATCATGGAAAATGGCCACGCGTCGCGACTCAAAGACTTGTGCGTCGCGACGCGACCTGGAGAAGGCCGAGACAGAGAGTTGGTTTTTGGTTCGCGTCGCGACTCGAGTCCACACTCGTCGCAACGTGCACATCATAGAATCGAATTTGGGCTTATTTTTCCAGAACGTGTCACGACGCGAGGTGCGTGGCGTCGCGACGCGAGGCCAGTTTCAAGGCCTAATTTTCCACTTTTCAATGCCATACTCAACAATCCTCATGCCTTTAAGTTATGACCAACACATAGGCACTTTTCCAACTTCAAAACTCATCTCATATCACCACCCATTCACCAACCATTATCTAGAATTCTAAGATCACCAAACATAATTCCTTAATCATATTCATACTCTTATAAGCCCCATTCAATGCTAATATTATCATGATACTTATCAAAATACATGCCAACAACTTATTAATGCCAAATCCAACAATTCTCATGGCTAGGGTATGATATATGTAAAATGAGACTTCCTTTTTTCAAGCTTAAAACTGAAAAATGAGGAGAGGAAAAGAGAAAGGAAACTTACTAAGCATTGGAAAATGCTAGGATGGATCAAAATGCCCTTAGATTGAAGCTAAAATGAGAAAAGAAAATCCCTTCATCCCCCATTTACTCTTCACTTTTTTGGCGTGTGAGGGAGAGAGTGAATAGTGAGATATTTATAGACAAAGTTGGGCTGATTTTGTGATGGAATGAGTGGTTATGATTGTGCCACCTCATCCTTTTTCTAGACTAATCCCGAAATTACTGTAGTAATCACAGAATTTATGATTTTTGATCCGTTTCTGGTCCGAATTAGGAAGAATGTCCAACGTAAAGGTTGTAGCTATCCGTCTAAGCTTTCCGACGATATAAAATTCATAAAAATCAGAGATCGTATAAAAAGTTATAGCCCGATTACTAAAAGCTGTTTAAGGTGGGACGTAACTAAGTTCTAGTTCGAAATTTCAAGAAATCTTCTGAATGTCCCAATTACAATTTTATGAGCACGTACTTGCTCGAACATGATTTATATCGAGTATTATGCCTCCGAATTATAATAATCGTCAAACTCTAGTAATGTACAAGTTGTCAGGTTCACTAGATGTTACAAGAAAATAGTAAGATTAGGAATCAATAGTATTTTAGCAATTTCGAGCATGCTAAGCTCCCCTTACAATTATTTGAAAATATAAAATAATACCCTATCCTCACACGCACCACACCTCTCTTAACCAACTCCAAAATAACAAAATGAAAAATAACAAATAACAAATCAAAGGTTTCCATCTGGCATACAATGAGTGCTTAACAAATTCAATATATTCTATTAGTTAACATCCTCAATCTGCATTTGGCCCATCAGCAGACTCGGGTCCATGTTACAGCCCAAATGCAGCTTCTCTTCGGTTGTTACTCTCATGGTTTTCACTGGTTCTCTTTGACCTTCTGGCGTAGACATGCACAACAGGTTTATCATCAGTCCCCTCTAATTTAGCAACCTTGTCCTCAAGGTTGAAGTCGGAAAATTATTTATCAACCACTTTGGTGAGTTCCCAACTGTCATCACATTCATGGAGATGCTTCCATTTAATCAACACTTCGAACATTCCATCCACAAGCCGATGAATCATCTTGATCGCTTCGGGTACCACCACTAATTCCATGTCTTTGTTAAAGAAAGGAGGTAGTGGCTAATTGGGAGGATTAGTAATATTCTCGGTTACTAGAAATTTTGTTGCCTTCAGCTGAGACACATGAAATACGAGGTGGATCAAGATTTCCGAAGGCAATCTCAACTTGTAGGCTATCTCTCCAATTTTAGCTTCAATTGGATACATACCATAATTCCTCGGACTGAGCTTCTCATTAGGACGTTTGGCTAATGATTTGAACTTGTAAGGCTGAATTCTTAATAATACCAAATCTCCGGGTTGGAAGTGCACATCTCTCATCTTCTTGTCGGCCCTCTGCTTCGTTCTATTATGCCACCTTCAAGTTATCTTGCAATACTCCAACATCTCATTTCTTTCCCTCATTAACACATTCACCTCATCCACAGTCGAAATTTCATCATTGAACTTCAACAAAATTGGTGGCTCATAACCATATAATGCTTGAAAGGGCATTATCTATGCGGAAATATGGAATGTAGTATTGTACCAATACTTACCTATTTCACCCAAACACTTTGTTTCCCAATTGTGAAGCACCTCAAATAATCCTCCAAGCATTTGTTAACAACTTCAGTTTGTCCATCGGTTTGAGGATGATAGGCTGAACTCATCTTCAATTTAGTGCCTGCTAACTTGAATAACTCTTTCCAGAAATAGATAACAAACACATGATCTCTATCCGATACTATGGAGCATGGGAATCAATGCAAACTCATGATTTCTTTTAGGAATAAAACTTGATACTTCCTTGGCAGTGTAAGGGTGTTCGAGAAGTATAAGTGGCCATATTTGGTCAAACGATCTACCACTACTAGGATCGTATCAACCCCTTGGACTCTAGGTAGCCCACTAGTGAAGTCCATAGAGATATCATTCCATAGAGTACTCGGGATAAGTAAAGGTTGGAGAGGACATTGAGGACTAAGAGTAGAATATTTCACCCTCTGACAATCCTCACAAGATACCACAAACTTCTTAATTTCTGCCTTCATTCCCTCCCAAAATAATACTGATGATATCATCTTTAGTGTACGTAAGTAGCCTAAGTGACCCCCTTGAGGTGTACAATAGAACTCATTCATCAACACTGGAATCCTTGGAGATGTGTTGGGTAAGACCATCATGCCCTCATGCATCAGCATTCCTCCTTGAAGAGAGAAGTGGGGTTTGCTGTGTGGGTCGAGGATTAGGCTTTGGATTATAATGTTCATGTGGGGGTCCTTTTGCAGATCGTCTTGCAACTCGATAAGAGTATGACATGAGGTTGTCGATAATGCTGTAAGATGATTCAACACCCATTTGGAGCAAAATTATGCCAAACTAACCTTCATTGAGAGTGCATCAACTGCCTTATTTTGGAGTCTAGGTTTATGTTGAATTTTAAAATCATACCCCAACAACTTCACCAGCCATTTCTGCCGCCCTTCTGAAATGATCCTCTGATCTAGCAAGAACTTCAAGCTACTTTGATCGGTTATTACTATGAATCTCTTGCCCAACAGATATGGCCTCCATGTTTCAATTGCTAATATGATGGTCATCAACTACTTTTCATATACAGAATTGGCTCGAGCTCTTGAAGATAGAGTGTGACTCCAATAGGCTATAGGGTGACCTTCTTGCATCAAAACAACTCCTAACCAATAACCCGATACATCCGTCTCAACAATGAACCTTATAGATAAGTCGGGCAGAGCTAATATATATACCTTCATCATAGCTTGCTTGAGGTTATTGAAGGCTAGTGTAGCATCATCACTCCACTGAAAAGAATTATTCTTTAGGAGTTGTGTCAATGGAGCTGATATCTTTCCATATCCATTCACAAAGCGGTGGTAATAGCCCGTGAGCCCAAGAAAGCCTCTCAATTCTTTAATGTTTTTCGGTATGGCCCATGAAGATATACTTTCTAATTTGGCTGGATCAGCAACTACTCCTTGAGCAGATATAATATGGCTCATGTATTCAACTCGTGGTTGTGCAAAATTACACTTCTTGGTATTTACCACTAGTCGGTTTTACAATAACACTCCGAAAGTATTTTGCAAATGCTTCAAATGAGCTTGCAAGTTTACTAAACACCATGATATCATCAAAAAATACCAATATAAATTTACGACGGAAAGGGTAAAAAATATCATTCATCAATGCCTGGAATGTTGATGGGGGCATTTGTTAGTCCAAAAGGCATGCTAGGAACTCATAATGTCCTTCATGTGTCTTGAATGTCGTCTTCTTTGTATCTTCATTTTTCACTCGAATTTGGTGGTAACTAGATGTACGATCGAGCTTTGTAAACAGTTTAGCACCATGTAGCTCGTCCAATAACTCTTTAATGACCGGAATAGGATATTTATCTGGTATTGTCAATTTTTCAAGGCCCGATAATCAACACACATCCTCCATCTTTTTTTTAACTAGTAACACCAGACTGGAAAAAGGGTTGTTGCTTCTCTTTATAATTCCAGCAGATAGCATGTCGTTTATTATGCCTTCTATCTCATTCTTCTGATAATACAGATAAAGATAGGGTCTTATGTTTGGCGGGTCAGCCTCTTCCATCAGATGTATGTGGTGATCATGCTTCCTCTAAACAGGTAACCATTTTGGGTCTTAAAACACCTCCGAAAATTCTGCCATTACTACTTTAACTTCTGTAGGAATCCCAATGTCCTTGAGTACCTCAACTACTGCACTTAGCCCAAATTGTATCACAAACCCAGTATCTCCTCATTCCATCGATTTCATCAAACTCT
This sequence comes from Zanthoxylum bungeanum, assembly GCA_019454045.1. Lineage (NCBI taxonomy): Eukaryota > Viridiplantae > Streptophyta > Magnoliopsida > Sapindales > Rutaceae > Zanthoxylum > Zanthoxylum bungeanum. The sequence goes on from SKCR01034000.1 coordinate 219,282, forward strand.
TGAAGGTTACCAAAGTTTTTGACAGAGCTGGGTCCCCTTGCCATGTTATAATCTGACCTTCGTAAACAAACTTCATGGTTAATTTCTGGAAATTGGTGGATATATCACCTAAAGACTGTAACCAGGCGACACCCAAAACCACATCAGTCATACCTATCTCAAAGGAATGAAAGTCATACCTCAATGTAAAATCTTGTACTGTCAACAACACATCCTTACAAACTCTTTTACCATGCACTCATACACCATTCCCCATCTGGACTCCAAACCTTTTCGATTCATCCACCTGTAATTTCAAATTCTTAGCTATTCTTGGAGAAATAAAATTATCTGAGGCTCCACTGTCCACTAAAACCACAACCTCTAATCCATTAATTTCCCTCTTAATCTTCAATAAACTATTATCAGATGAAAACCCTAAAATTATTTTGAGTGACAGGGCTAGCGTCTCACCATTGAGCATTTCCATGTCAACGGATGCTTCTGTGTTGAGCTGGGGTGGGACATTCTCCTCATTTAGCTCTTTCTTTGTCGTGGGAGGTTCGTTGGTGGCTACCTCATCTTCTTCTGCTGTGACCACCAACCTATTAAATTGATGACTCTTACCACGATGCCCATGGTGATACTTCTCATCGCAATAGAAGCAGAGGCCCTACTCCCTTCGTCTTTGAGCTTCATTCTCTGACATTCGTCGTATGCTTTCACGATGAGGAGGGGTGGCTTGGTTATCAGTTGGTCGTATCACCCTGTCGATTTTAATATAAATAGGTTTTGTGTTCCCACCCGACCCATGTCAACAACCCGCACCGGTCCAATTTTCTGTCCCATATCCCAACTTCGACCCGATCCACCACCCGTATACACCCGACGAGTTAAACCAATAAGGGCACGTGTTTTGCTCTTCATCTCATTCACACGATCTATGACATCATTTTTCTCTTCAATCCTTTGTGCTTTTTCTATTACACCAGTGAGTTTCATAGACTGATACAGTCTTAATTCATCTTTTATCTCATCTTTCAGACCATTCATGAAAACCTTAATGAGCATCTCACTCCCCAGATCGAGCAAGGGTGTCGATAGCTGCTCAAAGTTCTCTTGGTACTCGGCCATCGTATCTGTTTAGCGTAAGGATAACAAGGTCTCATACCCATAACCCTCTTGTAAGTTCCGAAATCGATCAAGTATAGCTGCTTTGAAATGGGCCAATGAGGTTATATGAGTTCTTTCATCAACCCATTGGTACCAGCTCAAAGCTCGTCTCTCCAAACAAACTGCTGCCGATTGCACTTTCTTATCTTGTGTAACACGGTTCACATTGAAATATCGTTCCACTCTAAACAACCAAGAGTCTCCCTTATAGCTACTTGGATCAGTTGAGTTATTGGGGACATGGTCTGATGTTTCACCATCAACATTCTCCTTACCCTTGTCTTTCCTTTTCATCATCTCCATAAATTTATACAACGTAATTTTCATTTCATTGATATCGTTTTTCACTGCCGCAACTTCCTTCTCCAACGCTTCTGTTCGAGCTTCCATTTTTGGTTTGGCCATCCCAAAATCGTTCGCTCTGATACCAGTTTGATAAATTCAGAGTGATTTTAGCAAATCCAGTCAATGTAAACAACAATACCCATGTAATTCAAACTAGTATATTCATTAGAAATGAGTAAGATTAGGAATCGAGAGTTTTTTAGCAGTTTCGAGCATGCTAAGCTCCCCTTATAATTTTTTGAAAATAGAAAATAATACCTCATCCTCACACACACCACACCTCTCTTAACCAACTCCAAAATAACATAATGAAAAATAACAAAAAACAATTCAAAGGTTGCCATCTCGCATATAATGAGTGCTTAACAAATTCGATATATTTTATTAGTTAACATCCTCAATCTGTATTTGGCCCATCAGCAGACTCAGGTCCATGTTCCAGCCCACCATTAGCAGACTCAGGTCCATGTTTTAGCTCGAGTGCAACTTCTCTTCAATTGATACTCTCCTTGTTTGCATTGGTTCTCTTTGACCTTTCGGTGTAGACATGTACAACAGGTCTATCACATACCTTCCTTAGTCTTTTATGTGAAAGCTTATTTCTTTAAATATTATTTTTCTTGACGGCTATTTTTCGTTCCAAAGATAATATGAGAAATTAACCCCTCGAATAAACCTCTCATAATAATGAATTTTTTTGGTCAGTAGGGAACCGAAGAAAACTTAGCAAGCAAAAATGATAAACACAGAGTTTACGTGGTTTGGCGGAGAGTGGCTTCAACCTATGTCCACGAGAGAAAGAGGGTGTATTTTATTACTACTTGGGGTCAAGACCAACCCGAGCTATAACGGGAAAATGAACTATCTCTGTGATAATACAACTCAGGTCTTACACTAGTGATGAACACTAAAAAGTGAACATTTATTAAAAGAAAAATCAATCATTTTACACTTGTAGTTTCATTTATCCCCTTAATTTAGCATAATAATTAAATTTATGTTTTATATATTTTTATTGTGATTTTTATCTTTGATGTAGGTGAAATAATACTTTGGATGCATATCTAGAAAAATGGACTTGACATTTGGATTTTGGAGGCCATAAATTTAATAGAGTGTTTTAACAGTGTACAACTTCAAAAATTCCAACCATGTGCAATGTTCGTAGTTTGGCCATAACTTTTTACTCTGATATCAGATTAAGGTGATTCAAGTTCCAGATGAAATAAGACGCAAAGATTCACAACTTTGATGTTCATAAGATTTTTGAATTCTGATTTTTTCAAGGCCGAAATTGAAGAAAAGTCCAAAATGTGTTATATATAATATTTAACGACAAAAACAAGAAGAAAAACAAAAAATAAAAAAAATATGAAAGGTGGGACTCAATTTTCTTTTTGTATTTCTTGCGGATGCCAAAACAAATGGGTTTCTTTCAAAATCAGTAAAAGATATCTTCCTAACTGCAAGAAAAGTTGATGCTTTAATTGACCAACTCTTAGCTTATGAACCAAAAATCGACCTCATTCTTTCCAAGTTGAACTGGTCTGATAACGATCATGGTAAGAAGTGTATAGTGGACTTGAGTCTTAAACTGTAATTTTTTTCTTTTCTTTTAAATAGTCGTAGATTCAATTGTCAATTCCACACTAACCATGTGATATTCTAAACTCTACTTCCTCTTTTTCAGACATTGGGGACAATGTCTCAAATTGGATGAGAGGAGGGGATAGTTGAATATATAGTTTTTATTTTTATATTTTTTTTGTGTTTTTTTTTAAAAAAATACACACAAACTAACAATAAATTTTTAACTAACCAAGTGGAATTGTTGTTCAGAGGTGGCTATGTAAGGAGTTTTCGCTCCCGAGACACAACTCAAAATAATTCGTAACAAGTTTTTTTATTCCTTTCTTTTTGAATCATTTAAATTTGTGAATTCTCCATAATATTGATTAAATTTGATCTTCATATGCTCATCTGACAGGTATTATCAACATTCACAGTAACATATAAACATGGGTTGTAAGTGAAAATTTTATAATATTCAGTTCTCTAGTTTGTTGGAGGTAGCACCTAAAGGCAGTGGAATTAATGTTTTTAAGAAAATAAAAAAATAAAAAAATCTAACCATGCTCTTGCTTAGTAACCGGACATCTTACCTCAGTAAGCAATGATTGTTCATGTAAAACGGTGGAGCTTGAGTTTGTAAAAAAATGTGTGAATAAGTTTGATTTCGTAGCCTCTCTAACTCGAGCAATTAGGTCTGTATGAGTGTTTTAACACTTAGTGCCCTAAGGCCAACTGGTCTAGGAGTCACTGACCCAAATCTCGTTACATAAGTTAAAGAGAAAGCTTAAGGAAATCAGACACTTTTTCTTTTTCATATCTGAGATCCGAGCAATTAAGTCTGTATGAGTGTCTTTGCAAAACGGTGGATTGTCGATTCCCACTCATTTTACAATTTGCAAATTATTTTTGCAATTTACAAATTGCATGGGAGGGTGCTGAGCCCTCTACTATAAATAGAGGTGCTCAGCACCTTAAGAAATCAGTCTGGATTCCATAGTTTTCTCTGAAAATTTATGGATTTGTAGCTCTTGCGTGTTTTATTTTTTTAAAGCTTTCTTGCAATTTCTTTTTCTTTAGTAATAAAATTATGTGTGTTTTTATTTAAAATTATGAGTGGCTAATTTCTTTTTGTTGGGGTAAAGGGTGAAGCTTTTAAAATGAAAATTTAAATTAATCTCACTTATATTATAATCTATAAAGTATAATCTAATGATTAATATTTAATTTAAATCTGGATTAATTACTGACAAACTTTGTTACCGTCTATATGGCTGGTTTTATTTATTTGGCATAATTGAGTACCTAACTAGACTTGTTATAGACAAAGTTATCACCGCCTATATGGCTGGTTTTATTTGTTTTGGCATAATTAATTCCTAAAATAAGTTAATTGAATAATAATAACAATTTCTATATTATAACAAGTGAGATTTCTAAATTTGAAATATTAAAAGTGGATCCTGATGAGTGGAAAATATATCACTATTTACCGCCCTTTTAACCTAATATTTTGTATGGTTTCTCGGGTTTTATGAATGTTTTGATGTGTTTTTGTGTGTTTTGCAGATAAATAAAGTATTGGGACTCAATGGAATCAACTTGGGGCTAAAACGGTGAAAAACAGACAAAAATGGTAAAAATGGAAATACGCGTCGTGATGCGCACACTCTCTGTATCGCGACGCGCCTCAGTTACTATTCAACTGACACTTGTCATCATGACGTCAGCACAATTATTGATATGCCAACACGTGTCATCGCCACATCATCACATACGTCATCGTGTGCGTCATCGCCACATCATCATGACGTCAGCACAATAATTCAGCCTGCCGACATGCGTCATCCTTCACGTCATGATGACGTCAGCGTCGCGACACCAAGTCTTCACACGTCACGACACCGAGCTAATAATTCAGTCTGCCGACAGCCGCGTGCCACGTGTCATCATCTCATCAAAGCCGCGTACATGTGTCAGAAATCAACGACGCGCAAGGCCGAAATTTACCTATAAATGGAAGCTGATTTCATTTTCCAAATTCATACTTTCCTTGAGGTTCTTAATACAGATCTAAGGATTGTATCTTGTTTCTATTTATTTTTAGTATTTTAATTATGTATTTTTATTTCTAGTAGTAATAGTCGTTTATTTACTTTATATTTCTTTTATATTTTGTAGTTAGTTTCTGCTGGGGGAAGGGTGAAACTTTTATTATGATTATTTAGATTAATCTCCCTTAAATTATAATATATAAATTATCTTAAAACTTGACTTAATTAGATGCCGCCTTTATGGTCGGTTGGACTTAATTAAATTGATTTTAACCTGACTTAATTGGATACCGCCTTTATTGTCGGTTGTAATTAATTAAAATATGACTTAATCACGATACCGCCTATATGGTCGGTTGGTAATATAATGTAAATTTATATATGATGAGTGATAAATGTATCACTATTTCCCACTCATTTAACTTTATATTTTGTATAGTTTCTTGAGTTTTGTGAATATTTTGATGTGTTTTGTGTTATTTTGTAGATAAATAAAGTTTCATGACATTCTGGAGGTGATTTGCCGGGGACTTATTTTTCTTGAGTTATTAATTTTGAAGCTGTCTAATTTACTTATATCTAATTTTCTTTATTATTATCTGTAATTTTTATTTCTTTCTTTTGTTTTCAGGTGATTAAAAAAATGGAACAATTTGAAAAATTACAAGCTTTACTAGAAGAAGATACACCCCAAATCCAGGAGCAACAGTCTAGTTTTCTGAGGCCTGTTGTCAAGCCCAACAACTATCACTGGAAGCCAGAACCAAACAACACTACATTTGCTCATCAGAATGAAATGGGGAGATGTGTAATATGTGATGGTAACCACCCGAGCGATCAATGTATATACCTTTCAGAGTGGCAGAATTTTTGGAATCAACCAAGGTACGAAGAATCATCACATTTTCCATCTTATCCACCTTCTACCTACGATTTTCATCAACAATCAGAACCATCAGAGGAAGATCAGAGGGTTGACATGTTCATAAATTTATTCATGGAACGAGAAGCTCAATTTGATGCACAAATTCAGAGTCAAGCTGCGTCTATACAGATGATGACAGATCAAGTTAGACAATTAACAGATAACGTGAATCACATATCTCACGGAGAAAATTCAAATACTACTGAAGAAGCCTTCGAATATCCTGAGACTCATTATAACATCATAACAGAGGATGAGGCTGAGCAGTATCAAGAATCTGAGATATCGGTTCAGGAGCCCAAACCAACAAAGTCTCAATTTGATTTTTATTATTCAGACTCTGACGAGGATGAAGCTGAGTTGTTTGTACCAACTGTAATAACAATTGAGGATGGAATTATGTATCCTCAAAATGAAGATCTTGGAGATTCCATTGCACAAATGTTTGAAGAAGATCTACCTGAGCCAATCATTTCACCCAAATCAGAGGATGAAGACCTACAATCTGACATTTCTTTTCATCCTCAGGTTGACAATTTTGAAGCATGTATTTCACAGATGACAGATGAAGAACTGAACGAGGAAATTTTGAAATTCATCTCTGAAGAAAAGGTGGAGCAAGAAACAGAGCAAATGGAGGAGCAAATGTCTGAACTTATCAAAGATCCAGAACATTCAGGAAAAACATCGTTGTTTTGGGGAGTACAATTTAAAGATATCACACATAAGTTTGACAGAATGAAACTTCCATTCCAAGTCAAGCATCATACAAGACCTCCTGATTTTCTTTCTTTCTTTCTTTTCAGGAACCACTGGAGCAACAAAGATTAAAAAGGTGGCACAAGCACTGAATGAGACAAAACTCTTTTTGCCACTTTACCGTTGGAAGAGACCTTTCAAAAACAACGCTCATGGAAATGTCTTTAATCGGACATCCAAAACGACGCTGAAACCTCATTGACAGATAGATTTCAGTCACGTCTGGCTGAAGACGAAAAATTTAGCGCTAGTAGGGAGGCAACCCATGCACTCTGTTATAATTTATGTTTTTCATATTTTGTGTATACATGTTGTAGAATATTTTTTATTGTGTGTGTTATTTTTGTAGGGAAAAGTTCAAACGGAACATTTTAAGACAGAAGGAATGATGTTTGGCAATCAGAAAGAAGAGAGATAATTCATTAGCGATGGCTGAGTAAAGAATGATTTCTTGAGACGCATCCTAATGAATTTATACTAAGCGAGTGGCGTATTGCATACACAATTCTGTTGCCTTAATTATTGCTTTGATTTGCTTTTCTGTTGTAATTATCTTTATTTTCGTAGACAGGATCCACACTTTTTGACCTTTCACGATTTCTTTTGTTTTGTTTAGCTAACAAGCTTCCTTTGGAAGATACTAGTGTTATTATTAATCACCCTTTTCAGGTACTATAAATTCAGCCCGTCATTGCACCTTTGGAGGCATCCAGAGTTAAGAAATAAATACATAAAAAAATGGAAGCCACTTCAAGAAGACGAGTTGAGAACATCTGTGTGTTTTGCGGTAGTACTGTTGGTACTAAACCACAATACATAGAAGCTGCACAGGAATTGGGTCGAGTCTTAGCTGCAAGGAATATGCACTTAATATATGGCGGAGGCAATCTTGGACTAATGGGGATCATTTCAAAGGCCGTACAAGAAGGAGGCAGTCATGTTTTGGGAATCATCCCAAAACCCTTGGCAGAGGCTAATCTTATTGGATCATCAAACGGAGAGGAACTGATCGTGCCAGGTATGTCTGAACGACTGGTAGAAATGATTAACCGTTCTGATGCTTTTATTGCTTTGCCAGGTGGCTTGGGTACATTGGAGGAAATTTTTATAGTACTATCTTGGGCGAACCTGAACATCCACCAGAAACCGCTTGGACTGCTCAACGTTGATGGATTTTATGATTTTCTTTGTGTGTTTCTTAATGATGCTCGGAGAAATGGGTTCGTATTAAAACCTATGAAAGACCTCCTCTTTACTGCCAGAACTGCTCCAGATCTACTTGACCAACTCGTAGCCTATGAACCACAAGTTGACCCTATCATTTCAAAGATAAAATGGTCCGAGGACGATCGTGGTAAGAGGCGTCGTGTTAATCTGGATCTTAATCTTTAATTTGCTTGTAGTAATTCAGCCAACCATGTACTATCTTCTAAACTCTTCTTCTACTGTTTAAGACATTGGGGACAATGTCTCATTTAGGTTTGGGGGTGAGGAATAGTTAATAGTACTTGTTTGTATTGTGTTTTTATTTTTAGTCCAAAATTTTTCGAAAAATACAAAAAAATTAAAAAATTAATAAAAACAAAGGGCATATTTAAAGCTAGGTGATGGTTTGGTGTCTTCCTTCACTCACTACCTTTTTATAAGGAAAAGCTGTGGAGGCACCTAGATAATCATTCACTTGTAGCGTGTTGTGACAGACTAGTTTGGAGGACTCGTTGTTTATTCCTGACAACAAGCGATAAGAGCCTAAGGGGCTTGGGTATTTAAGTGAGCCTCGCTCCACCTTCCCTCTGGGGAATCTACAACGGGAAGTCCATTCGCCAGTTAGTCACACACCATAAATTCGTTGGCACGTACCATAAGGTATAAAAAAGGTGCGTTCACTTGGTCACTTGAACCCTTGAGTGGGGAGTCCTAGTTGTGAACAATCCTTCATCAGCGAGAGCCTTTGAAAAAAAAAACATGTATATTATAGTTATATGACCAGTAGAAATGTTTTGTTGTTATGTTGACTAAAAAGATGAAATTGGTAAGAAATAGCTGTGTAAGGAATTCTCACTCTTGAGACGTATTTCAAACCTAATTCAAAACAAGTTAATTTTTGTTTATTCACTTTTGAATTATTTAATCTGTAAATTCTCCATAAAACTGACTAAAATGAATCTTCATATACTTAGTTGGCAGATATTATCAACATACATGGTAACATACGGACATAGGATAAAATTGAAAAGATTGTAATATTCAGTGCTATAGTTTAATTGGAGAAGCATCTCAAAAAAATGATGGAATAAAAAAAAAATCTGAGATCCGAGTTATTAAGTCTGTAAGGGTATTTTAATACCTAGTGCCCTAAAACCAACTGGTTTGGGAGTCATTGGCCCAAAACTCGTTACATGGATCAAAAAATGATGAAAAATTTATATATATGTATATATATCTGAAGTCTGAGTAATTAAGTCCGTATGGGTGTCTTAACACCTAATTCCCTAAAGCCAACTGGTTTGGGAGTCACCGACCTAAAGCTCGCTACATAGATGGAAGATATTGTATATAAATAAAAAATTGAAAAATGAAAAATCAAAGAAAAAAATCAGAAAAATCAGAAAAATTATTCCATTGCTACAACAAGGTGTGAAATCCGATAGAACTTTAGGACAAAAATATTACTCTCTTATCAACTGCACTTATGACCGTTGTGGGCAAAAATGAGTTGTTTAATATTTTTTTGGCTGTGTATATGAAGAATGGTAAAAATAATCGGAGAATTTACTTATTTAGTAATTTAGAATGAAACAAAACAACTAATAACTTGGAGTAGAAGTGTCACTAACTTCTTTATTTCTCTTGTCTTTTTGCTTTTGTGTGCATTAGTTTCACTACCTTTTTACTTTTGTAAAATGTTTGTGGGTATCATTGCTGTAAACCCTCACGAGACTACAACTCGTCCACTAGGGACACCTATGGGTTTAAAGGCTTGTTGCATATGCTAAATGCAATCGTGATCCCTACGAAAGTGGCTTAGTTAAATTTTATTATGTTATTTTATTTTGTATTTTGCTCGAGGACTAGCAAAATGTTAGGTTTGGGGTGTGATGAGTGATAAATGTATCACTATTTCCCACTCATTTAACTTGATATTTTGTATAGTTTCTTGAGTTTTGTGAATATTTTGATGTGTTTTGTGTTATTTTGTAGATAAATAAAGTTTCAGGACATTCTGGAGGTGATTTGGAGCAAAACTGTGAAATTTGGTGAAATTTGGCCAAAAGGGTATTTTGGTAATTTTGGGCGTCCCGACACAAGGGTATTTTGGTAATTTTGGACATCCCGACACCGAAATAAAGTTTCAAGATATTCTGGAGGTGATTTGGAGCAAAACTGTGAAATTTGACGAAAAGGGTATTTTGGTAATTTTGGGCGTCCCGACACCGAGGGTATTTTGGTAATTGCACCACCATGCCACGTGTCAAAAATTCAACGAGCCGTCTTTTTTAGCACACCATGCCACGTGTCGAAAATTCAGCGATCCAAAAAAATAATAATAAAATAATAAAAATCAGAAAATAATAATAAAAAAATAGATTTTTTTGCCTATAAATAGATTTCGAATTTTTAGTTTCAAATGTACCAAATCCTCTGTAAATACTTATATAATAGAGAGTTCTTCATATTTTCTTCATATATTCAGTTTTATTTACGCTTTGTAGTAGTAATTCTATTCAACCATGAGGGAGTAACCTCACCATGCTGAGGTAATAAGGTAATTCTTTTACTTTTGCTTTTTAGATTAATCTCCCTTAAAATATAATATATAAACTATTTAAAATCTGAATTAATAAAAAGATACCGCCATTCTAGGTCGGTTGGTTATTCAATTCAAACTGGTTAAACCTGACTTAATGAGGATACCGCAATTCTAGGTCGGTTGGTTTAAGTTTATATTTCTGTTCCGCCTTATTGCTGGTATATTTGAATTTGACTTAATCAGGATACCGCCATTCTGGACGGTTGGTTTAAAATATCACAAGATTATATATTATTTTATGGGAGATATCTAAATAGTGAATAGTAGAAGTTAATTCCTTTTACCTTAGCATTTCTTTTTATTACTTTTTAGCAATTTCATTTTATGTCTTTTAAGTTTTTATTAGTTTTAGCTATGTATTGTAACTAAATTAAATATATAGGGTTGTGATAAAATCTAATATAACCGGTTTTAAAAGGGTTAGATTATAGTTTGAGTAATTTAAAAGAGTTATTTATTGAGTCATAATCTTAATGCCTTTTTATTAATTGGCCATTAATAAAATTGATTTAGATAAACTTAAAATGAACTAGACATAGGGATTTTAAGTTAAAGACCACAGACTCAATAACCCACGATCTTCCTTAAGGATAGATAACCCTTTTAATAGATTTCCTTACAGGATAGGAATATACCTGTTGGGCGGGGGTAGTCATAATTGGAACTCAATCTTAATGAATCTAGGTAATTTAATTGACATAGACATATGGTTCAATTGGATTATACTAGGTATTTGTAAATGATCATTCGGAAGAGGCTTTTACATAATTTAGTGTTCTAGATTAATAATTCAATAATTTACCCAACTATGATATAACTACTTCATCTTTTAATTAATATTGGAAGAATTCACAACCCTATATAGTTTTAATCTTCATTAATCTTCTTTCAATTTCTTTTACTTGTTTTTTAGAATCATCATCCTTTCAAATCAATCAATCATCTTATTAGATATTTGTAAATAAATAGTATCAACAATTAATAACAACAGTAGGAATTAAGTCCTCGTGGGATCGATATTTTTATACTACTTGAACGATACGTGCGCTTGCGTTATACGTGTGTGTTTACGCCGGTCAATATATCATTTTATTTTTAATCTAGGGAAGCGATGAAGCACAATATTCATGAGTTTAATTGATTTAATTATATTATGTGTGACACTTTGGCTTGTTTATTGAATGTAATCCTTAATGTTTCTTGTTGTTTGATCACCAATAAGTTTGATGTGGTAAACTTAAAATGAACTTGGAAAATAGATTTTAGGTTTCAACTTTAGATTCAATAGCTCATGATCTCACCTTAGGGTAGATTTCCTTAGGGGATATTTCCTTCCAGGATAGACATATACCTGTCGGGCGTGGGTAGCCACAATTAGAACTTGAACTTAATGAATTCGGTAACTTGGTTAACATAGACATATAGTTAATTGGGTTACTTTGGGTATTTGCATCTGACCATCGACAAAGGCTTTTGCATATCTTCGTGTTTCAGGTTAACAAACTAATTTATTACACACATATATATGAAGATCAATTCATCATTAGAATAATATTGTGTGGAATCACAACCCTATATGTATGTTTTCTTTATTATTAATTTCCTTTGTTTCGTTTGATATTTTTATTTATTTATTTATTTAGCAAATTTGTATTCAACCAATCAATCAAGCAATCATTCCATTCTCACCTCAATTAGATACTTGTAAATAAATAGAATCAATAATCAATAACAATAGTAGAAATTAAGTCCTCGTGGGATCGATATTTTTATACTACTTAAGCGATAAGTGCGCTTGCGTAACGTGTGTGATTTCACCGATCAAGTTTTTGGCACCGTTGCCGATGACTTATTTTTCTTACGTTATTAATTTTGAAGCTATCTACTTTACTTGTATCTAAGTTTCTTTATTTTTATTTATAATTTTTATTTCTTTCTTTTATTTTTCAGGTGGTTGAAAAATGGATCACTATTGGGCGATGAAAGTATTACGAGTTCTAAGAGGTGAAGATACACCCCAAATCATGGAGCAGCAGTCCAGTTTTCTAAGGCTTGTTGTCCAGCCCAACAACTATCCATAGATGTCAGAGAGAAATAACACAACATTTGCTCGACCATTTCAGAGATATGAGATATGTGATGGTAACCACCCTAGCAATTATTGCACGTACAACTATAATTCAGGGTGGCATAACTATCAAAATCCTTTATGGCACGAAGAACCAACATATTTCACTGAACCACATTTTCCATCTTATCCACCATCAACCTACGATCTTCGAGAACCAGAACCATCAGTGGAAAGACAGTTGATGAACATACTCGAGAAATGGGAAGCTAAACTTGACGCAACGTTTCTCACTCAAATAAATGAATTGAGACAATTAATCAACAACTAGAACTACATACCTCACAGAGTAAATTTAGATAACACTGATGAATTTCAAGTACCAAGAGTTTCATGATGACACCATAACAAGTGAGGAGGCTGAGGTAGAGGTATCAATTCAGGAGCCCGAACAAGCAGAATCTCAACTTGATCTTGATCATTCTTCAGTCTTTGAGGAGGAACAAGTAGCAGAGCTTTCTGTACCAGCCATTGTTAGTGTTCCTAGAATATGCCAAAGATCTCTAAGAGTGATTCGTGTGTGAATTTTACCAAAGGAATTACGGAATACTTACATTGATTTGGATGAGAAGTTTCAAAACTTTTTCTTGTAGATGGAAGCTCAAAGGCATCTTTTAGTGTTTCCAACACTTGGGTGAGTCTCCCTATCACCTTGTTTGACTCCATAATGTGCTAGCATGCTTGAATTTTGCAATAAAAATCCATGGAGAATGAGAGAAGCTAGGCATTTTGAGGGAGAAGAAAGAGCTTAGTTGCTGTGAATAGTAACTTTTTATCAATTTCTAAAATTGACTTAGTTTAAATAATTGAGTTGGGTGTTGGAATTGGTTTGTGTAAATGACAAGTAAACCAAGTCTTTTACTCAACCTTTAACTTGCCAAACTCAACTTCATCATTATTCCAATAATGATGAGTTCAAGTGGGTCCCACCACTTATTAAATTCCAAATTTAAGTCGGTTAATCCAACACGCAACTTCGCTCGGGCCCGGGTTTGTTTAATTCCAAACTAAACGAATTTTTCGTCGCAACGTAATTAAATCTAATTTAATTAAATAATAATGCCTAGCAAAATTATTACGAAAGTTGCTTACGAATTAATTCTAAATTAATTCGTTCGCCCGAATTAAAATTCAATTTTAATTCCGCTTTGAAATCTAATTTCAATTAATATATCTAATATATTATTTAATCGATTAATTCCAAATTAATCGTTCTCTCTCTTCAATTCGAATTTTATCCCAGATAAATTTTTACCGCAATTAATCCTAGATTAATTTTTCTCTCTCATAATTAATCCCAGATTAATTCTGTTTGAGTCAAATATCATCGGTGAATCTTTGGGAGGCGACCCAAGAGATCCTTGGATATGTTGGCAATAAATACGGTCATCAGACTATCCGAACACGTGCGTACCTCGTACCACGTTCTTACCGATTTACAAGACATGGTTGGCTTCTAGCAAAGCACCGTGCCTACCCAATTCTTCAGAAATATTCTTTTAAGGAATATATAATCTATATCAGGCGTAGTATACATAGTATTGCGTATTACGATCCAGTATCAAATGTCACAAACTAGGCCTAGGGATGGAGTTGTGTCTGCCCTGTACGAAGCATATATCGGATCACTAGCAACTAGTCTATTTATGATCGGAAATTCATGACCTAGTCATACTTTCCTAATGGCTATAGCACTATAGAGTACTAGTTTTGTATCCCTGCGTGATCATCATCTCCATATGACTGAAGTGATACTTCCATCTTGACATCACACCAAATACACTACGATTCTCAGTATACCCAGAAGAGGCATACATAGAACCTGTTAAAGCCCCGGACGACCAAAACCAAAGTATACTGATTGTCGCAAGTATTAGCTTACAAAATAGTGATGCTATGGGTCATAATTATCCAACAATCTCCCACTTGGCCTATATCCAATCACTCAAGTGTCCAACACCTGAACTATGTACGGGTCGCTCAAAATTCTGCTGAGAAACAGCTTTCGTCAGTGGATTTGCAAGGTTAACATCGGATGCGATTTATTCGATCATCACATCGCTACGATGTATGATCTGACGAATCAGATGAAATAGTTGAAGTACATACTTGGATCATTGATGAGACCGCGGTTCCTTAGCCTGTGTTGTAGCCCAGCTCAGCTGCTAATAGAACTACTCCTAACCCAATTAGGAATTTATAGATCCAAAATGCTTCTTTTTCTGCCTCACCTGCAGCAATATTCCGCTTTTATTGTTTAATCGGCAACAATATCTTGCTTGGAAGATTTCTAGTTCACTGTTCCATTATTCAAACTAAATATGTACCCTTATTGCGACTTACAATCATCTTTATCGGTTTGGAAACTTACAGCGGTGAACCCAGTCACCTCAAGTTCTCCTTTCCCCATATTCTCATAAAGCATCCTTAGTTCATCCAAGATACTCAAGGATGTTTTTTATATCAATCCAGTGACCATTACCTGGATTGGCCTGATTGCGTCTACATATGCTCAAAGCATATGAGACATTAGGTCGCGTACATTTTCATAACATACGAGCTCTGGGAGAGTGTTAGCAACTTTCTAGATCTATCCCAGTAGATCTTTATTCCTAGAATAAAGCCTGCTTCTCCCAGGTATACCATGGAGAATTTTAATGAAAGCCAAGCTTTCACCGATTATAGTATGAGAATGTTATTGTCGAGAAGCAATACATCATCAACATAAGGACAATGAATGTCAGTGCGCTCCCACTAACCCTCTTATATACACAAGAATCATCTTCGTTTTGAATTAAATCATATACAAATATGATTACATCAAAACGTTGGTTCCAAGAACGCAATGCTTGCTTCAATCCATAAATGGATCAATTTAACTTGCAAGCCTTGTTTGCATGTTTTGGCACGACAAAACAGTCAGGATGTTGCATACAAATATCCTCTAAAAGGTTTCCGTTAAGGAAAGCGGTTTTAGCGTCTAGCTACTATATTTGGTAAACGAAATATGCAGTTATAGCAAGAATTATCTGAATGGATTTAATCATGGCAACAGGTAAAAGGTTTCATCGTAATCGACACTATGTTGTTGACGATAGCCTTTCTGTACAAGCCTAGCTGCGTACATTTGTATGTTGCCATCCATGTCTGTCTTCCTTGAAGACCCATTTAGTACCAATAGGCACAATGCCTTCTGGTACATCAACCAGTGTCCAAACTTGGTTGGTATACATGGAATCCATTTCGGACTTCATGGTACTTTGCCATAAAAGGAGTTGATACCTTGTATCACTTCCTCATACGTAGTCGATCTATCTTCTTCAATAAGATTAATATCTACATGAGGTGAGATCAGAAACTCATGCCTACCAGGTTATTTTCTGACTCGCTCCGACATACGCGGTTCTTGTGTATTCGAAGATTATGGTACAGTTTCATCCCTGATGAACTGTTCATGTTCCGTAAGGGATTCGGTGCCAGGAACAGTATTACTCCGATTTTCATCGAGTTTTACTTTCCTCCCACTTACCACTGCATTTAGGAATTTCTCTTAGGGAAACCGCATGGAGAGCAACAATTACATTGTTCTCTTGTGAGTTGTATAAGTACTATACTTTGGTTTCCCTAGGATAACCTACAGATAGGCACTTATCCGATTTGGGTTCTAGTTCGGTACCATCCAAATGTTTAACGTGCCCAACATCCTCAAATCTTCAGGAATGAGAAACCCGGTTTCTTTCCTGTTCATATCTAATATGAAGTATGTTTAACAGATTTTCATGGAACCTTATTCAAAATAAGTATTTCACTGTTTAATGCATATCCTTAGAAGGAAATTGGTAGCTCAGAGTGACTCATCATTAACCTTACTATGTCCAATAAAGTTCGGTTTCTCCGTTCGGACACACCGATCAATTGAGTTGTTCCGGGAGGATTCCACTGTGAAATAATACTATACTCTTTCAAGTAATCTTGAAACTTATTGCTTAAGTATTCTTCACCACGGTCCTACCGTAATGTTTTAATACTTTTGCCGGTCTGTCTTTCTACTTCGTGTCGAAACTCTTTCAATTTCTCAGAAGTTTCTGACTTGTGTTTCATAAGATACACATAACCATAATGCGATGCCACATTCGTAAAGGTTACGAAGTATTCATTTCCACCTCTAGCCTAGCTAGACATGGGCCTAATAACGTCACTATGAACGAGGGCTAACAGATCGGTGGCTTATACACCTTTACCATTAAAAGGTGTTTTAGGAACTTTGCCTAATAAACAAGATTCGCAGACATCTTTTGAATTAGGATCAAATCCGTCCTAGTATCCACTCTTCGAAAGTGTGGATATACAAGTCTTGTTAATGTGTCCCAGACAACAATGCCATAAATAAGTCTCATTTGATTTACTCAGTTTGAGCCTTTTGTTTGTCATGTTATATGTTTGAGATTCATTTATATTCAAAATATAAAGACGGTTATTCACATCATGTTATATGTGTATATCTCAATATCATCTTTATAAAAAAAAAAACACTCAGTGTTCTGGAGCATAAAGGTATACTCGCAACGGGTTAAACTAGATATAGAGATAATATTTCTAGTCAAACTAGGTACATTATAACAGTCTCCTAATTTAAGTACTTGCCCCAAGGGCAGTTCCAAAACTTAGGTTTCTACGATCAAAACAACGACTCTCGTCCCGTTTCCGACTCGTAGGTCGATCTCATCTGAAGCCAGTCTCCTGCTAATCAACAGATTCTGTATATCAATACATATATTTATGTACCACATCCAGTAGCAAAATCCAATTCTTAAAACTAGTAGTGGACATGTTTATAACAAACATACCTGAAGCTGGAGCCTTGCCCCACCTTCACTTCCTTTATGTCTGCCTTATCCATACGGCAGTCATGCTTCCAGTGATCTCGTTTGCCACAGCTTAGGCATACATCTTGGGATATGTCCTTTGTCTTCCTAGAAGACTGTGACGATTTAGCCTTGCCATTTTCTTCACACCCCCAGAAGTCTTCGGCCAAGCCTTGGCCTTCTGGAATGTCTAAGTAAGTTGGGCCTTGCGCTTCTTACCCTTTTGGAAGCTCTGGCTCTGCCTCCTTGAGCATAGCCATTAACTCTCCAAGATTTTTCTCTTGGTTCATCATGTTGAAGTTCATGACGAACCCGCCCCAGCATTCGGGCAGAGACTGTAAGATCAAATCTATGAAAGTCTCGGCCTCGAAGGTTATGCCCAGCTAACCTAGCTGTTCGATGTTAGTATTCATCTACGACACCTAGTGCTCGACAGATGTACCCTCTGACACACGCAAGCGAAAGAGCTTCTTTTGCAATTCGTACTTCTAAGATCTAAGAATAGATCTATGAAGATTCTTTAATTTCCACATCATGGTACAAGAATCTAATCCTTAGTTCTGAAGATGAAATTAAAGAGTCATTGCAACAAGCATAACAGATTGAGCACTAAAGTTATCATCACGATGTGTCTTCCTAAGCTCATGCTCTACTATTTGCTTCATTCCTAGGTCAGACTCGAGAGATTTCTCTATCCAATAGAGTAACTTCTCAGCTCCCAGGACTATCCTGAGATTCATTTCCCAATCTAAAAATTTACGCCGTTAAAGACATTTTCACCCAGGATTATGTTCTAAACGCTAATCTTTCAGCCATCTTGATTGCAATAGTCCAACTATTTAATCAACGTTTTCGGTTACAATCGAATGTAATGATTACTATAGTCTAACTATTTAACCAACTATAAGGCGTATTGGTAAGTATCTAAACGAAATTACAAATTTAATACTTGCCTCCCACTATTTTTCGGCGAGCCTCTAACCCTCTGTGGAGTACTCGGGAAACCTAGTTTCCTAGTGGGCTAGGATCCCGTTAAATAACACACAACATTGACTTTGGCCAACAAGCTGTATGAAACTTAACTAGGTAGATCTCTAAGATCAATTGGATCTCATCCAATTCATAGATCCAGTAGGTGGACCTCCAAGTCCGAAACACATATCCAATATATGTAAATATATCCAATATATTTCCTAACATGTTTCCTCTGAATCAACTAAGCATTGGCTTTTGCTCAACAAACTTAATGATTCCAGTTAAACGTGACCTATTGACAGTGGGAAAGCTTCGTAATCGAAGTCGATGAACTAGAAGTGACCTTGACTTTGGCCAACAAGTCACAACCGCCCAAGACATACGATATGGAACAAAGCTTACGCGGTTCAAACACATCCGTGATGGACAAAGATCTTGACTTTGGCCAACAAACCAATGCCAATCTTGGATCTTGAGATAGAACCATTCAATGGAAGGAAAAACACTTAATATTTGAGTTAGGGTTTTTCGCGTAAATTGGCAACCAATTTATTATATTTGATTAGGTCTCATCATACACCCTTAAACATGCATTCTAAAAGCATAATAAGGCGCGATAAAATTTAATAATGATATGCGGATGAATATATAACAAATTGTTCCTAGAACAAATCTCTCACTTTCCTCTCTCCCGCTAGCACTATTCTTACTTCTACCCAATTACATAACACTAAAAGAAACCTCATTTACATTGAGGGGAATTGGTGAGAAGAGAAATACAAAGAGAAAATAGATAATAGGCTGGACACGCAGGTCCAATTTAATAAATTCTAAATTTATTACAACAATTTCCAAAATTGCCATCACCCTTCTAATATCCATCTGATATACATTATTCATACAATACATCCAAGTATTCACACAAAGCATGTTATCAATCAATCTAATACAATTAATTAATCTTTGAATTAATAATCATCCAATGTTCAAATAATGATTTGATTTGCGAAGTCGAACTCGTTTAAGAATAAATACTCAAAGTAAGTATTCTTGAATTATATCGAACTACAATTTTAAATCCAATTTAAATTGTATCCAATGTTAATTCATGTTTAATTCCAAATTAAACAATTACACTTTCAATAGTGCCTTTAAGGACTTGGATTCCAAATCCAATCCAATTGGGTCTCAAAGGCCCAATTAGCATCCAATACTATTCAGTTAAAGTCCAATGGGCTTTCAATTGATTCTTTAGGCATGGGCTTTGGCCATTATGGATCAAACCCAAAACGCCAAGGCCCAAGTTAGGAATCACCCTATGCCATAAAATCAATTTAGGCCCATTAGGCCCAAATAAATTATTAAAGGCTCAATGTCATATTTTTAGACTTTATGGAAATGGTTTAGACCCAAATATGATCCAAGACCAAAATTTGGCCCAACCAAGCCCATTAGCCCAAATACAACAAATTATATTAATATATCATTCCAAATTACATATTAATCCATTTCAAGTGTAATTAACACAATTAATTAATTAATCTAGTATTTCCAAAATACTAATTAATCTAATTAATCATGCTTAACATCTAATTTATGTCCAACATAAATTAATCAAAATCAATCTAACATGCTTCACACTCACGAAAATACATGAAATTAACATCCAAATTTGATTTCAATCTAATTAAATCAACAATTAACATTCAATTTCATGTGAATCAACATATCCAATTGTCTAATTCAAAAAATTAACCATAAGCAATCCTAGGGTAATTTTCGGCCATGATGAGAAATTGAGGATTTTTGATCTAATCAATTTTTCTCAATTTCAAAGATGAACAAATCCAATTCAACATCATATAAACACAACCAACTCATCAATTTAGGCAAAATCAAGCTCCAAGCATAAAATCCCAAATTAAAGTTTACAAACCCTAGAATCAAATCAAGCTTAGATCTGGCTCTAATACCATTGTTAATGTTCCTAGAACATGCCAAGGATCTCTAAAAGTGATTCGTGTGTGAATTTTACCAAAGGAAGTTATGGAATACTTACATTGATTTGGATGAGAATTTTCAAAATTTTTTCTTATAGATGGAAGCCCCAAGCCCTCTTTTAGTGTTTCCAACACTTGAGTGAGTCTCCCTATCACTTTGTTTGACTCCATAATGTGCTAGAAAGCTTGAATTTTGCAACAAAAATCCATGGGAGAAGGAGAGAAGCTCGGCATTTTGAGGGAGAAGAAAGAGCTTAGTTGCTGTGAATAGTAACTTTTTATCAATTTCCAAAATTGACTTAGTTTAAATAATTGAGTTGAGTGTTGGAATTGGTTTGTGTAAATGACAAGTAAACCAAGTCTTTTACTCAACCTTTAACTTGCCAAACTCAACTTCATCATTAGTCCAACAATGATGAGGTCAAGTGGGTCCCACCACTTATTAAATTCCAAATTTAAGTCGGCTAATCCAACACGTAACTTCGCTCGGGCCTGGGTTTGTTTAATTCCAAACTAAACGAATTTTCCATCGCAACGTAATTAAATCTAATTTAATTAAATAATAATGCCTAGCAAAATTATTACGAAAGTTGCTTACGAATTAATTCTAAATTAATTCGTTCGCCCGAATTAAAATCCAATTTTAATTCCGCTTTGAAATCTAATTTCAATTAATATATCTAATATATTATTTAATCGATTAATTCCAAATTAATCGTTCTCTCTTTTCAATTCGAATTTTATCCCAGATAAATTCTTGCCGCAATTAATCCTATATTAATTTTCTCTCTCTCATAATTAATCCCAATTAATTCTGTTCGAGTCAAATATCATCGGTGAATCTTTGGGAGGTGTCCCAAGAGATCCTTGGATATGTTGGCAGTGAATACGGTCATCGGACTATCCGAACACATGCGTACCTCGTACCACGTTCTTACCGATTTACAAGACATGGTTGGCTTCTAGCAAAGCACCGTGCCTATCCAATTCTCCAGAAATATTCTTTTAAGGAAATATATAATCTATACCAGGCGTAGTATACATAGTATTGCGTATTACGATCCAGTATCAGATGTCACATGCTAGGCCTAGGGCTGAAGTTGTGTCTGCCATGTACGAAGCATATATCGGATCACTAGCAACTAGTCTATTTATGATCGTAAAGTCATGACCTAGTCATACTTTCCCAATGGCTATAGCACTATAGAGTACTAGTTCTGTATCCCTGCGTGATCATCATCTCCATATGACTGAAGTGATACTTCCATCTTGACATCACACCCAATACAATATGATTCTCAGTATACCCAGAACAGGCGTACACAAAACCTGTTAAAGCCCCGGATGACCAAAACCAAAGTATACTGATTGTCGCACGTATTAGCGATGCAAGTCTCAGGTTAAGACCAAATACACCTACCCTGATTCGGATTCCCATAGACACATAGTCATACTACCAATGAGATTCTGAGGGGTCTATCCAGAGTGAAGTTGTTCCTGTACCATCGGCAAACAGAACCTCTTATCACACTTGCATGAGTATCCAATACCCAAATATATGAGAACTATATCGTTAAGCTTACATAACGCGCACAAGTGTAATACTAGCATATTCCGCATTATCGATGTCCAGTCTCAATAATACTATGAATAGGGATATTTAATGATTAAACCTTACGTGGATTAATACTGTCTCATATCTTATTAATCTGGTACTAATCATATTGACTTTTATCATTTATATATCCAGGTAATCCAATTACAAATGATAAAAGAGTTATTTCTTTTGTCACATAGTTAATTTTGTACAAGAACACCATGTTCTTTACAAAATAGTGATGCTATGGGTCATAATTATCCAACAGCCACACCAACAAATGAGGATGAAACTTTGCATCCTCAAAATGAAGATCTTGGAGCATACATTTCACAGATGACAGATGAAGAGCTGAATAATGAAATGCTGAAATACATCTGTGATGAAAAAATGGAACAAGAGGCAGAGCAAAAACATTAGCAAGTGTCTGACCACATTGAAAATCTCATTACTTCAGTAGAAACATCACTGTATTGGGGAGTACACATCAAGGACACTGTCCAGAAGCTTGACAAAATGGAACTACCATTCAAAGTCAAGCATCATACGAGACCTCCTGATTTATTTTCATTTCTTTTGCAGACCACTGGTGCGACAAAGTTTAAAAAGGTGGCACAAGCACTGAATGAGACAAAAATCTTTTGGTCACCTCATCGTTGGAAGAGACCCTTCAAAAGCAACGCTCATGGGATTGTCCTCAATCGGACATCCAAAACCACGCTGAAACCTCATTGACGGATGGACTTCAGTCACGTTTGATTGAGAACGAACAATTTAGCGCTAGTAGGGAGGCAACCCATGCAAAATTTTTATTTTCATTTAAATTTTTATTTTGTGTATACATGTTGTAGATTTTTTAATTTTGTGTGTTATTTTTGCACGAAATAATACAGACTGAGCACTAAGGCAAAGCAAGCCAGAAAAAATGGGGTTATCACGGAATAAAGTTTGACAAAATCGTGAAGATAAAAAATCAATTCATCAGAGATGACAGAGTAAGGAATCAACTCTTGAAAAAACGCATCTTAGTGGATATGTTTTAAGGATTCGCATTTTGCCAAAAAAAATTCACGTCACGACTCTTAAAACCCTGGTGTCGCGATGCGCTGACCTAACACATGAACAACTTCCAATTTTTAGCTCGTCGTGTCACGATGCAGAAACACTACGCGTCGCGACGTGAATAAGATTTCAGGCCACAAAACAGCAGCCGCCAATCATCTTCTTCATAAACTTATCTCCATTTTCTTCATTTTCTCTCAACTTCCTCCACAAAACAATCCTTCAATTCGCCAAATCCTTCAACAAAACTCATTAAACCCCACAAAATCACTTCCCAAATGAAACTCAACCCTTCATTTTGTGTTTAAGTTCGAATTTGGGAAGAACAACTCACCAAATCACTTCCTCAACTCACCCATCCTCCATTGCGCGTGAACCACTCGGATTTGGGGATTCAAGCTCGCGATTTGGGTACCTTTATTCCTTTTCTCTTCAATTTTTTTGTGTTGTGCGAATTTAAAAATAATAATAAAAAAAAATAAAAAGGCGCGTTTTTGCTGTTGTGGGTTTGTATTTGTGGCAGTTGCTATTGTCAAAATTCGTAGTTTTGGGGGCGAAGGTGATTTGTGAATTGTTGAAGTGTTAGAAATTATAGGTTGAAAAATTTAGAAATCATGAAAATTATGGGGGAATTCTGCCAAAATTTTTAATGGCCCCTAAGAGAAAGAAAACCTCAGCAGCTGTCGGATCGAGTTACAATGCAACAAAATTTGTGTCGGCAACCGCTGAGCGACGATATGAAAAAGGGATGGGACAAAAAGTCCCTATTATGGAGAGGGGTTTTGACATTAACCCCGGACAGCTTCCCAGATAGATAGAATTATCGCCACCAGGCACTGACATAAGCTTTGCCAACAGCCTAACCCAGTCTGTATACCAGTTGTCCGTGAGTTCTACGCCAATGCTTACGAGCATCAGGCGTACCAAGTGTTCGTTAGAGGTCAACATGTGACGTTTGATAGAACCACAATGAATAGGTATTATGGGTTGCCAGATATGGAAGTAGATGATTATACGGCAGCAATGGAGAATCTAGATATGACTCATCTAACACAAACATTTTACTTCCCCAATGTTGTATGGGATATGAGTAGCAGCGAGGAATATTTGAAGATGAGTTCACGATATCTTAAGCCAGATGCCAGGGTTTGGTTTCATTTCCTTACCCGCACATTGCTGCCAGGCACCCATATTACAAATGTAACTAAAGAACAAATGATCCTGTTATATTTGTTGGGGTTTTGGCGCGGGCGCAGCGGAAGCTCGCGGTTTCGGTGAAATCGTAATTTTAATTTTTTATTTTAAATTACCGAATAAATTATTCAATATATAATATGAATAATTCATCCATATTTCACCTAAACATATTTATTCGATATCAAATAACGACATAAATAGTTAAGAAACATCGCGAAACTTTTACGAAAATATTTTTCCGCAAAATGGCATAAAATGAGTTTTTGACCGAACCGACCACCCAATACACATGAGGGCCGCCCAGGTCAGCCCCAATAGTATTAGGGCAGTTCATGGGCTTCCCGAACAGTGATTAATTCACTGTTTGGGCAGCCGTCACCCGGTTGGCTCAAAAGTCACCGGTAACGCCGTTTTTCACCGTTTTCGCATATTTCAACTCCGAAATAGTTTCCGGCAATTGTTCCAACACCCAAAACACATTCAATATATTTATATGACATCATTTTCATCATCATAAACCCAGAATTTCCAGATTTGATTAGAAACCAAAAATGTCAATTTTTCATGCTTTAATCCAACTTTCTCAATATTAATCCAATTAATCATAACACCAATCCAAGCCACCACCAATGAAGCACCCAAGAATAATTCTAGGCATTACAAGAGTGGTCATAACACTCTAGAATGGAAACATATCATCAAATGATCAAATTGAACAAATATTACAATAAAACCATTTAATACAACTTCACACATGCACCAAGCCTTCAATTCCATCCTCCAAATCAAACAATCCCAAATTCTTAACAAAAGAAGAAACCCTATAATCTATCTAGATGATCAAGAAACAAGAAACATATTTTCTAAGCTTAGGGATATATAGAAATACCTTTAATTCTCCTAATTCATTAAGCCTTTTTTCTTGATTTTCTTTATTGTTCATCTTGAATCATCAAGCCACAATTTAAGAGCTTTTGGAGATGTTATTTTCGGCCAAGCTTAGCCATTAAGGAGAAAAGAAAAATTTTCCCCTTTTTAAATGTGAAAACCGACTTTGGAGGGGCATAATTGTCCTTTTCCAATTTAAATTCATTAAATTAAAATCAAACTTTATGTTAGCGAATCAAATTTGCACACCTAAAGTTAATTAAAACATGTCACATGTATCAATAATAATTAAACATATTGCATAACATTTATGTAATATGGATATTATTTAATTATTTAAATATCTAAATAATTAATTAATATAATTATTATTATATATGTATTTTTATTTACATTAAATAACAAATACATATATTAATGTCATGTGTCAAAATCTCATTTGACAAATAATTAATGTGTATCTAATCAAATTATGTATCAGATAAAAATACACAATAATTACGATTGACAAAAAATGGCCTTATGCATGTGTTTTCGTTTAACCGTTTAAATGATTCGAATTAACTCATTTAATGCGGTGAAGTATTATGAATAATCTGTATTATTCATAATGTATTGCCCAAGTGCTCAACGAGTACACTTCATATTGTGGGACTTTCTAAGTTTAGGTTTATCCGTCACGAAATCCAATTTCGTGTCCATAATTCACCCACTCATGAATTATGACGACCACAGATAATCTCGCTAAACTATGGAAGTCGAGGTCATTGCATACGTATAATCCCTCCGTCACAGGCTATCCATATTATACCTGGGATATAGATAAGAACGTCAAATCCTTATGGTATAATATAGTCGACTTTCAAATTTACGATCTCTAAATAACACTCGGAACTTTCTTCGAAGTTATACCACGGCCATGGATTTACTAGATCGCGAACACGTGTAGGATACATATGCCCTGTACACAGGACTGACAGATTCTATCTTGATACGCACTGGATATCATGAGCATCAGTCCACACCCAACGAATAGGCGGAGGTCTGATCTAAATATATCGGTGACGTGACTGCCATCAAAGTGTGGAGGATAACTCATATATCCACTGTGGTATCTCAAGTCGAAGGACCATTATGCTTGCTCAACTCGAGAATATTCCTATTGACGTTGGTGTACCATCTATTAGGAAATCTTCAGTGAGTCGTTCAGTGTTTATCAAATAAACACATACATGTCTATACGAGTCTCCCGAGACTCATGGTTTATTGGGATAAACCATCGGACCAAGTCACGATATAAGACATGTACTGGTCTCAGCGGATTTTACTAACCGACCCGTGTTAGTAAATCTTGACCAGGAACTTTATTTAAGGATATACAACTTATAGTGACGCTTCCCAATATCAATTACAAATTACGTTGTAACTGCGCACTACATTGTAAATCCTAGGGTTTTTGTCTAATATACACGTATCATCATATGATGCATCAAATTGACTAGACATTCTAATCAATTTCTCTTTCGAAAATGAATCATCATTTACGAAAGATTAATACTATATACAAGAGACACACTAACTGTCAAACAATTATACTAACTGTCATACAGATAGTCTTGTTGTGTCCTTTATTAGATCATATCCAATGTACGACTAATAGAAGTATCACACAAGTCTCTTAGTTTTATATCATATATGAAACTTTATATCAAATATAACAGAGACTACTCCCATTGCTTTCACGGAGAAAAGAAGACTTAGATAAACCTTTTACCTCACAAATATCTCATTATTACATTAATAATGACAATATCGTTAGGATATATAACACTAGAAAGAAATTTGTACGCTCCCACTGACCCTGTTATAAAATATGTATTCTCCATGCTTTGATAAAATCAGACAATCTAGCTGTATCGAAATTAGAGAATACAGATTTTCGGGAAGCTTATCTGAGTCTACAATAGGCTTTATAAGCTAGTACACCAAACTGTGATCTCAGCAGAATACAAACTTCAGGGCCATTCTAGAATGAACTCTTCAAACAAAGAAATCGCAATGGATCTCTTATTCGAAGAAACCATTCAGGAACGCCACTTTGCATTCTTTAGCCAAAATACATAGTTTAATATCAATATTAACCAACAAATCTTTAATTATTCAATTAGTGCGAATAAAGACAAGTTTTCTCAGAATCTACAATAGATTACTGAGTATAACTTTTCTCACTGTCATACTATAAAGGTCAAACCTTTAATAAGCTCACTTTGCTTTTTCTGCGCAAACAATTTGCACATTTTATGAACAATTCATAACGAAAGCTTAATCACGTTCAAAACTTGATCGTAATAAGCTATGAATAATTTTATATCTATGGTTCAATGCTAACTACCGAAATCAATATCAAATATCGCTCCCACTATAAGTTATAGGATAATTTTCTTCAATAAGAAAACAACAGAACCATTAAGTATCAAATACTTTATAAATGATTCTGACATCCTATTAAACTTATACAGAAGTTGTCTAAGGGTCTTTTCATCTTATTAATTATGCAGTTCCATTTATAGTTTATCACTCTCATATTTGACTTCAATAAGTCAAGTCTTTTCTACAATCATTAACATCTGATGTTACTTACCAAGTAATAAAACAATTTTATTACTCGGGATTGTAGAAAAGATATTCTATCAAATAGAATATAATATTCTATTAAATAGAATAAATGATAAACTTTTACTTGTACCTCCGAGGTGCAAGTACTTTCAATTATATAACCATTATATAAATGAAAGATTCAAATCTCAAACTTTTCAAGATTATAATTTTCTACTTATACATATCATATACGTAATTGTAGAAACTAATGGAACAGTAATAAAAATGATGAATTAGTGTAACTAGAGCATAACCCCAATAGTATTGAAACTAATTCGGTAACACTCAATATCAAACGAATCATATCATATAAGATTTGATTTCTCCCACTAACCAATTCCATCACGATGGATTCGTAGAAGATTAATATTGAGCAAGAATCGCATTCATTAAATAATCTTAGAACTAATTGCCATAAATTCATATGTTCGATCATATCAAACATCTTTGAACAATTCAAAGACTCACAATGAATTTTAAAGATATAGTTTTCAACACTTCAAACAGAATAACTTTGAACCAGTCAAAATATTCTATCCGCGTTTCATCAGAAACATATTGAAAGTTCTCGAACCATTCAAGACGTTCAATATATATACTATTAGAAACACGCAACTAAGTCATGACAATTCATTAACTAAGTTACGAAGTAAAGAAAACTATCCATGGAAATTTACAATTCATTAAACTACATACTTCCAAAGTATTAGTTTAATAAATATGTGGTCCAATGACGATCATTGGTTAAATGGATTTAATCACATCCTGAATACAATATTCATTAAATGGATGAGGATATGTGGTGTGATCTTGTATCAGACCATCCTTTACCATACGGAATAAACATGTAATGCTTATGTGATAAAATCTCATAAAGCACTGTTCTAAGTTATTTAGTTAACCGAATATTTTTCTCAATGTTTATCTTTTCATCAATAACACTACTAGTCATATTAAAATATGTAATAACTGTTTATAAAAAACAAGTAAATATCCAATAGTCGCAAGTTCTGATATCAAATATCAAAAACATTCATTAAATATTATTTTAAATAACTAGATTGGAGATCTGGTATCCAATACCTACAGTTGTCATATTGTGAGAATCAATATTCTCTATACACAACTATACTCATCTCATTTCTTTAGCTTTATAATTTGCCTTCAATTATTCACAACAATTACAAATAATTGATTAGCAAACTGTGTCAAAACACGTGAGTTCTAAAAGTCACTAAAGCCAAGAAACATCATTATAAGATAAACAAATACCTAATGGAGTTTTCTTAATTCCAGTCAAGAATCTCGAGACATGAACTGATTCATGTCAATTCTTACTGCACAAGAAACTATTCACTCTAGACAATTGTATCCTAAAACAAATATCTATTTAGATTACCTATCGTGACTTAGCAACTGAGTCACTAAACCATCTTGATTTTTAAGAAAATCGGAACAACAGTTCCCGATGGTTTAGACTAATATAACAATATCCAAGTCTACTTACATTCTAGAACCTATTCTAGAAATACGCAACCATAAGTAAAGTCAGAAAACATATTCAAATAATACGCATTTAGTGGATTAGAAGTATAATTCTATTAACAATATAGAATAAAGGAAAACAAAAGCAGCAAATTCCATAATATTACGCACTGCCTTAGTTATGGATTTTTAACCCAGCAGCGTCTCTCACTACTTTACGTAATACCTTAATCCCCAACGGAAAACGGGAGTTCAATAATTAAATTGAATTCCATAGTGACAAGTGGACCCCATGAATATATTTCGACTCACGGCTTTGGCACGATCTCGCCTACGTATATTCATTAGGTAGACAACTCATTGTCAATCACACGCACTGTGACTCCTGATTTTGATCCTGACCATTTCTCGTTATAACAGCTTTGGCACGTTCACAAGGATGCGTATCAAGGCTTCACTTGCTAATGACAAACTCAAGCTACCGATGTAGTCCTGACAGCTTTGGCACGTTCAGGATTTCCACTTTCACTTGAATTTGTTTAGTATCAAATATACATCCGGCATGGATAAAATTCTATCAACTACACCCTCACTGCTTTGGCACTTTCTCGGATGCAGCCATAGAAAGATACCCATAAACCGTATTGACAAGACGGACCAAGAAACATGCATCCAATACATGTCACTTTACTGCCTTATTTAAGCGGGGATATTCCTCAAGAAAGCTTTGCTCTACATCAAATTTAGAATATAATCTAGATCAACTTCTAAAAAATTCAATTTTACCATAGGAAACATAACTTAATTTAACGATTAAATTTCTGTTACATTTCTCGTTAGTGTAGAACCGAAAAGTCAAGAAATATCTAAATTACATGCATGTGTAAACATAAAATTGGATTATATATCATATATCAAGCATGACAGATGCAATGGATGAAGGATCAGACCTGCTCTGATACCATTTTTGTTGGGGTTTTGGCGCGGGCGCAGCGGAAGCTCGCGGTTCGGGTGAAATCATAATTTTAAAACTTTTTTTTTAAATTATCGAATAAATTATTCAATATCTAATATGAATAATTCATCCATATTTCACCTAAACATATTTATTCGATATCAAATAACGACATAAATAGTTAAGAAACATCGCGAAACTTTTACGAAAATGTTTTACCGCAAAATGGCATAAAATACGTTTTTGACCGAACCGACCGCCCAATACACATGAGGGCTGCCCAGGTCAGCCCCAATAGTATTAGGGCAGTTCATGGGCTGCCTGAATAGTGACTAATTCACTGTTTGGGCAGCCATCACCCGGTTGGCTCAAAAGTCACCCGATAACGTCGTTTTTCGCCATTTTCGCATATTTCAACTCCGAAACAGTTTCCGACAATTGTTCCAACACCCAAACACATCCAATACATTTATATGACATCATTTGCATCACCATAAACCCAAAATTTCCAGATCTGATCTAGAAACCAAAAATGTCAATTTTTCATGCTTTAATTCAACTTTCTCAATATTAATCCAATTAATCATAACACCAATCCAAGCCACCACCAAAGAAGCACCCAAGAACAATTCTAGGCATTACAAGAGTGGTCATAACACTCTAGAATGGAAACATATCATCAAATGATCAAATTGAACAAATATTACAATAATATCATTCAATACAACTTCACACATGCACCAAACCTTCAATTCCATCCTCCAAATCAAAAAGCCTCAAATTCTTAACAAAAGAAGAAACCCTAGAATCTATCTAGATGATCAAGAAACAAGAAACATGTTTTCTCAGCTTAGGGATATATAGAATTACCTTTAATTCTCCTAATTCCTTAAGCATTTTTCTTGATTTTCTTCATTGTTCTTCTTGAATCATCAAGCCACAATTTGAGAGCTTTTGGAGATGTTATTTTCGGCCAAGCTTAGCCATTAAGGAGAAAGAAAAATTTTCCCCTTTTTAAATGTGAAAACCGACTTTGGAGGGGCATAATTGTCCTTTTCCAATTTAATTTCATTAAATTAAAATCAAACTTTATGTTAGCAAATCAAATTTTCACACCTAAAGTTTAATTAAAACATGCCACATGTATCAATAATAATTAAACATATTGCATAACATTTATGTAATATGGATATTATTTAATTATTCAAATATTTAACATTTAAATATCTAAATAATTAATTAATATAATTATTATTATATATGTATTTTTATTTACATTAAATAACAAATACATATATTAATGGGATGTGTCAAAATCTCATTTGACAAATAATTAATGTGTATCTAATCAAATTATGTATCATATACAAATGCACAATATGTGTTTTCGTTTAACCGTTTAAACGATTGGAATTAACTTATTTAATGCGGTGAAGTATTATGAATAATCTGTATTATTTATAACGCGTTGCCCAAGTGCTCAACGAGTAAACTTCATATTCTTGGACTTTCTAAGTTTAGGTTTATCCGTCACGAAATCCAATTTCATGTCCATAATTCACCCACTCATGAATTATGACGACCACAGATAATCTCGCTAAACTATGCAAGTCGAGGTCATTGCATACGTATAATCCCTCCGTCACAGGCTATCCATATTATACATGGGATATAGATAAGAACGTCAAATCCTTATGGTATAATATGGTCGACTTTCAAATTTACGATCTCTAAATAACACTCGGAACTTTCTTCTGAAGTTATACCACGGCCATGGATTTACTAGATCGCAAACACGTGTAGGATACCTATGCCCTGTACACATGATTGACAGATTCTATCTTGATACGCACTGGATATCATGAGCATCAGTCCATACCCAACGAACAGGCGGAGGTCTGATCTAAATAGATCGGTGACGTGACTGTCATCAAAGTGTGGAGGATAACTCATATATCCACTGTGGTATCTCAAGTCGAAGGACCACTAGGCTCGCTCAACTCGAGAAGATTCTTATTGACGTTGGTGTACTATCTATTAGGAAATCTTCAGTGAGTCGTTCAGTGTTTATCAAATAAACACATACATGTCTATACGAGTCTCCCGAGACTCATGGTTCATTGGGATAAACCATCGGACCAAGTCACGATATACGACATGTACTGGTCTCAGTGGATTTTACTAACCGACTCGTGTTAGTAAATCTTGACCAGACACTTTATTTAAGGATATACAACTTATTGTGACGCTTCCCAATGTCAATTACAAACTACGTTGTAACTGCGCACTACAAATATATTATCGGGTCTTTGTCTAATATATACATATCACTAAACCATATTTAGTTTCAATCTAATCATAATTAGATCGAATATGTATATAAAAGTAAGAAGTACTACCATAAATAAGTAATATTATGGAAAAAAGAATTGTTCATATTCATGAATCGGACATAAATACGATTCTGATTGGCACTCCAAGCACCGACCCTAACAATTTCTCCAACTTGCTCTTGTGCTAATCCACGGTATTATATACACATCTAAATATGTATTACATACGCATGGTCCTCAAGAGCTGACCTAACTCTCAAGAGGTAGGCAACAACAAGTAAGCTCGCTGTAACACATTGAGTTTGTCCAACAAACCCAATCGTTTCCCTTAGCCAACATCATTCATATATTGTATAACCTAAGCTATACATCAATATGACTCAGATGCGACATCGAGATTGTGCTACAGCTGTTGAGTTGTCTATGTATGTAAGGATCAAATCCAAAATACTATGCAGACAACCGCAAAGACAATACTAATATCAAAACTTCTAATCTATAAGGTCACTTTGTCACTTCATAAGTCAATACTTCATAAGTTACAACTAATTCCACTAATACAGTAGAATCTACCGTGACACTCTCACTGCATCCTTTTTTGACTCTATATGACGTACACTGTCTAACGTTATAATTAAACTCAAAACTAATCTGACCCTAATGGTTGCGGATTATATTCTCCATGAATAAGAAACTCGTTCTTAATATCTCAAAGATAAAAAGAACATGTTTCAAGACACATCTTATGGTCTATAACATATCAAAATAGTTTGTAACAATTACGACTAAATTGATATTTTTAATCGCACATAATATAGTATTCATTATGCATCATCCTATGATGTATAAATGACTAGACATTCTAATCAATTTCTCTTTCGACAAAGGAATCATTCTTTACGAAAGATAAATATTATATACAAGAGACACACTAACTGTCAAACAGTTATACTAACTGTCATACATATAGTCTTGTCGTGTCCTTTATTAGATCATATTTAATGCACGACTAATTGAAGTATCTCACAAGTCTCTTATTTTATATCGTATATGAAACTTTATATCAAATATAACAGAGACTACTCCCACTGCTTTCACGGAGAAAAGAAGACTTAGGTAAACCTTTTACCTCACAAACATTTCATTATTACATTAATAATGATAATGTAGTTAGGATATACAATACTTGAAAGAAATATGTATGCTCCCATTAACCCTACTATCAAATATGTATTTTCTATGCTTTGATAAAATCAGACAATCTGACTGCTATCAAAACTAGAGAACACGAATTTTCGGAAAGCTCATCTGAGTCTGCAATAGGCTCTATAAGCTGGTATATCAAACTGTGATCTTTATAGAATACAAACTCCAGGGCCATTCTAGAACGGACTCTTCAAGCAAAGAAATCACAATGGATCTCTTATTCGAAGAAACCATTCAAAAATGCCACTTTGCATTCTTTAGCCAAAATTCATAGTTTAATATCAACATTAACCAACAAATCCTTAATTGTTCAATTAGTGTGACTAGAGACAAGTTTCCTCAGAATCTACAATAGATTACTGAGTCTAACCTTTCTCATTGTCATACTATAAAGGTCAAACTTTAATAAGCTCACTTTGCTTTTCGCTGTGGAAACCATTTGCACATTTTATGAATGATTCATAACGAAAGCTTAATCAAGTTCAAAACTTAATTGCAGTAAGCTATGAAAAAATCTTAGATCTATGGTTCAATGCTAACTTCCGAAATCGATATCAAATATCGCTCCCATTATAAGTTATAGGATAATTTTCTTCGATAAGAAAACAGTAGAACCATGAAGTATCAAATACTTCGCAAATGATTCTGACATCCTATTGGACTTATATGGAAGCTTTCTAAGGGTCATTTCATTTTATTAATTACGTAGTTCCATTTATAGTTTATCACTCACAGATTTCACTTCAATAAGTCAAGTTTTTTCTACATTGGAAACATATGATGTTACACACTAAGTAATAAAATAATTTTATTACTCGGGATCATAGAAAAGATATTCTATCAAATAGAATACAATATTCTATTAAATAGAATAAATGATAAACTTTTACTTGTACATTCGAGACATAAGTACTTTTCAATTATATAACTATTATACAAAAGAAAGATTTAAATCTCAAACTTTTAAAGATTTGAATTTTCTATTTATATATATCATATACATAACTATAGAAACTAATGTAACATTAATTAAAAAGAAGAATTAGTGTTACTGGAGCATATTCCGAAGAGTATTGAAACTAATTCGGTAACACTCAATATCAAACGAACCAAATCATATAAGATTCGATTTCTCCCACTGACCAATTCCATCACGATGGAATCATAGATGAATAATATTGAGTAAGAATCATATTCATTAAATAATCTTAGAACTATTTGCCAGAAATTCATATGTTTGATCATATCAAACATCTTTGAACAATTCAAAGATTCATGATGAATTTTAAAGATACAGTTTTCAAAACTTTAAATCGAATATCTTTTAACCATTCAAAATATTATATATCCACGTTTCATCGGAAACATATTGAAAGTTCTCGAACCATTCAAGACGTTCAATATATGTTCTTTCAGAAATACGTAACTAAGTCATGACAATTCATTAACTAAGTTACAAAGTAAAGAAAACTACTCAAGGCAATTTATAATTCTTTAAACTACGTGCATCTAATGTATTGGTTTAATAAATCTTGTGGTCCAATGACGATCATTGGTTAAATGAGATTTAATCACATCCTGAATATAATATTCATTAAATGGATAAGGATATATGGTGTGATCTCATATCAGACCATCATTTACCATACGGAATAAGCATCTAATGATTATGTGATAAAATCTTATAAAGCACTGTTCTAAGTTATTTAGTTAACCAAATATTTTTCTTAATGTTTATCTCTTCGCTAATGACACTACTAGTCGTATTAAAATATGTAACAATTGTTTATAAAGAACAAGTAACCATCCAATAGTCGCAAGTTCTGATATCAAATATCAAAACAATCATTAAACAATATTTTAAATAACTAGACGGGAGATCTGGTATCCAATACTTATAGTTGTCGTATTGTGAGAATCAATATTCTCTACACATAACTATACACATCTCATTTATTTAGCTTTATAATTTACCTTCAACTATTCACAATAATTATAAATAATTGATTAGCAAACTGTGTCAGACACATTACCTCTAAAGGTCACTAAAGCCAAAAAACATCATTATCAGATAAACAAATACCTAATGGGGTTTTTTAATGCCAGTCAAGAATCTCGAGACATGAACTAATTCACGTCAATTTTTACTGTAAAAGAAATTGTTCTCTCTAGACTATTATATCCTAAAACATATATCTATTTAGATTATCTATCATGACTTAGAAACTAAGTCACTAACCATCTTGATTTTTCAAGAAAAACGGAACAACAGTTCCCGATGGTTTTGACTAATCTAACAATATCCAAGCTTACTCTAAATCTAGAACCTATTCTAGAAATCTGCAACCATAAGGAAAGTCAGAAAACATATATATATATATATAATATTCATGCAATGGTATAGAAGTTCAATTCTATATACACAATATAATAAAGGAAACAAAAGCGCAAATTTTCATAATATTACACACTGCTTTAGTTATGGATTTTTAACCCAGCAGTGCCTCCCACTACTTTACATAATACCGTAATCCCCAACGGAAAACGGGAATCCAATAATTAAATTGAATTCCATAGTGAGAAGTGGACCCCATGAATATATTTCGACTCACAGCTTTGGCACGTTCTCGCCTACGTATATTCACAGGTAGACAACTCATTGTCAATCACACTCACTGTGACTCCTGATTTTGGTCCTGATTGTTTCTCGTTATGACAATTTTGGCACGTTCACAAGGAGGCGTATCAAGGCTTCACTTGTCAGTGACAAACTGAAGCTACCGATGTAGTCCTGACAGCTTTGGCACGTTCAGGATTTCCACTTTCACTTGAATTTGTCTCTTGTCATAAAATTTCTACCGGCGCAAATGAACTACCATCAGCCATAACTACACAGCTTTGGCACGATACAACTACAGCATCAGGAAATCATTTGCATCTGTACTGACAAGGCGGACCAAGAAACAAATATTCCTAATACTAGTTACTTTAATGCCTTATTTAAGCGGGGATATTCCTAAAGAGGGTTCTAATCTACATCAAATGTAGATTTTAATCTAGATCAATTTATCAACAGTTTAATTCTACCTGGGAAAACATAGCTTAACTTAACCATTAAATCTGCATTATGTTTTCCGTTAACGTAGAACCAAAAAGTTAAGAAACGTATAAATTACATGCATGTACAAATATCAAAATTGGATTATATGTCATATATCAAGCATGATAAATGTAATGGATGAAGGATCAGACCTGCTCTGATACCATTTTTGTTTAGTGCGAGAGCGGCGGAAGCTCGCGGTTCAGGCGAAATCGTAACTTTAAAACTTTTAAAGTTACCAAATAAATTATTCAATATCCAATATGAATAATTCATTCATATTTCACCTAAAAATATTTATTCGATATCAAATAACGACATAAATAGATTAGAAATATCGCGAAACTTTTACGAAAATATTTTTCCGTAAAATGGCATAAAACACGTTTTTGTCCGAACCGAACAACCAATACACATGGGGCTGACCAGGTCAGCTACAATAATACTTGGACAGTTCATGGGCTGTCCGAACAGTGACCAACTCACTGTTTGGACAGCGGACACCCGGTAAGCCCGAAACTCACCTGGTAATGCATGTTTTTCACCTTTTTCGCATATTTCAACTCCGAAACAATTTCCGAAAATTGTTCTAATGCCCAAAACACATCCAATACATTTATACAACATAATTTGCATCACCAAAATCACAGAAATTCAAGATCTGATTTGGTAACTAAAAATATCATTTTCATGCTTTAAATCCAATTTTCTCAACATTAATCATATCAACATTAACACCAACCAAAGCCACCACCTATAAAGAACTCAAGAACAATTCTATGAGTTACAAGAGTGGTCATAACATTCTAGAATGGCAACAAGTCATCAAATGATAAAATTAAACTAATATTACATTAATATTATCCAATCAAACTTCACACATGCATCTAGCCTCCAAATCCATCCTCCAAATCAAAAAGGCCCAAAATATAATAAAGGAAGAAACCTTAAAACTTGTCTAGATGCTCAAGAACAAGAAACAAACTTTCTAAGTTTAAGAGTTATTAAGTCTGTAGGGGTGTCTTAACACCCGGTGCCCTAAAGCCAACTGGTTTGAGAGTTACTGGCATAAAGCTCGCTACATGGATGAAGGATATTGTATATAAATAATTAAAAAAATCAGAAAAATATTTCATTGATAAAAAAAGGTGTGAATTTTGATATAACTTTAGGACAAAAATATTACTCTCTTCTCAACTACACTTGTGACTATTGTGGGCAAAATGAGTTGATTAATATTTTGTTGGTTGTGTGTATGGAGAATGGTAAAAAGAATCGAAGAATTTACTTATTCGGTAATTTAGAAAGAAATAAAACAACCATTAACTTTGAAAAGAAGTTTCACATGTTTAGTCATTAACTTGTTTATTTTATTTTCTCTTGTCTTTTTGCTTTTGTGTGCATTAGTTTTAGTTTGACATTTGTGGGTATCGTTGCTGTAAACCCTCACGAGACTACAACTCATCCACTAGGGACACCTAGGGGTTTAAAGGCTTGTTGCATACGCTAAATGTAATCGTGTTCCCTACGAAAGTGGCTTAGTTTAATTTTATGTTATTTTGTTGTTTTGCTCGAGGACTAGCAAAATGTTAGGTTTGGGGGTGTGATGAGTGATAATTATATCACTATTTCCCACTCATTTAGCCTAATATTTTGTATAGTTTCTCGAGTTTTGTGAACGTTTTGATGTGTTTTGTGTTATTTTGCAGATAAATAAAGTTTGGGAAGCATTGGAAGCAATTTAGGGCCAAAACAGTGGAAAAAGGACAAAAATGGCAAAATGGTAATTTGAGCGTCGCAACGCGCAAGCCTTCTGCGTCGCGACCGCTAACGTGCGCCGAGTTCTGCTAAAATACATCGGGACACGTGTCAAAATCTGAGAAGTTTGCTAAAATGCGCCGATAAAATGCGCCGGATGCTAACGTGCGCCTGCCACGTGTCATCATCACAGCAGATCTGCTAACATGCGTCGTGACACGTGTCATCATCATATGCTGCCGATAATACGCGTGCCATATGTCATCATCTAATTGGACCGCATCAACCGCGTGACACGTGTCAGCCACATCAGCCACATGCCGAGTCAGCTTGCCACGTGTCAGCCACATCATCATCAGCCAATCATCTTCTGCCACGTGTCATCATCTCATTGGACCGAACAAATCGCGTGCCGCGTGTCAGAATTCTATTGGGCCGACAGATTTCGCATGCCACGTCAGCAGTCAACAGGTCAAAGCGTGTCTGCTCCGCGTGCCAGCTCAGCATCGCGACGCGCTAAGGCAAATTTTGCCTATAAATTCTGCCCAATTCCATTTCATTTGCTTCATGCTTTCCTTAGTTTTTTTTAAGGAATTTAATGATTGCATCTTGTTTGTATTTATTTTCAGTATTTTAATTATGTATTTTTATTTTCAGTAATTGTAATAGTTTATTTTATTTTATTTTCTTCTATGTTTAGTAGTTAAATTTCTGCTGGGGGAAGGGTGAAGTTTTTATTATTTTAGTTTAGATTAATCCCCCTTAATTATAATATGGAAATTATAATTTAATAATATGGACTAAAGGTTATACCGCCTTAATGGTTGGTTTTATTTATTTGACATAATGTGATACCGCCTATATGGCCAGTCTTTAGGTGACAGATAATTACCGCATATATAGTTGGTTTATGGACAAATGATAACACCGCCTTTATGGTCGGTTGGACTTAATTAAAAATCTGACTTAATCAGGATACCGCCTATATGGTCGGTTGGTAATGTCACTGATAATTTCTATATTATAATAAGAGAGATTTCTAAATTAGAAATAGTAAGGGTGGATCCCCTAACCCCAACATTTTATTTTTATTTTAGGGAAGTGATGAAACACAATATTTACATACTTAATAATTGATTTAATTATATTTTGGGTAATACTTTAGTTTGTTTATTGATCTTAAGCTTAATGCTTCTTGTTGCCTTATCACCAATAAGATTGATATGGTAAACTTAAAATGAACTTGACGAATGGATTTTAGGTTTCAGCCTTATATTCAATAGCCCACGATCTTCCTTGAGGATAGATAACCCTTTAATAGATTTCCTTACAGGATAGACATATACCTGTCGGGCGGGGGTAGCCATAATTGGAACTTGAACTTAATGAATTCAGGTAACTTGGTTAACATAGACATATGATTAATTGAGTTATTTGGGTGTTTGCATCTGACCATCGACAGAGGCTTTTGCATATTTTTGTGTTACAGGTTAGCAAACTAATTTATTACACATATATAAGAGAATCAATTCATCTTTATAATAATATTGTGTGGAATCACAACCCTAGATATTTGTGTCTTTTGTTATTTTACTTAGTATTTTCTTTTGTATTTTTATTTATTTATTTATTTAGCAAATCCACATTCAACCAACCAAAAGCAATAATTCCCTTCTCCATTTAATTAGATATTTGTAAATAAATAGAATCAATAATTAATAACAATAGGAATTAAGTCATCGTGAGATCGATATTTTTATACTACTTGAACAATACGTGCGCTTGCGTTATACGCATGTGATAATGCCGGTCAAGTTTTTGGCGCCGTTACCGGGGACTTATTTTTCTTGAGTTATTAATTTTGAACGATACGGCGTAATCAACTTAAGCGACGTAGTTAAAATCTTGACTGTTCCAAAATTTTAGAAAAAATACATTTCATATACTCGAATTCAAGTACTTGACCTAATAATAAGTCCATAAACATAAAATGAAAACAAAAGGGAGGTTTTGTTTTGTCTGTTGTTCGTTGTTATTCAGTCCCTCTTAACCTTCAAAACCTCTTCGCGAACTTCTGTACGGTTCCTTAGCTGGGGAA
The DNA here is from genome assembly GCA_019454045.1 of Zanthoxylum bungeanum. Classification (NCBI taxonomy): domain Eukaryota; kingdom Viridiplantae; phylum Streptophyta; class Magnoliopsida; order Sapindales; family Rutaceae; genus Zanthoxylum; species Zanthoxylum bungeanum. Next base: position 260,202 of record SKCR01034000.1, read on the forward strand.
TGTAAGTTGCTTCTCTCTCTATTTCACTTTTATCTACAGTATAATTTTAGGGTTTTTCTTTTTAAATTTTTTTACGAGTTCTTAGATTTGGCTGTGCAAGATTCAATCTTACCTTGGTGGGAGTTTCTTTAATTAGTTAAAACGATTCGTTTAGTGTGTTTTTGAATGGGTTGTAATTGATATGCTGAGCCCTCCGCTTAATTTGATTATAAAGCAATTTCTTGGCTTGGTCAAGTTAGGTGGTTTAGTTTGTTTGTTTTGTATGATTCTAGGTTTAATTATGAAGAAATTATATTAATTTTTTTTTAAATGGTATGAAAAAGAGAAACCCATTTTTAGGTTTAGTTAAAATGTACTATCCTCTGTTTGACTGCAGGATTTATGTCAAAAGAAAATTCTTGATTCGAAGTTTTGCTTTATAAGTTCATAAGGGACTTATTAAGCTTTTTTTGCTGTGTGCTTTCAGGTGATTTGATTGTAGTGTCATCAGTCCTATTGGAGGGCATTGCAATGGATTCACCTGAACGAAGTCGGAGTTACGTGAAACGAGAAATAGATGATGGTCTTGCTGTTAAGAGCGAAAGGGGTAGGGATGATGAAGAATGGGAGGGTAGCGATAAAAAGAAGCATAGATCAAGCAAGTCTAGGAAGCCTAGCAATGGGGAAGAAGCTCAGGGATTAGATGGTAGTGGCAGACGGAGAAGTACTGGTGACAGAAACGAGAGTCGTAAGAGGTCTGGTGGCTCTAGCAAAGCAAATAGTGAAGAAGATGATTATGACACAAGAAAAGAGCAGCGTTCTAAGCAGTTGAAGAAAAAACAAGAGGAGAGTTCCTTGGAAAAGTTGAGCAGTTGGTACCAGGATGGAGATATAGATAATAAGAAAGATGGTGGAGATAAATCTGGGAGTAGAGGGCACGGTCGGGCCGATGAAACTGAGAGAAGGAAAGTGAGTTCAAAGTTATCAGAGCATGAGAGTTCCAGGAGTGGAAGTAAAATCAAGGAAGAAAGATCACATAATGGAGAATTTGAGAAGACACTGGATAGAGATTCGAGGTACTCTGATAGAAGGGATAGTGTCCGAGAGAAGGGTAATGATTCTTCTGAGCAGGGAAGAAGCTCAAGGAGGAGATGGGATGATTCCGATACTCTCAGGAAAACTGAAGAAACTAATTATGAAAGAGCTGATATGAGAAGTGGAAGGACTTCTGATTCTAAATACGAGAGTTCTAAGGAGAGAAGTGCGTCTGCAAGACTTGAGTCCAGTGAGAGTAAAAGCAGGGGTATAGATTCTCACAGTGAGAAAGGTATCAAGTCCAACAGCAGGGAAGAGAGAAGGATTGATCCTGAGAAGAGTAAGAGCAAAGGCAGGTTAGAGGCACTAGAAGAAGAAAATAGGGCTAGTCCTATTAGTCACGAGGACAGATCTGTGAGGGATAAAGATGAGAAGCACAGGCAGCAGAGAACTCCAACTGGTCGAGATGTTCCTGAAGGCCATGAAATGTCTTCCATCAAAGATGAAGATGGAAATACATGGATGAAAGATAAAAGTGTTAGGGAAGTTGGGCATTCTAACAAGTCCAGGACACCTGAGAGGAGTGGCAGACGCAATCAAGATTCAGAACACTCGGAGGGGGATCATGAAAGAAACATTGACATAAAACGGAAGGAACATGAAAAAGATATTCATAGGGAAGATAGATCAAAGGCTAGAGATGATAGCTGGAGTGACAGGAACAGGGATCAGGAAGGTTCAAAAGATAACTGGAAAAGAAGCCAGCCCAACAGCAATGATAAAGATGAAAAAGATGGGGATATTTTTTATGACCGTGGCAGAGAATGGGAGTTACCTAGGCATGGTCGAGAGAGGAATGACCACGAAAGGCCTCATGGTCGGTCGGGTAACAGAAAAGATGGAAGTAGGGGTGAAGCTGTGAAGACATCGTCAAATTTTGGAATTTCAAATGAGAATTATGATGTGATAGAGATCCAAACCAAGCCTCTTGACTATGGAAGAGGAGAAACTGGGCCCAATTTTTCCCAGAGATCCGAAGTTATTCGCCAATCTGAAGTTCAGTTGGCTCCAAATGAGCAAGAGTGGTCACATATGAGAGATGATAGGGCAAAACAAACTGACATTTATGGATCTGGGTTCTCGGGTGAAGATTCGAGATACAGATTTATGGATGACGGTACCTTCATGCGAGATCCAATTTCATGGAGAGATGAAATTGACTACCAGGGTGGTAAAGGAAGAGGCCACAAAGGTAATATGTCTGGTCGCCCTGCTGGTTATGGTGGTGGTTCACAGCCTCCGTATGGAAACCAAGAGTCTGGGTCTTTTGGCAGAACTCCAGTGAAAGGGAGTAGGGGAGGGAGAGGAGGAAGAGGCAGGCCTTCTGGGAGAGAGAACCAACAGGTTGGGGTGCCATTGCCTATGATGGGATCACCTTTTGGACCTCTTGGAATGCCACCACCTGGACCAATGCAGCCACTGAACCCCAATATGTCACCTGCTCCTGGTCCTCCAATTACCCCTGGTGTCTTCATTCCACCTTTTTCTCCTCCTGTTGTCTGGCCTGGGCCTCGGGGAGTTGATATGAATATACTAGGTGTCCCACCTGGTCTCTCTCCTGTTCCTCCTGGACCATCAGGCCCACGATTTCCTCCCAATATGGGGACTCTGCCGAACCCTGGTATGTACTTCAATCAATCAGGCCCCGGAGGAGGAGGTCCTCCTAGCATGTCTGGTCCTGGCTTTAATGCCACTGGCCCAATTGCACGTGGTACTGCACCTGATAAACCCTCTGACAGTTGGGCCCCTCCTAGATCTAGTGGAATAGCTGGTAAAGCTCCTTCCAGGGGAGAGCAGAATGATTACTCTCAGAATTTTGTTGACACTGGTATGCGACCCCAGAATTTCATCAGAGAGCTAGAACTCACCAACGTTGTAGAGGATTACCCCAAGCTTAGGGAGCTTATACAGAAGAAGGATGAGATTGTTGCTAAGTCTGCTACTGCTCCAATGTATTTCAAATGTGACCTGCGTGAATTTGAGCTGTCCCCTGAGTTCTTTGGAACCAAGTTTGATGTTATTCTTGTGGACCCCCCTTGGGAGGAATATGTGCATCGAGCTCCTGGTGTTGCTGACCATATGGAGTACTGGACATTTGAAGAAATACTTAATTTAAAGATTGAGGTAATCTGTATGCATATGAATTTCCTTACCATTGTCTTTCAATAAGAAATGAGTACTATAATGGTGCTTGTTTTTGCATTTGCATTTATGACGCCAATAATATACCTAGTAGACAATTAATTTTAATTTCTGTCCATTTGTGACTGATTACTAATAAACAAATCATAAGTTTACTTATTTCATAATATAATTCCTCAATCTGCAAACCTTGTTACCGTTCTATATGTAGTAACGCCTAAGGTTGTGAATGCACCATACATTTGTGGACTTTAGAGACTAATGTGTTTCTTCTCTAGTAAATGCCATACTTCTGTTTTTTGGATTAAATTATTGTTTATATTTGTCTATTTTGTTCTCAGGCAATTGCAGATACACCTTCTTTTATCTTCCTTTGGGTGGGTGATGGTGTAGGTCTTGAGCAAGGTCGTCAGTGTTTGAAGAAGGTACATAATTACAACTTGTAAATTAGAAAATGAATAGGACTCTGCTTTCCCTGTAGCTGTAATAAAATCATGTGCTGTGATATGCAATCAAGCATTTTATAATTGAAATTGTATTTTCATGGTAATGCAGTGGGGATTTAGGAGGTGTGAGGATATTTGCTGGGTGAAGACAAACAAAAATAATGCTACTCCAGGGTTGAGGCATGGCCACACATTGTTTCAGCACTCAAAGGTTGGTAGGATGTTTAGATTCGCTCGTGGATGTCTAAGCATTCTCATACTTCATGAACTACCCTCCTGCATATTTAATTCTTGGCCGACATACTCTTGTACTTATTTGAGATAGTCTTGACATTATGAATTTTTGATGAAGGAACACTGCTTGATGGGTATTAAAGGGACAGTCCGTCGAAGTACTGATGGTCATATAATTCATGCCAACATTGACACCGATGTGATTATTGCCGAGGAACCTCCTTATGGTTAGTAATAAACTTGACATCTTAGATATCAATCACAGGGATACTATTCTATCTTATTAGTGTTTATTTGCTAGTCTTCATGTCGACCACAAAGAAATCCATTTTGGCTTGTGCGCTGTGAGAAAAGAGTAATATGACGAGTAATCGTAGAAAAAATTGCTTTAATTGCAAAAACCAGTGTTTTGAAACCTAGACCGGTCCATTGACACAGTCTGACGAGAGGGTCAACGGTCAGAGGTCCGACCGGGGTTCAACCGGAGGTCGACCCTGGGTCAGTGTTTTAACTATATTTTTATTGTTAAAAAAAAAAAACAAAAACAAAATTAATAATAAAAAAAGAAGGGACCAAAACCCGCCCTACACGGACTGAGTCACCGGTTCACCTGTTGAACCGGTCAGGTCGGCGCCGGTTCACTGTCAACCGGGTCACCCGGACCGGACCTTGGACCAGTACCCAGTTCAACCGGCCGGTCCGGTCCGGTCCAGGTTTTTAATCCTTGGGAAAAACATATGCTTCATTTTGTGTTCTCCTAGGATACAATCGCTGCTTTATACTGAATCTTACATTTTGAAAATGCTTTTGCCCATGACATTGCAGGTTCAACTCGAAAGCCTGAAGATATGTATCGGATAATTGAGCATTTTGCCCTTGGATGTAGAAGGCTTGAGCTCTTTGGCGAAGACCACAATATCCGAGCTGGTTGGTTGACTGTTGGTAATGGACTATCTTCATCAAATTTCAGTACGGAGGTATGCTATCTTTTGAAAACTTGATTGATTACTGTTGGGGAATACTTCTATGCACAGTATTTTTCTGCTTCTGAAATTACCTGATTATTTGGACATCATTTGTATGGGAGATACAATAATTGAAAAACTTCTTACATATGCTGTTCACGATTAAGAAAAACACAGTTTTGGGACTTTTAGATTTAGAGGGAACAACGAGTCATAAGCTCAATTCTTGACCTAAAACGTGAAAAATCTACATAAATTGCACTTGCTTCTCTCTGCACCATACAGATCTGATTATAAGAATTTCCGCACCTCTTCTTGGTGGTATATTGTACAGGGAGAGATAAGGAGAGGGCGTAGGGTTGTTTTATCTTTCCCATTGTCAACCATATGTCATTTAACATGGTTATATTTTATAACATTGACCATATTTAATTTAATTGGGATATATTTTATAACATGGTGAGAAACCTATATAGACTCCAAGAGAATCCTTGCTTATTGAATTTCCTTAAACTGTTTTTTGAAAATGACTTACTAGAGGGATTTGGGTGTTTTCAGGCATACATTAAAAACTTCGCCGACAAGGATGGAAAAGTTTGGCAAGGAGGGGGAGGACGAAATCCACCTCCAGAAGCGCCTCATCTTGTCATGACAACCCCTGAAATAGAGTCGCTTCGCCCCAAGTCTCCTATGAAGAACCAGCAGCAGCAATCGGCGTCCATTTCAGTGACACCCATGAATTCCTCTGGTAGAAGGACCACTGGAAATTCACCACAGAATCCCACTGCCTTCAATTCAAATCAAGAAGCTTCTAGCTCTAATCCCTCCACGCCGGCTCCATGGGCATCTCCAATGGAGGGATTTAGAGGACGGGAAATGGGCAATATGCCTCCAGATGATAAGTATTTTGATATGTATGCAATTAGTGGGCAGGCTAATGGCGACTACCCAGATTTTGAATCTCAAAGACAAATGAATTTGTTGTAGCAAAATTTTGAGCATGAAACTGCCGTGTTGCTGTGTAATATTTTTTGTTCTGCTTTGCTTCCAGTATTTAGATATATCTGCGCAGTTTAATGCTCCACTTGTAAAGGGAAAAGCCATTTTCCCTAAATTTAAATAACGGAAATTATCAATTTTTGTGAAAAATTTCTATCTGAGAAATTAGAAATTGTTATAGCATTTTCACAGTCATTAAGTGTGTTAACTTCTACATTTGAATGAAAAATGATGCACCATTTTTTAAATTTTAGGTGAAAAGATATTGTAATAATTTCGGATTTTCTTTATTTTTAAGGTGGAAAAAATTACATAGAAATAAGCAAAGGGCATGGGCATCTGTTGATAAAAGGCAAAATAACCACATGCCTCAAGAACAGCAACCTTTTCTGTAATGGTGGTACATTATAACAAATCAAATTCTACATGAGTTCAGGAGTCACTCTGAACTGCTTAGTACAGAGTTTATTAGAACTATGCAATGATTATCAACAAAATCTTTACAAAAGAAATAACACAAATAGGGTTTAGTGTAGAATTTCATTCGTCTATTCTATCCTTCTCATGAGCTATCATGCGGTCATGCCTCACTTTTGAGCTGGTCGTTGGTAGCATTTTCTTAGTAGCATCTCCGTTATGATGTTTCACGTCTAATTCTCCGGCTTTTGGGGTGGTGGCATTGTAGCAGCGGTTTCTTTAACCGTATCTACTACAATTACAAGTGATGTTGGAAAGTGATGTTAGTAAGCATGTGCGGGTATGAGAGAGAGAGAGAGAGAGAGATACTGAAGAATAACGAACCTTGAGGCTGAGTTTGGGGTTGAGACAGGCTTTCCCCCTGCGGAGATGACTGAGCCTGCTGTTGGGCTGCAGATGCTTTTAGTTGATCTTCTGTCGTTTTTAAGTATTCTTCACTGGTGTATGCTCTATTTGGTGATGGAGAACCATCTGCAAAAAATTGGATAAATCACATGAAATAACCAGAATTCTTTGAGGAAGACTTTACTAGCCCTTTTGTAAATCTTAAGAACATAAAAGTGAGCACAGAGCACAATCATCTAGAAAGGGACATTGGTCTAACTAGGAGTAATCAGCCAAATTAGAGGCCTAATACAAAATCATAAAGAAACCATAACCACATGTAACATCATGTCGATTATGCTCTTGCCTTTGAGTCACTCGAAGAGTAAAATCCATGAAAAAAATGTATTAATACTTGATCCAGAGATTTCTAATATTTATGATTTGCAATTATCTTGGCCAGTCAATTATGGTATAGTCAGTGGTTTTCCCATGCTATGCACGGAGCTTAGCCATACCATAGTGGTCGCTTTGAGACCTCATGTTGAGTGTAAATGCTCCTTGCGCCTATTGGGACAGTTGCACAGTACTTCTATTCTGACTTTCCCCATCCCATGGGTTAAAACGGCCTATGGGAACTTAGCAACTTGGAGCTCTAAAAGAAGTTTTGTTTTGATTTCCCTTCTTCGCTTGCTATTTGCTTCACCGCCTACAGAGACTGAACTTCCATCGCCTGTTAACAACCCAGGTGATGAGCTACTTTCTATGGAAGTGGATCCCTACAGGTTCGCAACTAAAGGCCTGTTCACAATAGTGTTATCTCGAGCCCATCTTCCTCACTTCCTTAAGTGAGTTATTCAACTATTTCAAGTACGGATTTGGCAAGTGGTTCAACTGTCTCAAAAGCCCAATGAAGCTATTGGACGATCAAAGCCCTTTGTCTAAACAACATGGGTCTAGAAAGAATTTTGCTCTCAATATCTGTTCACACTCATCACAAACTAATTTGGAGACAATTTAGGTGCTTTATTATCTAATAATAGCAAGAATGTATGCAGGATAATTTGTATACTATTTAAATGTTAACAGGAGATTCTGATGAGCGATTCTGAAGATGAACTACAGGGTAGAAATTTTCCAATATTTGTCAACAGAAGTTCTAAAGATTGTAACTAATAATTTCTCAAGTTAAATAACTTCCGAGTTCAATATAGATCACAACCGAAACACACCTTATGAGGGATAAATATTCAAAGACACACCAATGCTTGCAAAAATAATCACAAAAGATAACCAGTTAGAAGGTTAATGCTGAATCACTTACTGGGGTCAGCCACTGTCCGAGAATCCTCAGTGCTGGTAACTGATGGAGGAGTTGAGACAGCGTCAGTTTTGTTAAAGTTGTATGAGTTTTGCTGTGGAGTTGAAATGTCATCAAGACCAATCTCACGTTCAAGGGTGCTCTTGAATTCCCTAGAAACATCCTATGTAGATGGCAGCATTCATTATAACATCATTCTCAAACTTGACCTCAAAAAAGGTAAAAACCTAAAATAAAAATAAAACCTGCCTGAAGTTCTTTAATGGTGGGTTGAAATGTACGCAGAGTTTTCCCCAAATTCCGAGCAACCTTCATTTAGATAACTGAATTGAGATTAGAAAAATAGAATTATAAATTATAATGCTAAACTCTGAAAGCAATCAAAGGACGATTCTTAAGGCACAAATAGTGCAACAGTGGAGTCAACTGATCCTTAATAATGACAATCTTAGCCCCCAAAAACGAAAAATGAGAAATCATATCATAAAATAGATGTTACTTGCCCATAAATTAGCATATTTCAATGACAACACTTCTCTATTGTTGATGCAAATGTGGTAATGGACTACAACTCAATAGGGCTGTATCACATAACTGACCTAAATGGTTAAAGATTTAGATTTGTTGAGTAGTACAGAGTTGATGAAACCAAGAAGTAACAAAACACGCCAGAATTAATGCACCATTCAGCTCAAGCAGGCAGTACTTATCATTTCTAGATGGATTAGTCATCAAAAGCTTTGGGTTGTGTCACATCATTCAAACTCCCATATGAGAGAGATTCTAGATTTACTCGCAGGCCAAGAAACTTCATAAATTTCAGAAGTTGAAATCCTCAAGAAGATTCTCAATTTGCTTCATGAACACTTCATAGTTAACCATATGGATTCCCTCGCCTAACTTTGAACAGCACTTTCAATTCGAGCACCAATATCAGAACATAGTTGAACTTTGTTTATGTCGCCATTTCATAGGGACTTTTTCCTTCTAGAGAACATATAATCTTCTCCTCTCTTTTTACGTGTTTCTCCAAATAAGTAGCAAAAGATCAATGATTTACAAAATTTGTATAACTTACACCCAGTGTTCTAAAAGATTATCTAGGCGGCCGCCTAGATGACCGCCACGATTAGGAAGAAAACAACGACCTAGGCAGGCTGTCAATGGAAAAATCAAGATCTACGACAAATGGTGGCTTGGATTAGCACGTGAACACTTGAAATGAGGTGGCCGACCATTTCTGATCTGGAAAAAAGTGACACGCGTTCCTATCAGCGGCCAGAGATGGTGGCGCGGGTAGTTCTTGCGCCCATGGCCGCAGTCGATGATGGCCTGAATCATTCAAACCCTAATCCTAATTAAACCCAAATTTCCAAACCCTAAACCTAATTGATCTCAATTTGCCAAACTCTAAACCTAATTTACCTCAATTTGCCAAACCCTAACCCTAATTAATATCAAATTGTCATAACCTAACCCTAATTGACCTCAATTTGCCAAATCCCAACTCTAAACCTAATTGAACCCAAATTTTTAGATGTAATCAAAAAATTTTGAATAAAAAATAAAGACGCCTAACCCATCCGTTCAGGCGCCGCCTAGAAGGCTAGGAGCTGGGTGCTCCCTACCATACGCCTAGCTCCTACCGTTTTTCAGAACCATGCTTACATACTCTCCACTCTAATATTCAAACCTCAACTCATAGGTAAAAACAATCCAAGCCCAAATTTTTCACACAGCGAGATAAGTAAGCATCCTTATGAAATCATCATAGTACTATCACAACTCACCTCAGCAAGACCTTTGGGACCAAAAACCAACAAAGCCACCACCCCAATAACCAGAGCCTCAGGAGCTCCAACTCCAAATAAAGATGCATAAAACACACTCCCTTTACACCTCCTCTTCTTTTCTGCACCACCATTTCCACAAAAAAAAAAATCAAAAAGATCATAACTTTTAACAATAAAGAAACACACAATAAACATAGATAACAAACAGTACCTAACACATTAACAGACTTTGGGGTGACTGAAATACCCAGATGCTTTAATCCACTCCATGGTGAAAAAAGACTCGAACCCAGTTGAGGAATCCATGTGGAAATATGAATTTTTTTTCTTTTGGGACATGAAATTGTGTAAGAAGGTAATGACGAACACAACAATGTGTTAATTGATGAAATTGATGAGGCCATGACCATGCCTGTGGTCAATTCAAGTTCAGATTTTGTTTCAGAAAAAAAAAATGTGATATTTTTTGTTAAGGTCCAAAAATATATCTGTTGATAAATTTGCATGCCATTTTTGTCAGTGTGCAAGAGTAGCTGTCGATTGGTACTTCTTGTCTTAACTGTTACTGGATATATTAATCTCATAATTGGGCTTGTTGTAAAGTGTGAGCCCAAATTTAGCCATTGCATTTTGGGCTTATGAAATTTGAGCCTGTCCATAAAATTGGGCTAGAAATATCCAGCTGTACTGAGTTAATTCTATTAGATACTCTTGAAATTTGATTAAATCATGATTTTACTAATAAATATTATATAATTATTAATTATTTATAAGTGTTGTTAGTTTTAAATAAGTGGGTACTAGGATGGTAGAAAATCCTGAACCCAATGAGATTCAAGATCCTGTACGAAATTCAAAATAATTTTTTTTTCTCAAATATCGATTTTTTGCTTAAAAATGCTTTATCTGATGGATAATCATCTCGATTCAAAAATTAATATGAGATTCGGAACGATTTTTTACGAAATAAAAAATTAGGCTTCAGTTTTTGCCTAAAAAATTCTAATCCCAATGAAAAATCTTTCTTAATCAAAAACTTATACGAGATTTTTGACGAATTTTCATATTGAATCCATAAACGGAATAAGACTGACAAATCCTGGTCCAATTTGTTAAGGTTAGCTAGTAAAATTCTCTTGGAATGGTATAAAAGATATGGAGTACCGAATCTCGGTGACGTTGGTGGGGGAGAAAATTAATTTTTTTGTCATGTAATGTTAAAAATTGAAAAGCAAAAATATTTGAAAATAAAATTTTATATTGGTGAAGTGATGATAAGTGGAATTTTAATACGAAAAATTTAAGTATCACGAAAACGGAGATTAATTATGAAAATATTACTCAACAAATACAAAAATCGATTTTCCAAATGAGATTAATGCATATGAAAGAATCAATAATCTTAAATATGGGAAATTAGTCAAACTAGCCAACAAAACAAAACATTTTTTCTAATTAATTTTTATTAAGTTTTTGTTATACATTGTAGGCAAAAATCACATAGCCAAACATACCCTCAAAATAATTTTTCATCTTCACATTCCACTCATCTCCCTTTCTCTCTTTCACTTTTCACATTTCACATTTCACATTCCACTCATCTCCCTGTCAAAACGACGACAGCTAGCAAAGAAGACAACTTTTGACTTTTTTTTTTTCAGATTCAAACAAAAAACAAGTAAGTTATCATGTGTTTTTTATTTTGTACAGAAATACATGTGTTTTCTTGATGTTTTGGTTCGATTACATGCTTCCATCTTATTTTATTATTGTTTTGTTGTTGTTGTAATGTGCATACTCTGTGTTTGATAAAATGCTCAATACGTCTGGTCGTTGATAGTGCGACAACATCGCACACATGTCACACAAATATCGCACAGTATAAACTTGTTGTGTGACATTTGTTGTCGTATTTTTTTACATTAGTCAGTGCGATATCAATTATCGCAGAGTGTTATCGCACTGTTTTTATTTTGTACATGAAATGCATGTGTTTTCTTGATATTTTGGTTCGATTACATGCTTTCATCTTGTTTTATTGTTGTCTTATTGTTATTTTATAATATGCATACTCTTTGTAATGCCCAATATGTTTAGTCTTTGATAGTACGACAACAATTGTCGCACTCTGTCGCACAACGCATAGTTATGTGCGACATTTATTGTCGCACTTGCATTATGTAGAATGACAATCAGTGTGATATCAGTTGTCGCACCGAGCGACAGCTGACGTCTCTCAAATAGGCAGTACAACAATGTGTGCGACAGTGTGTGTCTCACAAAAAGGTAGTTTCTTTTATTTTTGTTTGACATGTTATATATTGCTGAATTTTTAGTTATGTCGACACACCCATGGGCTTTGGCTATACAAGTAGAGGACCGTTTTCGAGGTTGGGTAACAAACATGACGAAAATATGAAGAATTTTTTATATCCTAAGGAGCAATTTGACCGAGACACAACTGCAAATGTTCAAGAAATCAATATTTGGACATTTTCTTAACAAAAATTTAGATTGAGTAATGATAATGTACAATGTGATAATCAACGAAGTTATCCAATCCGAAGATGATGAAGAAAATCAAATCTGAATTCAGATTCGAGATAAGTTCACTCGATTTTCGATCCATGAGTGGGCTTTAGTAATTGGCGTTCAGTGTGGTGTAGATTTTGGAAGTGTCTGCAAGAGTTATAACATGCATGATCCATATTTTCCTTGTCGGTCCCTAGCCAAATTGCGATATGTGGATGTGATGATCAAGCAGTTAGACTTCTCGTCAATACTGGATAAAGATGTGTTGATGATATCTTTACACTATTTTACTGATAGGGTATTGATGGCTCGACCACAGGCTAGGCCAGCTGATTATGGCCTGATGAAATTGCTGGATGATAGAGATCTTTTTTTGGGTTGTCAATGGGGAATATGGTATTGGAATGTTATATATGCTGAATGTAAGCGAATATTAGAGGGGAAAAGGAAATATTCAAAAGAAAGCATGTGGAGAATCCAAGGCACGTAGAAGAAAAATACAATATGAACAGATTTATTTATGGTGTTCAGGCATGGGCATTCGAAGCAATTAGAGGGTTTTCGGATCAACAAGCCGAAAAAAGAAAAGAAATTATGCACATTCCGTAAATATTGAAGTGGAAACTGAAAGGAAACTCCTCGGATGCTCAGTTGGTCGTTTTGCTCCAACAATCGGATGATGTTGTGAGTATTATTCATAAAATTAACTCTATATAAATTATTTTACCAGTTATATATTGTAAATAGTATAATATTTTTTAATTACAATTTAAGGTTAAACAAATATTGACGCTAAGATCTATTGAGAAAAATTTACCTTCGTGGCAATCCGTCAAATGAATTTTATGGAATACGCCAAGGTGGATCGGAGAGGAAAATACTTTTACATCTTTTACTTAAGTTCTAGAATTACACTTATTCTAATTAAAATTATATTTTTTTACAGTATAAACAATAGATGGAAGATCATAGAGAGTATTTCTCTCTAATGATGCATGAGGATCAAGCATTAGCCATGAACACTCAAGATGAAAAGATATATGAGAGGTGTTAAGAATAGGGCATACCTTGTAACACCCAATATTTTCAGCCACAACATTAATCACAAGATGATTAAATCCTCCATATGACGAAAATATTCCTCATATGTGTTAGGATATATGCCTAAGAGCTTCATGTAATGTAAATGGAATAATATTTTATGAAATGAAACAATGCATTATTCATTTATAAAAATGTTTGTTTAATATCACATATTTTAAATTTTATCCTTTACCCTAAATAATTTATGTGCCTTCAGACTTAGTGTATGAGTGTCATACACAATATGATTTAAGTCTGAAGTTAGTAAGTTAAAATAGTCCATAGAGAGTAAACAAATCAGGTACTTTGTTTGTGGTTGATCTATAATTGTGGTCCATTCTATAATTGTATGGCGACCTTGATCCGGGATCGTCCATGTGGAGACATGAGAATGGAGGCACCTTATATGATGTGATCATATAGAACTGGAACCAAATAGAAATGAGTTTATTATAATATCCGTTAAATAAAGAAATTCATTTGATCTACTAGATGGTCATATATGGATTGATCTTAATCCTGAGTGTACTACGAACTCCTGCATAGCAGGCTATTTCCTTTGATTGACAAAGGTGAGGTTGGTGTAGCAATCCCGACCAATAGCTACGTACTTTGGGGACATGATTTGGTGTGTACTTGGGGACGTTTTACATAAATATTGAGTTCACTCCTTCTTGCGAGAAGTAGATGAGTATCTTCCTTAAGGGTTGATTCGGTACTTGAACGGCTAGAGCACTCAAGTCTTTCTATTGTGAAAAGAAAGATTAACATTCATAATAGTTATGAATAAATCGTTAATTAGAGAATCAATGGTACTTAAGGTAAAAATAATTAGAGAGGTATAACGGATATTATGACCCGGCTCTAATTACAAGATACTCGTGAAGAGCCAATCCGTATGTAATGACTATATCGATGGACACCGACGTGGTTCAGCTTAATTTATCTATCTGCGACATGAGAGTGCAGCTTCAGGTTTTTAGTGGAATAACCTAGAATTAATAATTCAGAACATTTGATTAAGAGCTTAATTAATATTTCAGGATTATTATAGCTCGAAACCGTAGGTCCATTTGGTCCCCGTGCTAGCTCGATATATAGTAACAGATTAAATATAATTTGATAGTCCAATTATATACTCATATATGTAAATATTATTAATATGATTAATAATATTATTTTTTCACACTTTAAACTATATGTTAAAGTTTAATATATAATTTTTATGATTATATGATCATTAAACACATGTTATTAAATTATATATGATATAATTTAATAAAGGTCAAATTTGGAAGTTCTAAATTTTGGGTTTTGGAAACCTTTGGATTTAATTTAGAAGTTACACCTAATTAAAAGGTGTTAACTTTTTATTTTTGTAACATATTTTTCTTTATGGAAAATAAATGATATATTATAATTTTTTTTAAGAAAGAAAAAATCAGGGGGTGGCCAAAAATATGCAAGGGTGGAGCTCAGGGGTTTGTTTTATTTTAGAAATATAAAACCCTAGGTATATAAAGAAAATTATATTTCCTTTTTACCTAAACCTCTCATTATAACCCTAGCCACCCTCTTCTTGTTTTAAGAATTATCTCAAGTGTTAAGAAAAGAAAAAGAAGAACAAAAAGAAAACCTTGTGTGATTTAATTAGGGGTGTGCATTAATCGGTTTTAACCGATTAACCGAACCGTTCCGACCCATTTTTTTATAACAGTTCGGTTATTGTGATTAAATCGGTTTTTGCGGTTAAATTTTTAACTTTTTCGGTTATTCGGTTCGGTTACGGTTATGAGATTCGTATAACTGAACCGATCGAATAACCGAAATATATACATGCTTCAAAACCCTAAATAAGTAAATAACAAAATTTCATAGACCGATTGTTAGATAAATTGTTAAAACCAAAAATTATTAAATTATTGGCTATTAAGAAACCCAAAATTTCATAATATTGTGTTAAATATTAAATTTGATGAATATGAATTTATATTTATGTTAAATTGCTTTGTTGAATGTTGAGTTGATGAATTTATATTTGTTGGACTGGTTAATAACCGAATTAACCAAAATCGACCGAAATATAATGATTCAATTGGTTAATGGTTATGTGTCATAATATGGTTAAATCAGTTACACATTTACTTAATCTAAAGTGTTTAGGGATTAGTTTGTGAGTGTAGCTCACCCTACTTTCTGTAGGTGACAAGATATAGCACTGAAGATCTTTTGGTATCGAATAAAAACTTATCATCTCATTCTTCTATTATATTACACGGCAGTGAGCAATTTTATGCTCACTGCTGCACATAAAAAGTTTATAACGGGGCTTGGTTTGAATTCATTTTGCTCTATATATTTTGGGGAATTTTTAGAGGTGTTTTAGTACTGTGTTGGGGTTGTTTTTAACTGAAAAATATATCTGAAACACAAGGGATATTCACGCAAATATGGGCTGATTTGGGCAGTGAGCTGGGCGCATTTCTGGTCCAAAATAATCCAATTTTGTGCCGCTATTCGGGGACTTTTCTGGGGCTAAAATTTTGTTGAAAACATAATCAAAATTTCAGTGGTGGAGCTGGTCAGATTCACCCTTAAGGAGATAAGGGTAGAAAAAATTCTAGTCTGATCCCGGGTGCCTAACGTGTTTCCGCTACTCTAGGAAAGTGGTTCCTGCAATTGACATCAAGAGCAGGGTTGAAAAATGTTATTAACCCTTCTTTTTTTCATTTAAAGTTACTGTTTTTATTTATTTATATGAGTTATAATAATAATATGCATGTTTAGATGAGTAGACACAAAATAATATTCATTAGATGAATAGTTATTGTTGTTTCATGTAATGGATATATTTTTACATTGGTCGTAAATTTTTCCGGCTCTTATTTTTATGTTGTTTTTGGTTTTGGGATGTAAGGCCATAAGGCCATTTCTTACGGATGTTGTAATTTATCCTATGTAAAATTTCAATCTTTTGTAATTTGGAGCACCAAAGCCCCAAAATGAGCCAACACCACCTTGGAGGGAGATTTGAAGACCAAAGGATGCCTTGAGAATTTTATGTACTAATTAGATTAGTATAGGAAAAAATAAGAGCCCGGTCATTGCAAAATTATTTTTTATGTTGTACCAATGTTTAATTCGAAATGTTTGAATAACATGTCATATACCTTAGGGTGCCTACTCTTGCATTTTCACATGCCATAACATGTTTTGGCTGTGTAAATATTATAGACATAAAATATGATTTTATGTGATTTAAAATGGTTAAATTAGAATATGGTATGCATGGAAAATGATTAATTGGATTAATTATTTTTGTAGTTTAAAATTAGAAATTCTAAAATAACGGGTTTAATAAGTACATCGGGAATTCCATTGGTATATAGGATAGAATCCTGGACGCAAATTCCATAGCTGAATCTGAATGGACGGTAATGTGGTCTTCACTCGGGATACAACTCCATGTACCATTGGATTTTATAACGCACTTTGATTAATTAAATGGTTTAATTAAAATTTTGACCACTTTAGAATTTTAATTTTAAACATGTTAGTGTTCCAATATTTTAAAATTTAAAATATAATAGGTCACTAAAACTACCTCAATTAAATTAGTTTAAATTGAGTAAAATAATTAGTAGAGACTAATGGATATTAGTGAGATAAATTTTAAGAGTTAAAATTAGTAAGGTCACTAATAGTGGTCTAATGTAAATAAAAGTTATGATTTAGCCGCCATAAATTCATTCACACTAGTAAAACAAAGTATTAGATATTTTAAAATAGAAACCTTAATTTTAAAATAATATTTGGGAGAGGGATATACGACAATATATCCCGCGATCTCTCTTGTTAGTCCAAAAACGTGAGATTCAAAAGGTGCCTCGAGACGGCTTTGTTTTCGTCCCCCTACGGATGGTGTCCATTTTGGGTCAATATCAAGTTTGGATTCCAAGAGGATAAAGACTCTAGATGTATCTGTTGAACTGACATACCATACAACGGTACTTCACAAGTTAATTCCAAGGGCTCCGAAACGACGAGTCACACTCACAAAGGAATGATTAAATATTAATCAAAATTCCTTAATCAAATCAAACGGTGGTTGGTTAATATATGAATAAAAGTTATTCCCATATATATTAATCAATTGAGATTGTCTCGATCTATCAAGCAAATACTTGACCTATCCTATAACGACATTTATTTGTGGGATGATAGATTTCTGTGGCATAGTAATTCTCTTAGGTTTCTAATTCATTATTCATGGTTCATACATCATGTTTAATTTTATGCCAAAATGTTTGATAATTTTAATATGCGATGAATGAATGTTAAATGCATGTTTATTTTATTTTTCAGTCATGGTTTCTCCAATTATTTTCATTCTCTCTAATGATAAATTAACGAGAGAAAACTATGTTAAGTGGAAAAGTAACATGAACACTATCTTGGTGTGTGAAGACCTAAAGTTTATCCTGACGGATGAGTGTCCTCCGAGCCGGCCAGAAATGCTGGCCAAACTGTGCACGATGCCTACAAAAAATGGGTCGCTGCTAATGAGAAGGCATGCTGCTACTTGCTAGTAGGGATGTCCGAGGTTCTCGCTGCAAAGAATGAGTCTATGGCTACAACATCTCAGATGATGCAGTCATTGCAAGGCATGTTCGGGTAATCTTCGGAGCATCAACGTCATGAGACTATGGTCTCAACGATGATTGCTAGGATGAAGGATGAGACATCAGTCCGAGAACACGTCTTGAGGATGATGACCTACCTCAATGTAGCTGAAACTCATGGCTCTCGTATTGACGAGCGAAGCTAGGTGACCATGATCATGGAAACTCTTCCGAAGAGTTTCATGTAGTTTAAAAGCAACTATGATATGAACAAGTTGTCTTTTACTTTGACCTAGCTACTAAATGAGCTCACTCATTATGAGTTCATGCTTGTGGATCCTCGTAAGCCCAATGTCGAGGCAAATGTTGTAGAGTCTTATAAATCTGCAAAGAAGAAGAAGAATAGCACTGCGAAGGCTAAGGCTACGCCTATGAAGAAGAATAACAAGAAAGGCTCCAAGGATGCCAAGCCCAAGGGAAAGTGTTTTCACTGCAACAAGGAAAGACCTTGGAAAATGAACTGTCATAAATACCTTGCTGAGCTGAAAGAGAATAAGGCTACATGTACATACGATTTACTTGTTATCAAATCTCTATTAGTGGAGGATGATAAATCCGCATGGATTATTGATTATGGAGCCACTAAACATATTTGTTCTTCTTTACAGCTACTTAACTCATGGAGGGACCTTGCTGAAGGTGATTACACCATGAGGGTCAGCACAGGGGATACCATTTCAGCAAGAGCAGTGTGAGTTTCTAGTTTAAATTTTTTGAATAATAGTTATTTAAATTTAAACAATGTGTTATTTATTCCTGAGTTTCGCAGGAATTTGATTTCTGTTTCAAAACTTTTGGATGATGGTTTTTCTGTTTCGTTTAATAGTAATTTGGTTATTATTGGTAGAAATGGATTAATCATATGCACAGGAAATTCAGAAAACAACTTGTATCTGTTAAGACCGTTAACACATAAGTCACTGCTCAACACTGAGATGTTTAAAGTTGAAAAACCTAAAATAAAAAGGCAAAAGATTTCTCACGATGACACATATCTGTGGCATCTTAGACTTGGTCATATCAGCCTTGACCGGATAGATAGGTTGATAATGAACGGAGCCTTAAACCAGTTAAAGCTCGAAACTTTACCAGTCTGTGAATCTTGTCTAGAAGGAAAGATGATCAATAGACCTTTTACTAGAAAAGATATAAAAGTCATTCAACCACTTGAGCTAATATATTCGGACATTTACGGACCGATGAACGTAAGAGCCCGAGGTGATTATGAATACTTTGTCATATTTATTGACGATTATTCAAAATATGGGTACGTTTACTTAATGCAGCACAAGTCAGATACGTTTGAAAAGTTCAAAGAGTATCGTGTTAAGGTTGAAAACCAATTAGGTAAGACAATCAA
The DNA here is from genome assembly GCA_019454045.1 of Zanthoxylum bungeanum. Classification (NCBI taxonomy): domain Eukaryota; kingdom Viridiplantae; phylum Streptophyta; class Magnoliopsida; order Sapindales; family Rutaceae; genus Zanthoxylum; species Zanthoxylum bungeanum. The sequence goes on from SKCR01034000.1 coordinate 279,634, forward strand.
AACACTACAATCAGATCGTGGAGGAGAATACCTTGATAGAGATTTTGAGGAATTCTTAATTGAGCATGGGATAGTATCCCAATTCACAGCACCTGGAACACCACGGTAAAATGGTATTGCATAGAGGAGAAATCAGACCCTGCTAGACATGATAAGATCTATGTTTAGTTATAACTCACTACCTAGTTCGTTCTAGGGGTATGCAATGCAAACAATAATGTATATCCTTAATGTATTCCATCTAAGTTGTTCCTAAGACTACCTTAGAGTTGTGGAGTGGTCGTAAAACTAGTTTAAGATATTTATATATACAAGGGTGTCTATTTGATTACGCCCAAAAAGTATTTGCGGTTGTCGTAATATAGTTGGGGTGTCGATTCCTCAGAGAGATGGTTACATGAACTAATTTACTCAAACAAAAACTTTAGCAATAACTTATTTAAAGAAAAGATTGAATTGGCAATTAAAGTAAAGATTAATAAGAAAACATAAAGATATCAGCAGAGAAAAGCAGCAAAGCATCGGGAATCCCTCTTGTATCAAACTCATATAGTCAGTTATTGATTCCTGTTATTATGCAATTGAAAGTTTCACATCCTAAACCAACAATTGGAAGATATTCAATTCTACACCTATTAAATTCTAAGGTAATCAATGATTATTTTCTCTATGTTAACAACACACAAAAGTTATCATTACGAGTTATCTAACGTCGATAATATACCCTAAGGCAATACTGCAACAGAAGACCAACACAGAAAATAACTTTACCAGTCACAACTGGTTTCACAAATCACACATAGAAAAATCATGGCTGGATCTATATAGGAGTTGACAAAACAAGTTTCTGGATTATAAAGTGAAAGATAATAAAGAACAACAACCATCAATTGTATTAAACATTAAAAAAGTACTTTAAGAATAAAAAAACATAAGAGTTCATCATTAGCTTTGCCTAAGAGATTAGCTCTCCATGGAAGAAAGAGATACAATCTTGATAGATCAGAGAGACGTCATAGTTTCATTGAAGTTCTTTGTTCTCTTCTCTTGATTTTATTTTTGTGGCTCTTTGTTGTGTGTTTCTCTCTTGTTTCTCTCTGTTTTTCTCCTCTTTTCTCCTCTTTTTAGGGTTTGGACGAAGTTGGGTTTATATAGAAAAGTCTCGGAGTCATAATACGCATCAAAGACGTCAAAATCAGTGGGGTCTTCCGAGGCACCGCGACATCAAACTCCCAGGAGTTTTGTCTTGGAGCATGATTTGGTGAGGGCGCCGCGGCACCTGGTGTATGTTGGGGTTTTGGCGCAGACGCAGCGGAAGATCGAGGTTCGGGCGAAATCGTAATTTTAAAATTTTTAAAATTACCGAATAAATTATTCAATATCCAATATGAATAATTTATTCATATTTCACCTAAATATATTTATTCGATATCAAATAACGACATAAATAACTAAGAAACATCGCAAAATTTTTACGAAAATATTTTTCCGTAAAATGGCATAAAACGTGTTTTTGACTGAACCGACCACCCAATACACATGAGGGCTGCCCAGGTCAGCCCCAATAGTATTAAGGTAGTTCATGGGCTGTCCGAACAGTGACAAATTCACTCTTGGGCAGCCGTCACCCGGTTGGTTCAAAAGTCACCCGTAACGCCGTTTTTCGCCATTTTCGCTTATTTCAACTCCGAAATATTTTCCGGAAATTGTTCTAACACGAAAAACACATCCAATACATTCATATGATATTTTTTTCATCACCAAATACACAATATTTCTAGATCTGATCCAGAAGTAAAATATATCAATTTTCATGCTTAAAATCTAATTTTCCAACATTAATCTAATTAATCTTAACACCAACTAAAGTCACCACAAATGAACCACCCAAGAAAAATTCTAGGCATTACAATAGTGGTCATAACACTCTAGAATGAAAACATATCATCAAATGATCAAATTGAATAAATATTACAATAATATTATCCAATTCTACTTCACACATGCTAAACACTTCCAAATCCATCTTCCAACACCAAAAGCCTCAATTTTAACAAGTAAAGAAAACCCTAGAACTATTCTAGGAATACAAGAACCAGAAACTAAATTTCTAAACTCAAGAATATTGAAGATTACATTTTAATCTCCAATTTTCCTAAGCTTTTTCTTGTTTTTCCTTCACTTCCAATCTTGAATCATCAAGCAACTATTTGAAAGCTTTTTGGAGGTGTTCATTTGGCCATGATGAAGATTAAAGAGAGAACAAAAAAATTTCTAATTTTAAAACAAGTCATTGCCGACTTTAAGGGGAAAAATTGTCATTTTTCAAATTTAATTAAATTAAATAAAGATTAAACTTTTTGTTAGCAAATCATATTTGCACACCTAAAGTTTAATAAAAACATGCCACATGTAACCAATTATAATTAAACATTTATCATAAATATTATGAAAGAAAAAGTTTATCATTTAATTATTTAAATATTTAACATTTAAATATCTAAATAATTAATTAATATAATTGTTATTATATATGTATTTTTATTTACATTAAATAACAAATACATATATTTATGGCATGTGTCAAAAACTCATTTGAAAAATAATTAATATGTATCAAATTAAATTTTATATCAAATACAAATACACATTAATTATTGAATTGACAAAAATCCTCTAAAGCATGTGTTTTCGTTTAACCGATTAAACGATTCAAATTAACTAATTTAATCTGATGAAGTATTATGAATAATCTGTATTATTCATAACGTGTTGCCCAAGTGCTCAACGAGTACACTTCATATTATGGGACTCTCTAAGTTTAGGTTTATCCGTCACGAAATCCAATTTTATGTCCATAACTCACCCACTCATGAATTATGACGACCACGGATAGTCTCGCTAAACTATGCAAGTCGAGGTCATTGCATACGTATTATCCCTCTATCACAGGTTATCTATATTATACCTGGGATATAGATAAAAATGTCAAATCCTTATAGTATAATATAGTCGACTTTGAAATTTACGATCTCTAAATAACACTCGGAACTTGATTCCGAAGTTATACCACGACCATGGATTTACTAGATCGAAAACATGTGCAGGATGCATATGCCCTGTACACAGGACTGACAAATTCTATCTTGATACGCACAGGATATCATGAGCATCAGTGCACACCCAACTAATAAGCGGAGGTCTGATCTAAATAGATCGGTGACGTGAATACCATCAAAGTGTGGAGGATAACTCATATATCTACAGTGGTATCTCAAGTCGAATGACCACTATGCTCGTTCAACTCGAGAAGATTCCTATTGACGTTGGTGTACCATCTATTAGGAAATATTCAGTGAGTCGTTCAATGTTTATCAAATAAACACCTACATGTCTATACGAGTCTCCCGAGACTCATGGTTCATTGGGATAAACCATCGGATCAAGTCACGATATACGTCATGTACTGGTCTCAGCGGATTTTACTAACCGACTCTGTTAGTAAATCTTGACCAGGAACTTTATTTAAGGATATACAACTTATAGTGACGCTTCCCAATGTCAATGACAAGCTACATTGTAACTGCGCACTATGTTGTAAATCCTAGGGTCTTTGTCTAATATATATGTATCACTAAATCAGATTTAGTTTCAATCTAATCTTAATTAGATATCTAATCGTAATTAGATATCTAATCGTAATTAGATCGATTATGTATATTAAAGACAAGAGGTGCTACCATTAAATAAGTAATATTATGAAAAAATACATTGTTCATATTCATGAATCGGACATAAATACGATCAAGATTGGCACTCCGAGCACCAACCCTAAAAATTTCTCTCACTTGCTCTAGTGTCAATCCACAGTATCATATACACATCTCAATGTGTATCACATACTCATGGCCCTCAAGAGCTCACCTAGCACTCAAGAGGTAGGCAACAACAAGTAAGCCCGCTTTAATAAATTGAGTCTGTCCAACAAACTCAATTGTTTTCCTTAGCTAATCATCATTCATATTTTGTAGAACCCAAGTTCTACATCAATATGACTCATATGCGACATCAATATTGTGCTACAGCTACTGATTTGTCTATGTATTTAGGGATCAAATCCAAATACGATGCAGACAACCGCAAGCACAACACTGATATCAAAACTTCTAATCTATAAGGTCACTATGCAATTTCATAAGTCAATACTTCATAAGTTACAACTAATTCTACTAATACAGTAGAATCAACGGTGACACTCCCACTGCATCTTTTAGAATCAATGGTGACACTCCCACTGTATCTTTTCTGACTTTATATGACATAGACCATCTAATATCATAATTAGACTCAAAACTAATCTGACCCTAATGGTTGCAGATTATATTCTCCATGAATTAGAAACCCATTCTTAATATCTCAAAGATATCAAAGAACATGTCTCAAGACGCATCCTATGGTCTACAACGTATCAAAATAGCTCGTAACTATTACGATTAAATTGATATTTTTAATCACACGTAATATAGTATTCATTATGCTATCATCATATGATGCATCAGATTGACTAGACATTCTAATCAATTTCTCTTTCGACAAAGGAATCATCCTTTACGAAAGATTAATACTATATACAAAAGACACACTAATTGTCAAACAGTTAAACTAACTGTCATACATATAGTTTTAATGTGTCCTTTATTAGATTATATCTAATGTGCGACTAATGAGAGTATCTCACAAGTCTCTAGTTTTATATCATATATAAAACTTTATATAAAATATAACAGAGACTACTCACACTGCTTTCATGGAGAAAAGAAGACTTAGGTAAACCTTTTACCTCATAAACATCTCATTATTACATTAATAATGACAATGTCACTAAGGATATATAACACTAGAAAAAAAATTGTACACTCTCACTGACCCTACTATCATATATGTATTCTATATGCTTTGATAAAATCAGACAATCTGACTGTATCAAAAATAGAGAACATAAATTTTTGGAAAGCTTAACTAAGTCTATAATAGGCTCTATAAGCTAGTATACAAATTGTGATCTTAGCAGAATACAAACTCTAGGGTTATTCTAGAATGAACTCTTCAAACAAAGAAACCACAACGAATTTCTCATTCGAAGAAAACATTCAGGAACGCCACTTTGCATTATTTATCCAAAATACATAGTTTAATATCAACATTAACCAACAGATCTTTAATTGTTTAATTAGTGCGACTAGAAACAAGTTTCCTCAGGATCTACAATAGATTGTTGAGTATAACCTTTCTCACTGTCATACTATAAATGTCAAACCTTTAACAATCTCACTTTGCTTTTGCTGCGCAAAAAATTTACACATTTTATGAACGATTCATGACGAAAGCTTAATCAAGTTCAAAACTTGATTATAGTAAGCTATGAACAATCTTAGATCTATGGTTTAATGCTAACTTCCGAAATCGATATCAAATATCACTCCCACTGTAAGTTATAGGATAATTTTCTTCAATAAGAAAACAACAGAACCATTAAGTATCAAATACTACACTAATGATTCTGACATCTTATTAGACTTATATGGAAGCTGTCTAAGGGTCTTTTCATCTAATTAATTATGTAGTTCTATTACAGTTTATCAATCTCACATTTGACTTCAATAATTCAAGTCTTTTCTACAATCATTAACATCTGATGTTACACACCAAGTAATAAAATAATTTTATTACTCGGGATCGGATGAGAAGATATTCTATCAAATAGAACACAATATTCTATTAAATATAATAAATGATAAACATATGCTTGTACCTCTGAGGAGCAAGTACTTTTCAATTATATAATTATTATACAAAAGAAAGATTCAAGTCTCAAACTTTTCAAGATTCGAATTTTTCTACTTATACATATCATATACGTAATTGTAGAAAAACTAATGGAACCTTAATTAAAAGGATGAATTAGTGTTACCGGAGCATAACCCCAAGAGTATTGAAACTAATTCGGTAACACTCAATATCAAACGAATTGAATCATATAATATCTTTTAAAAGATGAGTGATTATTTTATGTTTGTGTAATAAATCAGTTTACTAACCTGGAACACGAAATTATGCGAAAGCCTATGTCGATGGTCAGACGCAAATACCCAGTTTAACCCATTTGAACCATATGTCTATGTCAACCAAATTATCTGGATTCATTAAGTTTGAGTTCCAATTATGGCTACCCCCGCCCGACAGGTATATGTCTATCCTGTAAGGAAATCTATTAAAGGGTTATCTATCCTTAAGGAAGATCGTGGGCTATTAAGTCTAAGGCTGAAACCTAAAATCCATATGTCTAGTTCATTTTAGATTTACCACATCAATCTTATTGGTGATCAGACAACAAGAAGCATTAAGCTTAAGACTTAATAAGTAAACCTGTAAATTACCCAAACTATAAAATAACCTCTTATAAACCGGTGATATTAGAATTCATCACAACCCCAGATAACTAACACATAACTAGGGCTAGTAAAGACTTAAAAGTAAAAGACATAAAATAAAAGTGCTGAAAAGTAAAAGACATAAAGTAAAAGCTGAAAAGTAAAATAAAATAAAATGCTAAGGTAAAAGGATCAACTTTTACTATTTACTATTTACTATTTAGATATCTCCTTTAATATAATATATTAACTTGTGATTATTTTACCAACCAGCCATATAGGCGGTAACCTGATTAAGTCAAATTAAGTCCATTCAGCCATAAAGGCGGAACCAAAATAAACCTGCCATATAGGCGGTAAGAAAATTTAATTAACAACTGACCAATCTGGTGGTATCCTTGATTAGTCAGGTTTAAACCAGATTAAATTGAATTACCAACCGACCAATCTGGCGGTATCCTTTTTAGGTCAATATTTTTAATAGTTAATATATTATTTTTAAGGGAGATTAATCTAAATAATAACAGTAAAAGAATTACATTTCACCATAGCTGGGGAAGTTATCTCTTCATGGTGAATAGTAAAAACTGTAAAAAGTAAGAAAGTAAATTACTATTATTACAAAACGTAATTAAAATTATTTACAAAACTAAAAACTAAAAGAAACTAGAGAGAGAAACTCCCTCTTTACATCAAAGAAGTGAGAGAGAATGGTACAACTGAAACTGTAATCTCAAGCTCAATTTATAGGCCTCGGTGGGGTTCCAGCGTCGCAACGCCAAGGCATTTGGCGTCGCTACGCCAGCTTCTATCGACGTGGCACGCTCTGGTTCGTCGGCTGCAGATTATGGATAAGGTGATAAGGTGACACGTGGCAAGGTGGTTGGGGCTCAATTATTGTGACACATGGCGGCTCGTGATTGGCTGATTCAGATTCTTATCCGCCATGTGTCAGATACGGATAAGAGAGTCAATGATGTGGTGCTGACGTGGCAACACGTGGCAAAGTGACTGTCGACACCATAGAATTACGACACGTGGCACTTCCTGATTGGCTAATGATGACGTGGCAGTGAGGTGGCATGATGACTCGGTCAACTGATGATGTGGACGATGACGTGGCTGACAGGTGGAGTGACACTTGGCGACACGTGGCAATGGCGACTGTCGGCACCGTAGGATGATGACACGTGGCACGACGCATGTTAGCAGATTCGCTGTGATGGTGACACGTGGCACGACGCATGTTAGCAAAGTCAAACTTTTCTCAGATTCTGACACGTGGACCCGGCGCACGTTAGCACTGTTCGGCGCACGTTAGGCGTCACGACGCTGAAGGTCTTGGCGTCGCAATGCGGCAAATTACCAAAATGCCATTTTCGTCCAATTTTCACTGTTTTGGCCCAAATCACCTCCAGAGTGTCCTGAAACTTTATTTATCTACAAAATAACACAAAACACATCAAAATATTCACAAGACTCAAGAAAATATACAAAATATTAGGTTAAATGAGTGGGAAATAGTGATATAATTGCCACTCATCAAGTTTTCAACACTTCAAATAGAATAACTTTGAACCAGTCAAAATATTCTATCCGCATTTCATTAGAAACATATTGAAAGTTCTCGAACCATTCAAGATGTTCAATATATATTCTTTTAGAAACATGTAACTAAGTCATGACAATTCATTAACTAAGTTACGAAGTAAGAAAACTATCCAAGGCGATTTCTAATTCATTAAACTACATACTTCCAAAGTATTAGTTTAATAAATCTGTGGTCCAATGACGATCACTGGTTAAATGAGATTTAATCACATCCTGAATACAATATTCATTAAATGAATAGGGATATATGGTGTGATCTTGTATCAGACCATCATTTACCATACAGAATAAGCATCTAATGCTTATATGATAAAATCTCATAAAGCATTGTTCCAAGTTATTTAGTTAACTGAATATATTTCTTAATGTTCATCTTCTTATCAATGACACTACTAGTCATATTAAAATATGTAACAATTATTTATAAAGAACAAGTACTATCCAATAGTCTCAAGTTCTGATACAAATATCAAAACAATCATTAAACATTATTTTAAATAACTAGACGGGAGATCTGGTATCCAATACCTACAGTTGTCGTATTGTGAGAATCAATATTCTCTATACACAACTATACACATCTCATTTCTTTAACTTTATAATTTGCCTTCAATTATTCACAACTATTGCAAATAATTGATTAGCAAACTGTGTCAAACACGTGACTTCTAAAAGTCATTAAAGCCAATAAATGTCATTATAAGATAAACAAATACCTAATGGGGAATTCTTAATGCTATTCAAGAATCTCGAGACATGAACTAATTCACGCCAATTTTACCGCACAAGAAACTAAGCTCTCTAGATAATTATATCTTAAAAAATATATTTATTTAGATTACTAATCGTGACTTAGTAACTAAGTCACTAACCATCTTGATTTTCAAGAAAATCGGAACAACGGTTCCTGATGGTTTTGACTAATCTAACAATATCCAAGTCAACTTACATTCTAGAACCTATTCTAGAATTACGCAACCAAAAGTAAAGTTAGAAAACATATTCAAGTAATATGCATGCAGTGGATTAGAAGTATAATTCTATTAACAATATAAAATAAAAGAAAACAAAAGCAGTAATTTCCATAAAATTACGCACTGCCTTAGTTATGGATTTTTAACCCAGCAATGTCTCCCACTACTTTACATAATACCGTAATACCCAACGGAAAATGGAAATTCAATAATGAAATCGAATTCCATAGTGAGAGTAGGATCCCAAGAATATATTTCGACTCGCAGCTTTGACACAATCTCGCCTACGTATATTCATTAGGTAGACAACTCATTATCAATCACTCACCAGTGACTCCTAATTTTGGTCATGACCGTTTCTCGTTATGACAGTTTTGGCACGTTCACAAGGAGGCGTATCAAGGCTTCACTTGCCAAAGACAAACTCAAGCTACCGATGTAGTCCTGACATCTTTGGCACGTTCAGGATTTCCACTTTCACTTGAATTTGTCTAGTATCAAATATACATCCGGCATGGATAAAATTCTATCAACTAAACCCTCAATGCTTTGGCACTTTCTCGGATGCAGCCATAGAAAGATACCCATAAACCGTATTGACAAGACGGACCAAGAAACATGCATCCAATACATGTCACTTTACAGCCTTATTTAAGCGGGGATATTCCTCAATGAAACATTGTTCTACATCATATGCAGAATTTTAATCTAGATCATTTTCTAAACAATTCAATTCTACCTTTAGAAAACATAACTTAACATAACTATTAAATTTTCGTTACGTTTCCCGTTAGCATAGAACCGAAAAGTCAAGAAACATATAGATTACGTGCATGTGCAAACATCAAAATTGGATTATATATCATATATCAAGCATGACTAATGTAATGGATGAAGAATCAGACCTGCTCTGATACCATTTTTGTTGGGGTTTTGGCGCGGGCGCAACGGAAGCTCGCGGTTCGGGCGAAATCGTAATTTTAAAACTTTTAAAATTACCGAATAAATTATTCAATATCCAATATGAATAATTTATTCATATTTCACCTAAACATATTTATTTGATACCAAATAACGATAAAAATAACTAAGAAACGTCATGAAACTTTTACGAAAATATTTTTCCGCAAAATGACATAAAACACATTTTGACCGAACCCACCACTCAATACACGTGAGACCTGCCCAGTGTTGGGTTATCTAAGAACAATTCCAAGATCAAATAAGCATAAAAGATGTGTGAATACGCAAAGTAATATAGCGGAAAATACTTACAATGCTCGGTTGTGTGGATGTGTTGAGAACAAAAAATTTGCTCATTTGTGTAGTGCTCCAAGCTCCTCTTTGTATGATTGTGTGTTGAGCTCCAAGCTTAGTGAATGAGATTCCAAACTCAATGGATGTTTCCTTATCACCTTTGTAGACCCATTTTGTGTGCTAGCACTTAATATTTTTGAAACAAAAATCACTTAACAAAAAGCCTAGCTCCACGCCAATGGAGAGGAAAAATAGAGAAGAATTCGGCCCTTAGAGAGAAAGTGAGAAGTGTGTTGACTTGTTTTAATTTTCAAAAAAATTAAAAGACATATACCAAATCTCAAATTTGGTAAAAGTCTATCACACATCAAGATAAATGTGTTTAACAAGTTATCATCAAATCTACACTAACTTCCATCACCATAAAGGTAAATGTTGACTAGTGATGTGACTTGAGGTGGGCCCCACTTGATTCAAAATCCGAGTGGGCCCGCAACACATTCCGGGCTCAGGTTCGTTAATTTCGAATTAACGAATTTTCCGTTGCGACTTAATTAAATCAAATTTAATTAAATAATTATGCCTAGCAAAATTATTATTAAAGTCGCTCGCGAATTAATTCTAAATTAATTCGTTCGCCCGAATTAAAATCCAATTTTAATTCTGTTATGAAATCTAATTCATTTAATATATCGAATATATTAATTTTATCGATTAATTCCAAATTAATCGTTCTCTCTCTTCTATTTGAATTTTATCCCAGATAAATTCTCTCCGTAATTAATCCTAGATTAATTTCTCTCTCTCATAATTAATCCCAGATTAATTATGTTTGAGTCATACATCATCGGTGAATCTTCGGGAAGCGACTCATGAGATCCCTGGATATGTTGGCAGTAAATCCGGTCGTCGGACTATCCGAATACGTGCGTACCACGTACCACGTTCCTACCGATTTACAAGACATGGTTGGTTTCTAGCAAAGCACCGTGCCTACCCAAATCTCCAGAAATATTCTTTAAGGAATATAAAATCTTTGTCAGGCATAATATACATAGTATTGCGTATTGTGATCCAGTATCAGATGGCACATGCAAGGCTTGGGGCTGGAATAATGTCTGCTCCGTACGAAGCATATATCGGATCACAAGTAACTAGCCTCTATAATCGGATAATCATGAACTTGTCATATTATCCCGATAGTTGCAACATAATATAGAACCAGTTCTGTATCCCTGCGTGATCATTATCTCCATATGACTGAAGTGATAGTTTCATTTTGACATCACACCCAATACACTACGATTCTCAATAAACCCAGAAGAGGCATACACAGAACCTGTTAAAGTCCCGAACGACCAAAACCTAAGCGTATTGATTGTCGCAAGTATTAGCGATGCAAGTCTCAGGTTAAGACCAAATACACCTACCCTGAATCGGATTCCCATAGAAACATAGTCATACTACCAATGGGATTCCGAGGGGTCTATCCATAGCGAAGCTGTTCCCGTACCATCGGTAAACACAACCTCCTATCACACTTGCATAAGTATCCAATACTTAAATATATGAGAACTATGATGTTATGCTTCCATAACACGCACAAGTGCAATACTAGTCTATTCCGCGTTATCGATGTCCATTCTCGATAATACTACGACTAGGGATATTTAATGATTAAACCTTAGTGGATTGATATTGTCTCATATCTTATAATCCGGAACTAATCATAAGGACTTTTATCATTTATATATTCAAGTAATATAATTACAAAATGATAAAATAGCAATTTCCTTTGTCACATAGTTAATTATGTACAAAAACCATATTGTCTTTTACAAATAGTGACGCTATGGGTCATAATTGTCTAACAATCTTCCACTTGGCCTATAACTAGTCACTCAAGTATCTAATTCCTGAACTATGTACATGTCGCTCAAACTTTTGCTGAGGAATAGCTTTCGTCAGCGGATCTGCAATGTTGTCATCTGATGCGACCTTTTCGATCTTCACACCACCACGATGTATGATCTCACAAATCAGATGGAAACATCGAAGAACATGTTTGGATCGTTGATGAGACCGCGGTTCCTTAGCCTGCGCTATAGCCCCATTATTGTCACAATACAATGGAACAGACTCAGCTGCTAACAGAACTACTCCTAATCCAATTAGGAATTTACGGATCCAAACTACCTATTTTGCTGCTTCAGCTGCAGCAATATATTCCGCTTCTGTTGTTGAATCGGCAACAGTCTCTTGCTTGGAAGATTTCCAGCTTACTGCTCCGTTGTTCAAACAAAATATATACCCAGATTGCGACTTACAGTCGTCTTTATCGGTTTGAAAACTTGCGTTGGTAAACCCAGTTACCTCAAGTTCTCCATCTTCATAGATTAAGAACGCATCACTAGTTCGTCTAAGATACTTAAGGATGTTCTTAACCGCAACCCAGTGACCATCACCTGGATCGGCCTGATAGCGACTACACATGCTTAAAGCATATGAGACATCAGGTCGCGTACATATCATGGCATACATGATCGATCCGACTGCCAAAACGAACGGGATCCGAATCATATTGTCTCTCTCATCTTGAGTTTTAGGACACATGTCCTTAGATAGAGTGACGCCATATGACACTGGCAACAGTCCCCTCTTAGACTGTTCCATGTTGAATCTATTCAATACTTTGTCAATATATGTGCTCTGGGAGAGTCCAAGCAGCTTTCTAGATCTATCCCTGTAGATCTTTATTCCTAGAATAAAGGCTGCTTCTCCCAGATCTTTCATGGAGAATTTTAATGAAAGCCAAGCTTTCACCGATTGTAGCATGAGAATGTCATTGCCCATAAGCAATACATCATCAACGTAAAGGACAATGAATGTCAGTGCGCTCCCACTAACCTTCTTATATACACAAGGATCATCCTCATTTTGAATGAAATCACATTCTTTTATGATCTCATCAAAACTTTGGTTCCAAGAACGCGATGTTTTCTTCAATCCATAAATGGATCGATTTAACTTGTAAACCTTGTCTGCATGTTTAGGTATGATAAAACTGTCAGGTTGTTGCATATAAACATCCTTCAAAAGGTTTCCGTTAAGGAAAGTGGTTTTGACATCCATCTTTCATATTTCATAATCGAAATACGCAGCAATAGCCAGCATTATCCGAATGGATTTAATCATGGCAACTAGTGAAAAATTTTCATCGTAATCGACACCATGTCATTGAAGATACCCTTTTACTACAAGCCTAGCTTTGTACGTTTGTATGTTGCCATCCATGTCGGTTTTCCTCTTAAAGACCCTTTGCAACCAATAGGCTTTACGCCTTCTGGTGCATCAACCAGTGTCCAAACCTGGTTGGTGTACATGGAATCCATTTCGGATTTCATGGCATCTTGCCATAAACCGGAGTTGATACCTTGTATCGCTTCCTCATACGTAGCTGGTTCGTCTTCCTCAATAAGATTAATATCCACATGAGGTGAGATATGAAACCCATACCTCTCAGGTTATTTTCTGACTCTCTCCAACCTACGCAGTTCTTGTGTATTCGAAGATTGTGGTACAGTCTCATCCCTGATGAACTGTTCATGTTCCGTTAATGGATCGGTGCCAGGAATAGTATCACTCTGATTTTCATCGAGTTCTACTTTCCTCCTACTTATCACTGCATTTATGAATTCCTTCTCAAGGAAAACCGCATGTAGAGCAACAAATACTTTGTTCTCTTGTGGGTTGTAGAAGTAATAGCCTTTGGTTTCCCTAAGATAACCTACAAATTGACACTTATCCGATTTGGGTTCAAGTTTTGTACCATCCAAACGTTTAACGTATGCCCAGCAACCCTAAATCTTCAGGAATGAGAAACCCGGTTTCTTTCCTGTCCATATTTCATACGGAGTCTGTTGAACAGACTTTGACGGAACCTTATTCAAAATAAGTATTACACTGTTCAATGCATATCCCCAGAAAGAAATAGGTAGCTCTGTGCGACTCATCATTGACCTTATCATGTCCAACAAAGTTCGGTTTCTCCGTTCGGACACACCGTTCAATTGAGGTGTTCCAGGAGGAGTCCACTGTGAAAGAATACCATACTCTTTCAAGTAATCAAGAAACTCATTGCTCAAGTATTCTCCACCACGGTCCGACCGTAATGTTTTAATACTTTTACCGGTCTATTTTTCTACTTCGTGTCGAAACTCTTTGAATTTCTAAAAAGTTTTCGACTTGTGTCTCATAAGATACACATAACCATAACGCGATGCATCATTCGTAAGGTTACGAAGTATTAAAATCCACCTATAGCCTGGCTAGACATGGGCCCACATACGTCACTATGAATGAGGGCTAACAGTTCGGTGGCACGTGCACCTTTACCGCTAAAAGGTGTTTTAGGCATTTTGCCTAATAAACAAGATTCACAGACGTCATATGAATTTGGATCAAATCCGTCCAAGTACCCACTCTTCGAAAGTATGGATATGCGAGTCTTGTTAATGTGTCCCAGACGACAATGCCACATATAAGTTTCATCTTTGTTATTTAGTTTAAGCCTTTTGTTTGTTACATTATATGTTTGAGATTGATTTATATTCAAAATATAAAGACCATTATACACATCAGCACTGCATATCTCAATATCATTTTTATACATAAAACACCCAGTGTTTCTAAATACAAAAGTATACCCACATTGGGCTAAACAAGATACAGAAATAATATTCCTAGTCAAACTAGGTACATAATAACAGTCTGATAGATTTAGTACATGCCCTGAGGGCATTTCCAAAATATAAGTCCTTACAGCCAAAACATCGACTCTGGTCTTGTTTCCAACTCGTAGATCAATCTCCCATGAGGCCAGTCTCCTGCTAATCTGCAGATCCTGCACATCAGTACATATATGAGTACCACAAACAGAATCAAAAATCCAATTTTTAATACTAGAAGTAGACATGTTTATTTCTATAACAAACATATCTGAAGCCGGTGCCTTGCCCGCTTTGATTTCCTTCATGTGCGCCTTGTACTCACGGCAGTCACGCTTCCAGTAACCCCGTTTTCCACACTGCATGCATACATCTTGGGATTTGTCATTTGCCTTCCCAGAAGACTTTGACGATTTGGCCTTGCCCTTTTTCTTCTTTTTCTTTACACCTCCAGTAGCCTTCGGCCAAGCCTTGGGAGACTGAGATATTGAAGCGAAGTGCGCCTCACGCTTTTTACCCTTCAAAAGCTCTTTTTCTGCTTCACGCAACATTGCCATCAACTCTCCAAGAGTATGGTCTTGGTTCATTATATTGTAGTTCATGATGAACCCGCTCCAGCTGTCAGGAAGAGACCGCAAGATCAAATCTATAGAAGTCTCAGCCTCAAAGGTTATGCCTAGCTGACCCAGCTGTTGGATGTCAGCAATCATCTACGATATATGGTGCTCGACAGATGTACCCTCTGACATTCGAGAGCGAAAGAGCTTCTTATGCAATTCATACCTTTGCGATCTAAGGTTAGATCGATGAAGGTCCTTCAATTTTGCCATCATAGTATAGGGATCCAATCCCTTTTTTTGGCGACGAAATTATGGGTCATTGCAGCGAGCATGACAGATTGAGCAGTTGAGTTGTCATCGCTATGAGTCTTCTAAAGCTCAAGCTCAAGCGGCTGCTTATTTTCGGGCTTAGGCCCGAGAGGTCTCTCTATCGTATAGAGCATTCTCTCAGCCCCCAGGACAATCCTGAGGTTCATATCCCAGTCAGGAAAGTTCGCACCATTAAAGATATTTTCGCCCATGATAATGTCTCTAACCCCGATCTTTCCAGTCATCTTAATTGAATAGTCTAACTATTCAATTAACGATTTTTGGGTACAGTCCAACTGTTACAAAAAAAAATAAAATATTAGTCCAACTAATAAATACATAAAATGATGAAATAATTTGAAAGCGCGTATTGGCAAGTATTTGAATGAAATTGCAAATTCAATACTAGCCTCCTACTATTTTTCGGCGAGCCTCTAACCCTCTGTTGAGTACTCGGGAAACCTAGTTTCCTAGTGGTCTAGGATCCCGTTAAATAACACACAACCTTGACTTTGGCCAACAAGCTGTATGGTATTTAACTAGGTAGATCTCTAAGATCAATTGGATCTCATCCAATTCCTAGATCCGGTAGGTGGACCTCCAAGTTCAAAACATATATACAATATATATGCCAATATATCCAATATATTTTCCTAACATTTTCCTCTGAATCAACTAAGCATTGGCTTTGGCTCAACAAGCTTAATGATTCCAGTTAAGCGGGACCCATTGACCTTGGAAAACTTCGTAATCCATGTCGATGAACAAGAAGTGGCCTTGACTTTGGCCAACAAATCACAACTTGCCCAAGACATGCGATATGGAACAAAGCTTTCATGGTTCAAACACATCTGCGATGAACATTGATCTTGACTTTGGCCAACAAACCAATGCCAATCTTGGATCTTGAGAAAAAAACCATTCAATGGAAGGAAAACGTTTAATATTTTATTGAGGGTTTTTCGCGTAAATTGGCAACCAATTTATTATCTTTGATTAGGTCTCATCATACACCCTTAAGTATGCATTCTAAAAGCATAATAAGGCGTGATAAATAAAATAATAATGGTATATGGATGGATATCTCACAAATTGTTCCTAAAACAAATCACTTCATTTCCTATTCCCGGCTAGCACTATTCTAGCTTCTACCCAATTACATAATACAATAAAAAAACCTCATTACATTGAGGGGAATTGGTGAGAAGAGAATTACAAAGAGTCAAGAGATAAAGGCTGGACACGCAGGTCCAATTTAATAAATTCAAAATTTATTACAACAATTTCCAAAATTGCCCTCACCCATCTAATATTCATCTGATATACATTATTCATACAATACATCCATGTATTCACACAAAGCATGTTATTCAATCAATCTAATCCAATTAATTAATCTTGGAATTAAGTGATCATCCAATGTTCAAACAACGATTTGATTTGCGCGAGTCCAACTCGTTTAGAATAAGTACTCAAAGTGCATATTCTTTATTATATCGAACTACAATTTTAATCCAATTTAATTTATATTCAATACTAATTCTTATTTAATTCTAAATTAAATAATTACACTTTATTAATGTGTCTTTACGACTTAGATTCTAAATCTAATCTTAATGGGTCTCAAAGGCCCAATTAACATCCAATGTTAATTAATTAAAGTCCAACGGGCTTTCAATTAATTTCTTAAGGCAATTTGGAACTTGGCAACCAAAGCCCAATAAGGAATCATCATTTGCCATAAAATTAATTTTGGCCCATTAGGCCCAATTAATTATTTAAAGGCCCATTAATTATATTTGGACTTAATGGTATGGTTTTAGGCCCAATTTGGATCCAATCCAATTGTCCTAAACCAACTTGGCTCAACCAAGCCCATTAGGCCCAAATACAACAATTTTAGCCCAATTCCAAATTTAAGCCAATTAATTAAATTCCAATATTCCAAATATCACAATTTATTTAATTAAAGTGTATAGCCATAATTATTTTTAAATTAACATTTCCAAATACCAATTTAATTAATTAATCATGCTTAATCATTATCAATTCATGTCCAACATAATTGAAGCAAAATCAAACTCCAACATGCTTACAAGGCTCACGTAAATTCATGCATTTTATCATCAATTTTGATTTCAATCTAATTAAATCACAAATCAATATACTCTCATGCATTTTAAACACATCCAATGGTCTAAAAAATCAAAATCACCATGAGCTACATAGGGTTCAACTTTCGACCAAGCTAGGGTAATTAGGAAAAAATTTCTAATCAATTTTTCTCCAAATTAATCATGCATAACTCTAAGCTATCATAATCTAAGCATATCCAAACACTCAATTTGATTAAATCATGCTCCAAGCAAAAATACCCAAATTCAAGATTATGAACCCTAATCAATTTCATGCTTAATTTGGCTCATGATACCATGTTGGGTTCTCTAAGAACAATTCCAAGATCAAATAAGCATAAAAGATGTGTGAATAGGCAAAGTAATATAGCGGAAAATACTTACAATGCTCGATTGTGTGGATGTGTTGAGAACAAAAATTTTGCTCCTTGTGTAGTGCTCCAAGCTCCTTGTGGGACACAGAATCCGGCGACGCATGCTGTTCCCAGGCTCGCGGCCCGGTCGGGAGTACGGAGTAGCCACGAGGGACTAAACCGGAGAATAATGGAGTCGCCACCCGGTGTGAACCGGGAAAATGAGATTTAAGGCCGCACTCACCCCTCGGAACCTCAAGCGGAGCTGGTGTAGCCCATGCACTAGTTAACATAATCATTGTAATTTAGTTTAACCTTAAAGTCACGTTGTCACACATGTCTCATATGCCACTTGTATACAGGATTTATGTTATAATTAATCAGGCTTAAGTAGCACTTATTTCCAACAGTATCATGCTTCTAAATTCACATGTAAAAAATAAAACTTTACATATATTTCACATCTAGATTGCATGCTTGGAAGTACATCAAATGAGCAACAAACATACAATTTCATTGGCATATTATATTCGAGAAAACACAAGCACACATACTAACCACACAAGCACACATGTGAGCACCCTTCTCAAGTGGTACGTGGAATTGTATCCCAAGTACAGACCGTACTACCGTCCATTCGAAATCGGCTACGGAATTTATGTCTGGGTTTCCATCCGATATACCACAAGAATAATACTCAAATGTTATCATGACATAGGTATATGAATTGTAATACATTAAACACATTGTATTCATGCATGTGGGGATAGCTACTAGGAGAACTATGTATGAAATCTGATGAAAAGGACTCAGTTCAGTGGGTGCGCGTTCGCGTAGCGTTTGAAAACGCGTTCGAACGGTAAACAGAAGGTTCGCGTTCGTGTAGCGTTCGAGAACGCGTTCGAACGGAACCAGACCTGATGCATGATAAGACTAAGAAAGTGTGTGTGCGTTCACGTAGCGTTCGAGAACGCGGTCGAACGGTAAACAGAAGGTTCGCGTTCATGTAGCGTTCGATAACGCGTTCGAACGGAACTAGACCTGATGCATTATGAGACTAAGAAAGTGCGTGTACGTTCGCGTAGCGTTCGAGAACGCATTCGAACGGTAAACAGAAGGTTCGCGTTCGTGTAGCGTTCGAGAACGCGTTCGAACGGAACCAGACCTGATGCATGCAACATAAAGAATAAAGACAACAATGTCAAGCTCAGTATGTCCGATTAAACGTATCTTGCATTCAACCGAACACAACCTCAGCCGGCGCGGCAAAGCATCATGGTAAAGGGCTTTAACCCCTCCCCGTAGGGGATCTTAATTCCACTTACTAAGCCCATACGCTCGATTGAATCACGCATACAAATAATTAAAAGCAATAATATCAAACTTAGTATGCCCGATTGAACGTGTCTTGCATTCAATCAACCGGCACACATCGACCGCGCGGCGAAGCATCGTGGTAAAGGGCTTTAACCCCTCTCATAGGGGATCTTTCACTCCACTTACTAAGCCCATGCGCTCGATTGAATCATGCATACTTAGAATTAAAAGCAATAATATCAAACGTAGTATGCCCGATTGAACGTGTCTTGCATTCAACCGAACACACATCGACCGGCGCGGCGAAGCATCGTGGTAAAGGGCTTTAACCCCTCCCCATAGGGGATCTTTCATTCCACTTACTAAGCCCATGCGCTCGATTGAATCATACGTAATGAGCAACATGAAGAATTCAAGTGACGAAAAATAAATAAATGAATCAAGCAACATGAAACAAAAGAAGGTGCAGTTTATTTCAAGCGGTACGTGGAGTTGTATCCCAAGTACAGACCGCACTACCGTCCATTCGGATTCGGCTACGGAATTTACGTCTGGGTTTCCATCTATATACCGCAAGAGACGACACTCTTTCATTCATCCAATACCCACAACACGCATCATACACACACAAGATTCAACAAATAATACTGTCAAAATAAATAGCAAAAATCAAATAAAGATGAGTGTGGAAAGTACCCTCAGGTCTAACCTTTTGCCAACTTTCGGGCTTGCGTTTCACGGACATCAGAACGGTGCAGCTCCTCAACTTCTCTGGTTCACTGGTTTAGCGTCCTAGCTCACTGTCTTGCTGTTTTGCTTGTCGTTCGGTCTCTATTCTGCTGCTGTTCGGTCTCCGTCCTGCTGCTGTTCGGTCTCTACTTTGCTACTCACTGTTCAGGTCACATGTTTTGACGTCTCAACGGACTGTTTCGAGTGTTTTTCGTGGTTTTTAGTGTAGTTTTGTGTGGTTATTTCAAGAATTATAAGCGCAGTTTATGTTACTGTTTTAAGGGATTTTAGGGACTGTTTTGGGAGTGGTTTGGGCTGCTGTTTAGAGGTATATTTTCGGTGATGGAGGGCTGCTGTATGGGGAGATTTTCGGTGATGGGTAGAGGTTTAGGAGGGTGCTGTTTTCGGTTACGGAGTGGAGGATATGAGGGGAATGGTTTGTGTTCTTCCCGTTGCTATTGTCGTGAATGGCTAAGGCTCTTTGTGTTATAATTTTTCTGTGAGTTATCTGTATGAGCTAGATGATGCTTGTCTTGGTTAGGGGTTGTTTATATAGAGAATGGCTAGGGCTCTACCTTGTCTCACAAGGAAGGGATTTTGGCATTAAAGAAAGATATGATTTGATGTTGAGCAAGGAAAGTCAAAGATTGAGGGGGGACAAATCTTGGCTAGATTAGGAATACAAAATATTTAATTTGTTATGATTGATTTTAATGCATACATCCTTTTATTTAGTATGTGATTTGTTTAATTTAGAAGTTAATTGATTTTTTATTATATATTGATTTATATTATTATGATTTTATTTTTCTTTGTTTTATTAATTGGTAATGGTTTAAATATTTTATTTAATATTTAATGTTTAATTTAATTAAATTGGGATGTGTTTTATAGGCTTTGGGGAGCTAATTGGGCTGGGGTGCGAGGCCAGCAGCAAAACCAGAAACACGACGCCGTTCGAATGCCAATTCGAACGCTACAACCACAACGAACGTCCGCAATCTGCCTGACGTTCGAATGAAGTAACGAACACAGCACTAACGAAGACAGTGAACTTGTGAAATGAACTTGATGACGTACTTATTCTGAATTTCCCCTTTCCGACCTCCGTTTCCCGCAATATCCTTAGCTAAAAAGGTAGTGCCTCCAACTGAGTATCATCATCGGATTTCACATGCGAAAATGCAATGCCACAGTCGCCCCCACTTTGATGGGACTTGTGCAGTGTGTGACTTTGAACAATCCTATCAAAGTTATGCAATGCATTTCACTTACCTGGCTCGTGCTGCTGCCTCGAGCTGAGTTGGTGCTACAACAGCGGACCTCGATCCTGGGACGCGTCCCGATAATTGCAACCGACAACGGGGGCAACCTCGACCCTGGGTACCTCGACCCAATACCGCTGACTATAGGGACCTCACCCCCTCGAAATGATGAGTAGTGGGTACCTCGACCCTGGGCACCTCGACCCGGAACTACAACTGACAACGGGGCACCTCGACCCTGGGCACCTCGACCCAACACCGCTGACTATAGGGACCTCGCCCTCGAACTGATGATGTAGTGGGTACCTCGACCCTGGGCACCTCGACCCGGAACTACAACTGACAACGGGGGCACCTCGACCTGGCACCTCCACCCCAACACCGCCCTATAAAGGACCCTCGCCCTCGAACTGATGATGTAGTGGGTACCACTCGACCCTGGGCACCTCGACCCAGAACTACAACTGACAACGGGGGCCTCGCCCCAAGCTGATATGGGCCTCGCCCTCGAACCGACATGATATGGGCTTCGCCCCCAAGCTGATATGGGTCTCGCCCCTTGGGACTCATCCCAAAAACTGAAATTGCGTTGACGCGGCTTGGCTCATTTCTGCCGCTTTCCTCCTTTCTTCGAACCTGCGAACACAAAACGAAAACAAACACGAAGAGAATGCAATGTTACGTGTATGCATGAATGATTTTCTTATTCTGTTGGGTTAGGTCTTTTGCTAATTATCGTGGTGACTGCTCGGTCTTCTCTCCCTCAGGCAAAGTATTGCTTCAATCTGTCTACGTTGATCGGCTCGGTGAACTCGTTCCTTCCAAGTCTGATAACCTCACTGCCCCATTTCCCATTACCTTCTGTATTATGTAAGGTCCTTCCCAGTTAGGTCCTGAATTTTCCTCTCGGATCTGTCGTCGACGGCCTCGACTGCTTAAGTACCAAATCACCCTTTCTGATCTTGGTAGGACGCATTTTCTTGTTGAATGCCGGGCTAGTCTCTTTGATACAATTGCATGTGATACAAAGACTTCGTTCTATTCTCATCCAATAGTGTTAACTGATCAAACCTCTGTGCGGCCCAATCCTGTTCCGATAATTCTGCCTCTGTTAATACCCTCATAGACTGTATTTCCACTTCTACCACCTTAACCGGCAATACTGCTTCCATTCCATAGACCAAAGAGTAAGGTGTGGCCCCTGTTGCTGTTCTTACTGATGTTCTGTACCCCCACAAGCATACGGTAATTTCTCGGCCCAATCTCTGCAATTTTCTGTCATCTTGGCTAAAATTGTCTTTATAGTCTTGTTGGCTGCCTCAACTGCCCTATTTGCCTGCGGCCTGTACGGTGATTACTTGTGGTGGCCTATCCCATACCTCTGTAACATTGCCTTCGTCTCTCCTTGAAACTGGACCCCGTTGTCTGTCACTACATGATGCGGCATACCATACCGACAAATGAGGTTCCGAGCTATAAACTTTGCCATCTGCTTTGCTGTAACATTACGGAATGATTCGGCTTCCACCCACTTCGAGAAGTAATCTATCTACTGCCACTACTATGAAGCGATGCCCATTTGATGCATTCTAATTTCCCCAATCATATCAATCCCCCATGCTGAGAAAGGCCACACTCTGACAACCCGTGCAATTCTGTGTGCGGTAAGTGATTCAAATTACCATGTGCTTGACAGTCATGACAGTGCTTCACCATCTTCGCGCAATCTGTTTCCATGGTTGACCAATAAAAACCTTGTCTCACTATCTTGCGGGACAGATTCAACCCGTTCATGTGCGGACCGCATACCCCGGCGTGTATTTCTTCCATTACATACCGAGCTTCTTCTTTTCTCAAACACTTCAACTCAATACCGTTTTCCTGTCTCTTGTACAGTTCCCCTTTCAAAATCATATACTGGGAAGCTAACTTCTGAATGGCTATTCTGTCTTTTCTGCCTGCCCCTTCCGGAGTTCACCATGTTCCAGATACCTCTGAATGTCATAATACCAAGGTTTACCGTCGTCGACCTCAACTTCCAGAATTCTTT
This sequence comes from Zanthoxylum bungeanum, assembly GCA_019454045.1. Classification (NCBI taxonomy): domain Eukaryota; kingdom Viridiplantae; phylum Streptophyta; class Magnoliopsida; order Sapindales; family Rutaceae; genus Zanthoxylum; species Zanthoxylum bungeanum. Next base: position 303,352 of record SKCR01034000.1, read on the forward strand.
CTATCTCATAAACAGGTTTGCTTGCTGTTGTCAGTATCACGGTCTCACATCACTAACTTTTCTGGATTTTCCCAAGTCGCTGCTAATGTAGCCAATGCATCTGCCATATGATTCTCTTCTCTCGGTAGTGCTGAAACTTACACTCGGGGATAACCTGTGCCAATTTTCTGAGGTGAAAAAGGTAAGGCTTCAACCGTTCTTCCTTCAATTCCCATTCTCCTCGCATCTGCTGGACCACCAACATAGAATCTCCATAGACTTCCACACTCCCGACCTTCAAGGCTATCAATGCTGTCAAACCAAAAGCACATGCTTCATACTCAGCCATGTTGTTAGTCACTCTGAATGTCAACCTCTTGGGCTAAGGCAAAGTCTCTCCTCGGGGGTCACTATCACGATCCCAATTCCGGCTCCCTTGTAATTCACTGCTCCGTCAAAAAACATCTTCCATCTCTGAACTGTTATTGCTTGGATCTCTTCATCTGGAACTCAAACTTATAATGATCCCCCTCAATAGGTTGCAATGCCAGAAACTCTACTAATGCCCGCCCTTTGATCACTTTGGAGGTGAGATACTCAATGTCAAACTCTGTCAGCAATACCAACCATCTGCCCAATTTTCCCATTAGTGAAGGCACCAAATGAAGATATTTAAGAGGATTCTCCTTTGCCACCACCTGGATCTTGTAAGACTGGAAAAAATGCCGCAACTTTCTGGAAGCCCATACCACTGCAAGACAGATCTTCTCAACCTCCTGATATCGAGCCTCATACGAGCATCTTCTTACTCAGATAATAGACTGCATGTTCTACCCCTGTCTCATCTGCCTGTACCATCATAGCCCCCAGTGCTTCTGATTCTATAGCCAATACAATATCAAAGGTCTGCCCGGTCTCGGAGGTTTCAATACAGGTGGCTTTACCAAGTACTCTCTGATTCTTTCGAAGGCGGTCTAACACTGTTTATTCCATCTCACTGGCTGATCTTTTCTCAACAGTTTGAAGATAGGCTCACATACCGATGTCAACTTGGCAATGAACCGACTGATGTACTAAATCTTCCCCAAGAATGCTCTGACTTCTTTTTCTGTCTTCGGTGCAGGTATTTCTGTGATTGCCTTGATATTTTCGGAGTCTACCTCTATTCCGCCCATTCCCACTGTATGACCAAGCAATTTCCCTTATGTCACCCCAAACACACATTTCTTGGGGTTTAGCCGCAGGTTGTATCTGTCAACTTTCTGAAGAAACCTTTCCAGTGCTTCAATATGCCCAACCCTTGTTTCTGATTTCACCATCATGTCATCCACATACACCTCAATCTCTTTGTGCATCAAGTCATGGAAAAGTGTAGTGGCCATCCGCTGATAAGTAGCTCCCACATTCTTAAGCCCAAACGGCATCACCTTGTAACAATAAGTACCCCACTCGGTAACAAATGCAGTCTTGTGTTTATCTTCCTCAGCCATGAGAACCTGATTGTAACCTGAAAACCCATCTGCAAATGAATACATAGCAGATAAAGCCGCACTATCAACCAAAACATCTATATGCGGCAGAGGAAAATCATCCTTCGGACAAGCCTTGTTGAGATCTCTGTAGTCTACACATATTCTGACCTTCCCGTCTTTCTTTGGCACCGGCACTATATTAGCCAACCACTGTGGATATTTTACTACTTCCAAGAACCCCACATCTATTTGTTTCTTAACTTCTTCTCTGACTTTCTCAGCCCATTCCGGTCTCATCCGTCGGAGTTTCTGTTTTACTGGTCTCATATTCGGATAAGTTGGTATTGTGTGCTAGGCAATATTTCTGTCTACCCCAGGCATATCCTCATAGGACCAAGCAAATACTTTGGCATATCTGACCAACACTTCTTTTAGTTTCTCCCTCTCTTCGGAGGTTACTTCACTTGCAATCAGAATTTCCTTGGGGTTCTCAAGTGTACCCAAGTTAAATGCAATAGTTCTGGCTGAACTGATGTCAAATATGCTTGATTCGTGTAGTGTGAATGGAAATGACTCAGACAAGTAAGCAAAAGAGATGTCTTTATTATTGGATAATGCGGAAGTACATTCAAACAAATCAGGAAGGTAAATGTCTTCATCATCTATAGATACTTCTTCCTCTGCAATCAGGTCTTCCTCAGGCTTTTCATCCTCTCCCAGAGTCAGGCTCTCCAACTTCATCAATTCTTCTTCCCAATTCTCTGCTTCCACAGCTTCTTTAATCAGCGGTTTCTCACCCAACAAATCCTGGAAGATCTCAAATCCAGGTACCACAATCCCATTAACTTCCACAGGTTCAGGCTCCCCTTGATATCCTGAAGCTTTCACAAAACATTCCATCAGTTTCAGGCCCTTTTTCTTGACCTTCGGCTTTTCTTCATCAGATCTATACCCCAAACCTTTCCGAGTAGTCTGTCCTCTGAAATCTGGCAATTTTGAACCTTTACCCGGCTCAAACTTCATTTTCTCCATAATCCTAGCCACTCTAGGATCCACCCACTCCTCAAAAGTAGCTGACACCTGAAACCTCGTGAAATGTTGTATCTCCAAGGCAGCCACTGCATTATCTAAATCAGCCGGGATGGTGACAACTTCTCCCTAATACGGGAACTTAATCATCTGATGCAAAGTGGAAGGCACGCCCCCAAGTTTGTGAAACCAAGGCCTTCCCAACAATAAGGCGAAAGTAGCCGGGATGTCCAGTATTGTGAACTCTACCTCATCTTCAATCGGTCCTACCTTGACCATAGCCACAAATGTACCCTCAACTCCCATTTTACTGTCATCATAAGCCTTAATAGTCATACTGGAGGGGTCCAAGTCTGTTGTTTTCATACCCAATCTTGCCAGAATTTTCAACGAGCACACATTGATGGACGAACCGTCATCCACCATCACACATGAAGTTTTCTTGCCCCTCACTTCGGCCCTGATAAATAGAGGCCTATTATGATTTCTCCCCTCCGACGGGAGCTCATCCTCAGAAAAAGATATCTGCAAGGCTTCTTTCTGAACTGACCCAACAAACATTGTAGGGTTGGCGTCTTCCGATACCACAATCTTGCTCAAGGCCTCAACCATGGCCTGCCTATGCTCTCGAGATGCACATAACAGTTCCCATATACTTACTTGTGCTCTAGTCTTCCTAAATTGCCTCAGCATTATATCCCCCTCAGCATTTTCTGCAGTCTCAACCACTTTTCTACCCTCTGTCAAAACTTCCTTACCCTTTTCTGCCATATCACTGTAAAAACGACCGCTGCATGTCATTCCCCTTACTTCTTCCTCATCACTGCTAGAGAAATCAAGCCAAAAGCTTTTCCCCTGCTCAGTCTCATCTTCACTAGTACTATCCCAGATTCCAAGGCAAAAGGCTTGAGGGTGGAAGGATTTTAGGACAAGGTCTTTTGGGAGGCCAGAATTGATCATATAGGCTGGTGGTGGTACGGCACGGTAGTTAGGTAAGGGGTTTCTGTGTGTGTCAGGCTGTTCTGTTTCTGGGTCAGATATTTTCTTGGAGTCTATCAGGTCTTGGATTTCATGGCGGAGTCGGGCGCAATTGTCAGTGTCATGGCCCTTTTGTTGGTGAAAGTGACAGTAAAGGCTTAGGTTATAATGTGATGGTAGGGGATTGGGTAATGGTTTGGCTTCCAAGGGTTTTAAGAGCCCTTACCTCTTCAGTTTCTCTAGCACCTTGGACAGGGGCCTTCCCAAGTTGGAAAACTGCCGGTTCCGGATAGCGGCAATCTCAACAGAAACGGGCTTTGCTCCCGATGTTCCCCCAATGGGCCTCCTGTTCAGACCATAGAATTTTCTATTCTCGGCCTCTTCTTCCTCAATATCCATGACAGTTTCCCTCAGCTGCCGAAAGTCTGCAATCATGGAGGTCATCCTCCTCAACTTGCTGTAAATTGAGGGCTTGGTGCCCTTGATAATCATCTTAATCTGATCCTTCTCCGAAGGCCTAGTCTGCATCTTCAATAACTGACCCCTCCACCGGTCCACGTACTCCTTAAAACTCTCCTCCGATTTCTGCTTAACATTCTCCAGATCGCGGAGTGACAGATCGATCTCTAGGTCAGTGACATACTGTTTTAGGAAAGCATCGGCCAACTCCCTCCAATCTTCCTTCACTTTCTTCTCCAAACTGTGGTACCACACCACGGGAGGTCCTTCAAGCGACATTCCAAACATTTTCTGCACTTGGCGCTGAGATAAGCCAACTGAACTCATGACTGATACAAACTGTCGGAGATGCACCCTTGGATCCCCATTCCCATTAAACTTAGCCATATCAGGCATCTTGAACTGTGCCGGCAACTTATCCTCGAAATTCAGTGTGTCATAATCCAGCAAATCCTCATTCTTACCCCTCATCTTGCGGGTAACCGACTAAACCTGATCCCGAAGTTTCTGTAACTCTGCCTGAGACCCAGATACTCTGCCTGCTGCATACTCTGTGTAGGCATTGCATTTTCGCATGTGAAACCTGATGATGAGTCTCAGTTGGAGGCACTACCTTTTTTAGCTAAGGATATTGCGGGAAACGGAGTTAGGAAGGGGAAATTCAGAATAAGTACGTCATCTAGTTCATTTCACAAGTTCACTGTTTTCGTTCGTGCTGCGTTCGTGACCACGTTCGAACGTCAAGCAGATTGCGGGCGTTCGTTGACCGGCGTAAACACACACGTATAACGCAAGCGTACGTATCGTTCAAGTAGTATAAAAAGTATCGATCCCACGAGGACTTAAAATCTTATCTATTAATTTTTATGAGGTCAAATGATTACTAATATCTATCAGGTTGTTTGATTGATTTGAAATGGCGATGATTCTAAATTTAAAGGCAAGTAACTAAAATTGGTTGAAAAGATATTTTGAGAAAATTCAATATTAAAACTATCTAGGGTTGTGATTTATTCCAATATTATTAAAGATGAAGTTGTTATCTTATAATTGGGTAAAATATTGATTTATTAACCTGGAACACTAAATTATGTAAAAGCCTCTTCCGATGGTCAATTACAAATATCCAATTTAACCTAATTAAACCATATGTCTATGTCAATCAATTAACTGGATTCATTAAGATTAAGTTCCAATTATGGCTACCCCCGCCCGACAGGTATATTCCTATCCTGTAAGGAAATCTATTAAAGGGTTATCTATCCTCAAGGAAGATCGTGGGTTATTGAGTCTGAGGTCTTAAACCTAAAATCCCTATGTCTAGTTCATTTTAAGTTTACCTTATCAATTTTATTAGTGGCCAGTTAATAAAAAGCATTAAGATTAAGACTCAATAAATAAATCTTTATATTACCCAAATTATAATTTAACTCTTATAAACCGGTGATATTGGATTTCATCACAACCCTAGATACTCACTTAGTTATGACACATAGCTAGGGCTAGTAAAAACTTAAAAGACATAAAATGAAAATGCTGAAAAGTAATTGCGATAAGTAAAATGCTGAAAAGTAAATTACAAATGAAATAAAATGCTAAGGCAAAAGGAATTACTTTTACTACTACTAATTTAGATATCTCCCATAAAATAATATATAAACTTGTGATAATATTTTTCCAACCGACAATCTGGCGGTATCCTGATTAAGTCAAATTAAGTCCAACCAGCCATATAGGTGGTAATATTTGTCCATAATCCAGCCATAAGGCGGTACCAAATAAAATTTACCAACCGACCAATATAGCGGTATTCCTTTATTAATCAGGTTCAAACCAACAGAAAATAAATTTACCAACCGACCAATATAGCGGTATTCATTGATTAGTCAGTTTAAACCAGATTAAAATTAAATTACCACCGACCAATATAGCGGTATTCCTTTATTAATCAGAATTTTAAATAGTAAATATATTATTTTTTAAGGGAGATTAATCTAAATAGTAATAGTAAAATAATTACCTTTCACCCTAGCATAAGGAAGTTACCTCCGCATAGTGAATAGTAAAAACTGTAAGATAAAGAAAGTAAATTATTATTATTACAGAACGTAATTAAAATTTACAAAACTAAATTAAAAGAAATTTAGAGAGAGAAAAACTCCCTAATTACATAGGATTTGGAGAGGAAATGGTGTACTAAAAACTGAAAATTCGCGCTCTATTTATAGTAAAATTTTTCACTGTTCGCGCACTGTTCGCGCGTCGCGACGCCAAGGAGCTCAGCGTCGCGACGCTGGATTCGTCGACGTGGCACAATGAGAAGGCGACACGTAGCAAGACGGCTGACTGTTCATGTGACACTGTCAAGGCGGCTAATTCTCAATTATTGTGATGACGTCATTGATGACGTCATGCTGACGTGGTGATGACGTGGCGCTGACGTGTCACTGACGTGGCAAGGCGGCTGACTGTTCACTGTCGGCACAATAGGATTGCGACACGTGGCGACACGTGTCAAGTTCTGATTGGCTGAGGCTGACGTGGCAAGTTGACTCGGTTGACCTGCTGACGTGGACGATGATGTGGCATGACACGTGGCAAGTTTGACTTGTTGACCGATGATGTGGCTGATGACGAGGCGACACGTGTCAAGTCTGAGTGTCGGCAGCATATGATGATGACACGTGGCACGGCGCATGTTAGCAGATCGGCTGTGATGGTGACACGTGGCACGGTGCATTTTAGCAAAGTCAAAACTTCTCAAATTGTTGACCGTTGACCAGGCGCATGTTAGCAGATTCGGCTCACGCTGGGCGTCGCGGCGCGCAGTATTCCAGCGTCGGGACGCGCAGAAGACGAAAATATCCATGTTGACGCATTTTTGTCCGGTTTTCCCCCAAATTGCCTCCAGTGCTGTCCAACTTTATTTATCTGCAAGATAACAATAAAACACATCAAAACGTTCATAAAACTCAAGAAACTATACAAAATATTAAGTTAAATGAGTGGGAAATAGTGATATAAATACCACTCATCACACCCCCAAACCTAACATTTTGCTAGTCCTCGAGCAAAATACAGAATAAAATAACATAATAAAATTTAACTAAGCCATTTTCGTAGGGATCACGGTTGCATTTAGCATATGCAACAAGCCTTTAAACCCCTAGGTGTCCCTAGTGGACGAGTGTAGTCTCGTGAGGGTTTACAGCAATGATACCCACAAACATTTTACAAAAGTAAAAAGGTATTAAAACTAATGCACACAAAAGCAAAAACAAGCGAAAAGAGAATAAAGAAAGTTAGTGACTAATCAGGTGAAAATTCTACTCCAAGTTATTAGTTGTTTTGTTTCTTTCTAAATTACCGAATAAGTAAATTCTCCGATTATTTTTACTATTCTCCATATACACAGCCAACAGAATATTAATCAACTCATTTTTGCCCACAACAGTCATAAGTGCAGTTGATAAGAGAGTAATATTTTTGTCTTAAAGTTCTATCAGATTTCACACCTTTTTGTAGCAATGGAATAATTTTTCTGATTTTTCTGATTTTTTCTTTGATTTTTCTCTATTTTTTATTTATATACAATACCTTCCGTCTATGTAGTGAGCTTTGGGTCGGTGGCTCCCAAACCAGTTGGCTTTAGGGCACCAGGTGTTAAGACACCCCTACGAACTTAATTACTCAGACTTCAGATATATATATATATTTTTGCAGCATCTTCGATCCATGTAACGAGCTTTGGGCCAATGACTCCCAAACCAGTTGGTTTTAGGGCACTAGGTATTAAAACACCCTTACAGACTTAATAACTCGGATCTCGGATTTTTTTTTTTTTTTTTTTTTTACTCCATCACTATTTAGAGATGCTTCCTCCAATTAAACTATAGCACGGAATATTACTAACTTTTCAATTTTAGCTCATGTCCTGTATGTTTCCATGTAAGTTCATAATACCTGTCAACTGAACATATGAAGATTCATTTTAGTCAGTGTTAAGGAGAATTCACAAATTAAATATTCAAAAGGAAATAAACAAAAATTAACTTGTTTTGAAATAGGTTTGAGATACGTCTCAGGAGCGGAAATTCCTTACTCGGCTATCTCTTACCAATTCCACCTTTTTAGTCAAAATAAAAACACAAAAATGCAAAATATTTTTGTAATTTTTGAAAATTTTTACAATTTTTTTTGTTTTTTTCGAAAAATTTTGAACTAAAAATAAAAATAACATACACTAAAACAAGATATTAATCAACTAATTCCCTCCCCCAAACCTAAATGAGACATTGTCCCCAATGTCTTAAATAGTAGAAGAAGAGTTTAGACGATAATACCTGGTTAACTGAAATTCTACAGGAAATAAAGGTTAAGATCCAGATTAACCCGACGTCTCTTACCACGATCGTCCCCAGACCAATTTATCTTTGAAATGATAGGGTCACTTTTGTGGTTCATAGGCTATGAGTTGGTCTATTAGATCCGGAGCAAGTCTGGCAGTGAAGAGGAGTTCTTTCAATAGGTTTTGACACGAACCCATTTCTCCGAGCATCATCAAGAAACACAAAAAGAAAATCATAAAATCCATCAACGTTGAGTAGTCCAAGCAGTTTCTGGTGTATGTTCAGGTTCGCCCAAGATAACAATAAAAATTTCCTCCAATGTACCCAAGCCACCTGGCAAGCAATAAAAGCATCAGCACGGTTAATCATTTCTACCAGTCGTTCAGACATACCTGATACGATTAGTTCCTCTCCGTTTGATGATCCAATAAGATTTGCCTCTGCCAAGGGTTTTGGGATGATTCCCAAAACATGACTGCCTCCTTCCTGTACGGCCTTTGAAACGATCCCCATTAATCCAAGATTTCCTCCGCCATATATTAAGTGCATATTCCTTGCAGCTAATACTCGACCCAACTCCTGTGCCGCTTCTATGTATTGTGGTTTAGTACCAACACTACTACCGCAAAACACACAAATGTTTTCAACTCGTCTTCTCGAAGTGGCTTCCATTTTTATGTTTTTCTTTCTAACTCTGGATGACTTCAAATGTGCAATGATGAGTTGAATTTATAATACCTGAAAGGGGTGAGTAAAAATAGCACAAGTATCTTCCAAGGACGTTTATTATAACAATAGATCGTGATAGTCAAAAAGGTATGGATCATGTCGGAGAAAATAAAGAAAATAACAAAACAAATCACAATTATTAAGAAAAGACAAAGAGATATATATGTGCAAGAAAAGTAACGGCTTGGTTGACATCTATGCGTCAGGGACAAGCTTCCCATCCAATTTTCTTATAAATTGGCAAACAGGGTCTTTTTGAGTCAGATTCCCAAGACTTAACTGTTGTCTTTCTTTTTGATATTGTGTATGTAATCTGCGAAAGTCTATGTGAACATATCCACTGGGATGCGTCTCAAGAGTTAAAGATATATCATCTAAAGACTCCTTACTCAAGCCATTCCTAATGAATTTAATTTTGTCTTCGCGATTAACAGACACCATTCCTAAAGAATAACAACGAGTATTGCAATTCCAACGTGCACATTTGTAACAAACACCCATTTGTTTAGCTCTTCGTTTCTTTGCATAGGTGCTTCTTCCAAAACCAGGCAGATGTGAAATAAAAGAATCAGAGGATTCACCTGCCAATCGGACTCGTGCTTCAATTACCCAACAAATGTCATTGGGCACACCATGGATTTTCAGTAGTCTCATCCGTTCCAAGCGAGCTTTGTAGACTTTCATCAGAGATTTTTGAGGGAGAGAAGGAAATTGTTTGTGAAGATTTGCGAGAGCTTCTTCCATCTTGAAATGACTTAATCTGCAAAAACTAAACACACAAAATTAAATCACACCAAATCACAATATATACAAAAATTGCATGGGTTGCCTCCCTGCGAGCGCTAAGTTTAATTGTCGTCAGCTAGACGTGACTTTTTCGAACGTTTATGCTGGATCTGAAAGTGTGACACTTTCTTTTTGTCGCTCAAATGATTCTCCCCAGTAGTGCTTGACACGCTGACTGTTAACTTTGAATGTGTTGTTGGTATTAGGATCCAGTAACTCAACAGCTCCATATGGTAAAATCTGAGTGATCACAAATGGTCCGGACCATCTAGATTTTAATTTTCCAGGGAAAAGTTTTAACCTCGAGTTGTACAACAACACCTGCTGCCTTGGTTCCAACTGTCTGTGCACTATTTTCGTCATGCCATTTTTTGGTCTTTTCTTTGTACAATTTGGCATTCTCATAAGACTGTAGGCGAAATTCCTCCAATTCATTGAGTTGGTGAAGTCTTTTCTCTCCTGCAGCTTGTGAATCAAGATTCAGTTTCTTCAGTGCCCAGTACGCCTTGTGTTCAAGTTCAACTGGCAGATGGCATGCTTTCCCAAACACCAATCGATATGGGGACATACCAATGGGTGTCTTGTAAGCTGTTCGGTAGGCCCATAATGCATCATCAGTTTTGTAGACCAGTCCTTCCTTGTTGATCCAACGGTTCTTTCTAGGATTCTTTTGATCTCCCTGTTTGAAACTTCAACCTGCCCATTTGACTGTGGATGGAGCTGTAGCTGTAGCAATCTTGTGAGTAACTCCATATTTGGATAGGAGTGCATCGAAGTATTGTTGCAGAAATGAGAGCCACCATCGCTGATAATTGCCCGAGGTGTTCCAAACCGAGTGAAAATGTTCTTTTTCAGGAATTTGATCACCACTTTGGAATCATTGGATGGCAGTACAATTGCCTCAACCCATTTGGAGACGTAGTCTACAGCAACCAGAATGTACATGTTTCCAAATGATGGAACAAATGGTCCCATGAAATCAATACCCCATACATCGAATATCTCCACTTCCAGAATGTTTTGCAATGGTCCTTCATTTCTTCTTGAAATATTCCCTGTTCTCTGGCACCTGTCACATTGAAAAGCAAAAAGATAAGCATCTTTAAAAAGTGTGGGCCAGAACAAACCTGATTGAAGGACTTTGGCTGCAGTTTTGTTTCCACTGAAGTGTCCGCCGTATGGTGATGAATGACAGTGTTGCAAAACACTGTCGACTTCCTCCTGTGGAACACACCGTCTCAGTAATTGATCAGCACATCGTTTAAACAGGTACGGTTCATCCCAGACATAGTGCTTGACTTCTTTGAAAAACTTCTTCCGTTGTTGAGTTGTCCATTCCAACGGCCATTTTCCTGATACAATATAATTAACATAGTCAGCATACCAAGGGACTTCCTGTTGTTTTATGGAAAATAATTGTTCATCTGGAAAAGTTTCTTTGATTATTAGTTCTTTGTCAGCTGTTTTTCCATTCTCGAGCCTCGATAAGTGATCTGCCACCTGATTTTCTGTTCCTTTCCTGTCTCGGATCTCTACGTCGAATTCTTGTAAAAGAAGTATCCAACGGATCAATCTAGGTTTGGCATCTTTCTTTGTGATCAGATATTTGATTGCTGAATGATCTGTATATACCACCACTTTGGGACCCAGCAGATAGGAGCGGAATTTGTCAAAAGCGTACACAACTGCTAGCAACTCCTTTTCAGTGGTTGTGTAGTTGAGTTGAGCTTCATTTAGAGTTCTGCTGGAGTAGTAAATGGTGTGGAAAATCTTTGCTTTGCGTTGTCCCAAAACTGCACCTACAGCAAAATCACTAGCATCACACATTACCTCAAATGGAAGGGTCCAATCTGGTGCTACAATGATGGGGGCAGAAATCAGCTTCTGTTTTAAGATCTCGAAAGCTTCCTGGCATTCTTTGGTGAAGTTAAAAGACACATCCTTTTCCAGAAGATTGCAAAGAGGTTTGGCAATCTTGGAAAAGTCTTTGATAAATCTCCTGTAAAAACCTGCATGTCCAAGAAAACTTCGAATCCCTTTTACAGATGTTGGTGGAGGTAATTTCTCAATTGTCACAATTTTTGCTTTGTCTACCTCGATTCCCTTTTGTGAAATCCGGTGTCCAAGAACAATACCTTCATGTACCATGAAATGGCATTTCTCCCAATTGAGTACCAGGTTTGTATCTTCGCACCTTTGTAGTACCTGTTCCAAATTTAACAAACAATGGTCAAAAGAATCTTCAAACACAGAAAAATCATCCATAAAAACCTCCATACTCTGCTCCAGCATGTCTGAGAAAATGGCCATCATGCAACGTTGAAAAGTGGCAGGGGCATTACATAATCCAAATGGCATCCTGCGGAAAGCAAAAGTACCATAGGGACATGTAAAAGTAGTTTTCTCCTGGTCTTCTGGTGCGATGGCAATCTGATTGTAACCTGAATTGTTGCTCCATGAAAAATAGGATGATTCCTCCACCCTGGGTTGTAGGTGTTGGAATATGGATTGTTCCCCTGTCTGTTGAAATTGTTAACATAATTCACCGTCTCTTCAAGTTGGTTTGGTTCTGATGCTCCTCCATATGGTAAACTTGTGGATCCAGTGGTAAGAGTCTCCATGAATTTGCATATCTGATCTAGTTTGGTGTTGAGTGCTGTATTAGCTCCAACTTCATAGATTCCTGCAATTCTTTGAATAATGCTCCTTTCTGTTGGCCATAATGAATTGTTGTTGGCCATTTCTTCGATTAGGTCCCATGCTTGATCTTCTCCTTTTGCCATCAAAGCTCCTCCAGCAGCAGCATCGATTGTGGTTCTCATCAGTCCAGAAAAGTCCATTATAGAAAGTTTGGACTTGAAGCCATTTTGGAATCTCATGGTGAGGACATTTCCGGAGCAAATCTTTGTATCTTTCCCAAGCTTCGTACAGGGATTCTGAATCTTGCTGCACAAAGGATGTGATGTCATTCCTCAACTTTGCAGTTCTGGCTGGTGGAAAGTATTTTGCAAGGAATTTTGTGGCTAGAGCGTTCCAAGTTGTGATAGAACCTGCTGGTAATGAATGTAGCCATGCTTTTGCTCTGTCTTTCAAGGAATATGGAAAAACCCTCAGTCTCATTGCTTCTTCTGATGCTCGGTTGTAATTGAAAGTGCCGCAAACTTCCAGGAAGTTGCTAATGTGAGCATTAGGATCTTCAGTTGTATTTCCTCCAAACTGAACTGTTTGCTGAATCATCTGAATGCAAGTTTTGATGTCACCCGCATTTGCTGGTAAAGGAGGAAGAACAATACAGGAAATGAGGCCATCTACCACCGGAATGGTTCTGTCTCGAATGGGTATTGGTGGTGCAATCTCCAAAGGTTCAGGTTCCATGTTGACTAAGGCTTCTTGGCCTTCTCGCCTTTCCCTTCTCAACTGTCTGATGGTTCTTTCAATTTCTGGGTCAAGCGGTCGGATTTCAAAGCTTCTGGTTCGTCTCATGAAGTGTCTGAGAACCTGAAACACAATAAAACAAAAATAATAAGTAAAAAGAAATTAGATACAAGTAACAAATTTAACATGTAAACTAATAGTAAAAGATAGCTAAGTCTCCGGCAACGGCGCCAAAAACTTGACCGGCGTAAACACACACGTATAACGCAAGCGTACGTATCGTTCAAGTAGTATAAAAAGTATCGATCCCACGAGGACTTAAAATCTTATCTATTAATTTTTATGAGGTCAAATGATTACTAATATCTATCAGGTTGTTTGATTGATTTGAAATGGCGATGATTCTAAATTTAAAGGCAAGTAACTAAAATTGGTTGAAAAGATATTTTGAGAAAATTCAATATTAAAACTATCTAGGGTTGTGATTTATTCCAATATTATTTAAAGATGAAGTTGTTATCTTATAATTGGGTAAAAATATTGATTTATTAACCTGGAACACTAAATTATGTAAAAGCCTCTTCCGATGGTCAATTACAAATATCCAATTTAACCTAATTAAACCATATGTCTATGTCAATCAAATTAACTGGATTCATTAAGATTAAGTTCCAATTATGGCTACCCCCGCCCGACAGGTATATTCCTATCCTGTAAGGAAATCTATTAAAGGGTTATCTATCCTCAAGGAAGATCGTGGTGGGTTATTGAGTCTGAGGTCTTAAACCTAAAATCCCTATGTCTAGTTCATTTTAAGTTTACCTTATCAATTTTATTAGTGGCCAGTTAATAAAAAGCATTAAGATTAAGACTCAATAAATAAATCTTTATATTACCCAAATTATAATTTAACTCTTAAAAACCGGTGATATTGGATTTCATCACAACCCTAGATTACTCACTTAGTTATGACACATAGCTAGGGCTAGTAAAAACTTAAAAGACATAAATAAAATGAAAATGCTGAAAAGTATTGCGATAATGCGATAAGTAAAATGCTGAAAAGTAAATTACAAATGAAATAAAATGCTAAGGCAAAAGGAATTACTTTTACTACTACTAATTTAGATATCTCCCATAAAATAATATATAAACTTGTGATAATATTTTTCCAACCGACCAATCTGGCGGTATCCTGATTAAGTCAAATTAAGTCCAACCAGCCATATAGGTGGTAATATTTGTCCATAATCCAGCCATAAAGCAGGCGGTACCAAAATAAATTTACAAACCGACCAATATAGCGGTATTCCTTTATTAATCAGGTTCAAACCAACAGAAAAAAATTTACCAACCGACCAATATAGCGGTATTCATTGATTAGTCAGGTTTTTAAACAGATTAAAATTAAATTACCAACCGACCCATATAGCGGTATTCCTTTATTAATCAGAATTTTAAATAGTAAATATATTATTTTTAAGGGAGATTAATCTAAATAGTAATAGTAAAATAATTACCTTTCACCCTAGCATAAGGAAGTTACCTCCGCATAGTGAATAGTAAAAACTGTAAGATAAAGAAAGTAAATTATTATTATTACAGAACGTAATTAAAATTTACAAAACTAAATTAAAAGAAATTTAGAGAGAGAAAAACTCTCTAATTACATAGGATTTGGGAGAGGAAATGGTGTACTAAAAACTGAAAATTCGCGCTCTATTTATAGTAAAATTTTTCACTGTTCGCGCACTGTTCGCGCGTCGCGACGCCAAGGAGCTCAGCGTCGCGACGCTGGATTCGTCGACGTGGCACAATGAGAAGGCGACACGTAGCAAGACGGCTGACTGTTCATGTGACACGTGTCAAGGCGGCTAATTCTCAATTATTGTGATGACGTCATTGATGACGTCATGCTGACGTGGTGATGACGTGGCGCTGACGTGTCACTGACGTGGCAAGGCGGCTGACTGTTCACTGTCGGCACAATAGGATTGCGACACGTGGCGACACGTGTCAAGTTCTGATTGGCTGAGGCTGACGTGGCAAGTTGACTCGGTTGACCTGCTGACGTGGACGATGATGTGGCATGACACGTGGCAAGGTTGACTTGTTGACCGATGATGTGGCTGATGACGAGGCGACACGTGTCAAGTCTGAGTGTCGGCAGCATATGATGATGACACGTGGCACGGCGCATGTTAGCAGATCGGCTGTGATGGTGACACGTGGCACGGTGCATTTTAGCAAAGTCAAAACTTCTCAAAATTGTTGACCGTTGACCAGGCGCATGTTAGCAGATTCGGCTCACGCTGGGCGTCGCGGCGCGCAGTATTCCAGCGTCGGGACGCGCAGAAGACGAAAATATCCCTGTTGACGCATTTTTGTCTGGTTTTCCCCCAAATTGCCGCCAGTGCTGTCCAAACTTTATTTATCTGCAAGATAACAATAAAACACATCAAAACGTTCATAAAACTCAAGAAACTATACAAAATATTAAGTTAAATGAGTGGGAAATAGTGATATAAATACCACTCATCATTCGTGTAGCGTTCGAATCCGCGTTTGAACGGTGTCTGTATTTCTGGTTTTGCTGCTAGCCTCACACCCAAGCCCAATTAGCCCACCAAAGCCCATAAAAAACATCCCAATTTAATTAATTAAACATTAAATATTAAATAAAAAATTTAAA
Organism: Zanthoxylum bungeanum; assembly: GCA_019454045.1. Lineage (NCBI taxonomy): Eukaryota > Viridiplantae > Streptophyta > Magnoliopsida > Sapindales > Rutaceae > Zanthoxylum > Zanthoxylum bungeanum. Next base: position 319,200 of record SKCR01034000.1, read on the forward strand.
CCATTTACCAATAAATAAAACATAAAATATAATCATACCTAATAAGATAAATCAAATATATTAACTTCCTAACTAAACAAATCACATACTAAATTAAAAAGATGTCATGCCTAATTAAAATCAATCATAACAAATTAAGATATTGACTTCCTATTCTAGCCAAGATTTGCCCCCCCTCAATCTTTGACTTTCCTTGCTCAACACCAAATCATATCTCTCATTAATGCCAAAATCCCTTCCTTGTGAGACAAAGTGAAGCCCTAGCCCTTCTCTATATAAACAACCCCTAACCTAGCCACCCCTCTATCTGGAATCTCTCTAGCCCACGCCCAAGACACCCAATCTCTCTAGCTCGTACAGGTAACTCACAGAAAAATTACAACACAAAGAGCTTTAGCCACTCACGGTAATAGCAACAAGAAGAACACAACCATTCCCCCCATCTCCTCCACTCCATAACCGAAAATAGCACCCTTCTAAACCTCTCCTTCCCCTAATCACCGAAAATCACACCCCAAAACAGTCCCAAAAATCCCTTAAAACAGCAACCTAAACTACACTTCTAATCCTTGAAATAACCACACAAAACCACAAGGAAACGGCAGCAAAACCACAAGGAAACAGCAGCAAAACGGAGTCGAAACAGTAGCTTGAGCGGCAAAACAGCGAAGGAAAAGGCAAACCAGTGAACCAGAAAAGTTGCGGAGCTTTATCCCTTCCGATCTTCGTGAAACGCGAGTCCGAGAGACGGCTTAAAAGGTTAGACCTGAGGGTACTTCCCACACTCATCTTCATTTGATTCTTGTTATTTATTTTGACTGTATTTTACTTATTTGTTGAATATTGTTTGTGTATGATGTGTGTTGTGGGTATTGGATGAATGGAAGAGTGTCGTCTCTCGTGGTATATAGGATGGAAACCCAGACGTAAATTCCGTAGCCAAATCCGAATGGACGGTAGTGCGGTCTGTACTTGGGATACAACTCCACGTACCAATTGAGTAAACGGCACCTTCTTTTGTTTCATGTTGGATTGATTTATCTATTTTTCGTTACTTGAATTCTGCATGTTGCTTATTTATGTATGATACAATCGAGTGCATGGGCTTAGTAAGTTCGATGAAAGGTCCCCTAATTGGAGGGGTTAAAATCCTTTACCACCATGCTTTGCTCCGCCGGTTGATGTGTGTTCGGTTGAATGCAAGATACGTTCAATCGGGCATACTACGTTTAATATTATTGCTTTTAATTCTATGTATGCATGATTCAATCGAGCACATGGGCTTAGTAAGTGGAATGAAAGATCCCCTACGGGGAGGGGTTAAAGCCCTCTACCACGATGCTTTTCCGCGCCGATTGATGTGTGTTCGGTTGAATGCAAGATACGTTCAATCGGACATGCTGAGCTTGACATTGTTGTCTTTATTCTTTGTGTTACATGCATCAGGTCTGGCTCCGTTCGAAAATGCGAACCTTCTGTTTACCGTTCGAACGCGTTTTCAAACGCTACGCGAACGCACACGCACTTCCTTAGTCTCACCATGCATCAGGTCTGGTTTCGTTCGAAAGCGTTCTCGAACGCTACACGAACGCGAACCTTCTGTTTACCGTTCGAACTAGTTCTCGAACGCTACGTGAACGCACACGCACTTTCTTAGTCTTATCATGCATCAGGTCTGGTTTCGTTCGAACGCGTTCTCGAACGCTACACGAACGCGAACCTTCTGTTTACCCTTCGAACGCGTTTACGAACGCTACACGAACGCGAACACACTGAACTGAGACATATTCATCCCATGCCATGTATAATTGTTTCTTAGGTGATTTTTTTATGAAACCCCATATAGTCATTCTTATCTTTGTGCACATCGTAATGAAAAGCATGTTTATTCCATTGGTTGCGTCATCTGCCTTAGTCTTGATTTAACGCATTACGATTCATATACCTATGTCATGATGACTTCGGAGTATTATTTCTTATGGTATATCGGATGGAAACCCAGACATAAATTCCGTAGCCGATTCCGAATGGACGGTAGTGCGGTCTGTACTTGGGATACAATTCCACGTATCACTTGGAAAAGTGCTCACATGTATGCTTGTATGGTTAGTATGTATGCTTATGTTTTCCGTGAACATGATATGCTAAATGAAGTTGTATGTTCGTTGTTACTTTGAGGTATTTTCAAGCATGCAATCTTAGATGTGAAATGTATGTATGAGTTTTATTTTGCACATGTGAATTTAGAAGCATGATACTCTGGGAAATAAGTGCTACTTAAGCCTGATTAAATTATTACATAAATCCTTTCATCACAAGTGGCATGAGTAAGGGACCATTCCGAACCCAACGGTTTGAGGTCTTCCCTTGCGATGGGTGAGTGCGGCCTTACATCTCATTTTCCCGGTTCACACCGGGTGGCGACTCCATTATTCTCCGGTTAGTCCCCCGTGGCTACTCCGTACTCCTGACCGGGCCGCGAGCCCGGGACAGCATGCGTCGCCCAAATTCCTGTGTTCCCACAGTCTGGCTACTCCACTGGGGATAGAGAATCGGCCCCGAAATATTGTCTTGTGATGTTTGGATTTATGTTTTAATTGACCGTGTCTATAGTGGATAAAGTGTGGGTTTAATCAAAGGCATTTTAAGGCTAGGTAATGGTTGGTGTCTTCCTTCACTCACTACCTTTCTAGAAGGAAAAGCTGTGAAGGCACCTAGATAGCCATCTACTCGTAGCCTTTTGTGATGGACTAATTTGGAGGACTCGTTGTTTATTCCTGACACCAAGCGATAAGAGCCTAAGAGGCTTGGGTATTTAAGTGAGCCTCGTTCCACCTTCCCTCTGGGGAATCTACAACGGAAAATCCATTTGACAGTCCGTCACACACCATAGCTCATTGCATGTACCTTAGTGTATAAAAAAAGGGTGCGCTCACTTGGTCGCTCGAACCCTTGAGTGGGGAGACCTAGTTGTGGGCCATCCTTCGCCGGTGAGAGCCTTTGTCTATACTCTTGCTAACCCACCCATAGACCGGGTTGGCTAAAGTAACAATTATTTCCTTGAGTATGTGCTTGTGGACCATCCTCATTTGGATGCAGTTGGACTATTGTCAGAAATGCGGACTTGCTGGGCCATTTAAACTGGGGGCGAGTTCGTACCTTATGACTATTAGGCCCAAAGCCTCTAAAATGTTGATGGGCCATTCTGTAGAAATTATTACGTTATGTTTGCATTATCTTTCTTCCATGCTTGTGTTTGGGAACATCGTCGTTTGGATCCATTTGGACCATTTGTCATGGGATATGGGCTTGTTGGGCCATTTAAACTGGGACAAGAACGTATTTCATGACGATTGGGCCAAAGGCTTCTAAGTGTTGATGGGCCACTTTGTGCTTGTGTTCGGAACATTACCATTTGGATTTAGTTGGGCTCCTTGCCATGAGACGTGAACTTGTTGGGCCATTTAAACTGGGATGAGTTCACTCCTATGACAGTTAGCCCAAAAGCTTCTAAAATGATAACGGGCCGATTTGTTTGAAAATTTTAGTTGATTTAGTATGTTATATATGTTACATGCATCTCATGCACCCCATGCATACATACATCATGTTAACCCGTGTGTTTGGAAAGCCATCATAGATTCCCGTTGGGTTAGGGAAAAAGGAAGACTCACCAAAATACTGGGAACAGACATGAGAGAATCAGATATTGAGGTATCCCGTATGGATCAATTGGAAAACGGTCTCGCCAAGGTCACCGAACAGTTGCAAGCCATGACCACTGCCATGGCAAATATGGCTGTGCCCCGTGCTGGGGGAAATTCTGAGAATGTGAAGCGCGAGGAGCCTCCGAATGGGTTGGGGGATGATATCCCCACTTTTGATGATGACATAGCAGAGTATGCAACAGGCAAAGTGATTGGGTCTCAGGCAGAATTTCGGAAGCTTCGGGATCAGGTTGAAACAGTTACCCGCAAAATGAGGGGTAAACATGAAGAGTTGTTAGACTATGAGGCAATGACCTTCGGAGAACAGCTGGAAGCTCAGTTTAAAATGCCCGACATGGCCAAGTTTAATGGGAATGGAGACCCGAGAGTCCATCTGCAGCAATATGTCTCAGTCATGAGTTCAATGGGCCTATCACAGCGCCAAGTCCAAAAGATGTTTGGGATGTCACTCGAGGGGGCACATGTGGTTTGGTATCATAGCCTTAAGAAGAAGGTTAAAGAAGATTGGAAGGAACTAGCTGATGCTTTCCTGAAGCAGTATGTCACTGACCTAGAGATCGATCTGTCACTCCGTGATCTGGAGAATGTTAAGCAGAAAGCGGAGGAGAGTTTTAAGATACGTTTCAAAACGTATCTTTTAACCCAAAATCACCGCAAACCATTCTAAGCCCACCTAAACACCTAAACCCACATCCAAAGCCCATGAAACCAAATAATCAAACACCAAGCCCACCATCCATTAGGTCCACGCCCATGACACTAAAATACCCCTCCTTACACTATTCAAACATGATTTACCCATCTACCAAACTTACTTTAACCATTCCACCCCACTTTGACAAAATAATAAACAAATAACAAACACATAATTCAAACCCACACCTCACTCATTCTCACCCATACCTCACTCATTCAAAAAACCAACCCTCACTCATTTTAAACCCATACCTCACTCATTCACACCCACACCTCCACTATCCCATTGCCTATATAAACCATCATTTTCCACCTTGGAACCCCTAGCACATATCAAGAGACATCAAGCAAAAAAAATCAAGCATTCACCAAGCATTTTAGGAGAACAAAACAGCCCCCTCATCTCCCTTAGAAGTGACGCCACTGCTGCCTATTTCCAAGCCATTCACTGCCTCCTTTAAGACTTGAAGTCACGCCTAAGCCCTTCCATTCACTGCCTCTGATCATTTCAAGCATCCATCCAGCCCCCTAGCCCTCACATCTTCACGCATAAAGCATCCATTCGGCTTCCCCTCACTGCCCTTGCATCCAACACACAAAACAGTCCCCATTTCAGCCCATCATCACGCCAAAAACAGTCCAGAAAACACATCCGGGTTAGCCCCCATTTAGCCCTGGAAATTGCACCCAAATCACCCTAATTTTAGCCCCCAAACCAGTGCACAAACTGCCCTAAACACTCTCCAAAATTCACCCGAAAACAGCAGCTCAAAAGCCCTCAAAATAGTCCCTAAAGTCACCAAAACAGTGAGCAAAAACTGCACTTGCAAACCCTTGAGTAAATCGAGCAAACGGCAGTCCAACGCCTCTCAAAAATCACCAAAATTGACCTCAATCCACTGCCAACCAGTGAGCAAAGTGTGGTGACCTGAACCGCAGTGAAACGAAGTGGAAACGGTGGACAAAACAGCGAAACAACGAGCAAAAACGTCAAAACAGCGAACCAGAAAAATTACCGAGTAATAGCCCTTCCGACGGCCGTATAACGCATTTCCGAGAGACGACAAAAAAGGTTAGACCTGAGGGCACCTATTACTAAATTTATTTACATGAAATAATGACTTAGGAAGTTTATTTTATGGTATTTTTGCATAAATAATTAGCTTAGCATGTTGTTTAAATTTCTTCACATGAAATAATGATTTAAAGAATGTGTTTAGCATGAATAATTAGTTTAGTATGTTCATTCACATGAAATAATGACTTAAAGAATGTGTTTAGCTTGAATAATTAATTTGGCATGTCATTTAATTTAAGTTATGTAAATTAGTAACTTAGAAAAGCATGAAACTTACTTTTCGTCGTATGAATATCATGAATTGGTGTGTGATGTGATTTCGGGTGGATGGAATATGTGTTATTTTTCGTGGTATATTGGATGGAAACCCGGATATAAATTCCATAGCCGAATCCGAATGGACGGTATTATGGTTTGCACTCGGGATACAATGCCCCGTACCACTTGAAAGATTCATGTATTTCATTTCATCCGACTTGTATTCGAGCATGATTAGACCACTAGAGTGTTGTTTCACTTCAAGCATGTCTTAGTTGTTTCCCTTTTTGTATTAGGAATTCAAGTTAAGGTATGTTTAGATTACTATGTATGTAGCACGTTTGATGTGTGATGCCTAATGTTTACCGTTATGAAAGTTTATTTTTGAGGCATGCAAACCTAGATTTAGGCTTCATAAGAATTTAGACTACTTTGACCAATATGTATGTTGAGTAGACTTGGTTAATATTGTACAAATCCATTTATTACAAGTGACATAAGTAAGGGACCATTCCGAACCTAACGGTTTGAGGTCTTCCCTTGCGAGGGGTGAGTGCGGCCTTAAATTATTTTCCCGGTTCACACCGGGTGGCGACTCCTTTATTCTCCGGTTTAGTCCCTCGCGGGCTACTCCGTACTCCCAACGGGCCGCGAGCCCGGAACAGCATGCGTCGTCCAGTTTTTGTTGTCTACAGTCTGGCGACTCCACTGGGGATAGAGAATCGGCCCCGAAATAATGTCTTGTAATGTTTGTGATTTGTGTTTAATTAATCATGTCTACCGTGGGTTTAAGAGTTTAATCAAAGGCATTATTAAGGCTAGGTGATAGTTTGGTGTCTTCCTTCACTCACTACCTTTCTATAAGGAAAAGCTGTGAAGGCACCTAGATAATCATTCACCCGTAGCTTATTGTGATAGACTAATTTGGAGGACTCGTTCTTTATTCCTGACACCAAGCGATAAGAGCCTAAGAGGCTTGGGTATTTAAGTGAGCCTCGCTCCACCTTCCCTCTGAGGAATCTACAACGGGAAATCCATTTGACAGTCAGTCACACACCATAACTCATTGGCACGTACCGTAAGATATAAAAAAGGTGCGCTCACTTGGTCGCTCAAACCCTTGAGTGGGGAGTCCTAGTTGTGAGCAAACCTTCGTCAGCGGGAGCCTTTGTTTACATTCTTTTAAACCTACATGTGAACCTTAATTGTATGACCCTTAGAAATTATTTATTTATGTTTGTGTTTGGGACTATCGTTATTTGGATTCAATTGGACTTTTTGTTAAGAGATATGAACTGGTTGGGCCATTTAAACTGGAACGAGTTCGTGTCCTTTGACAATTGGGTCAAAAGTTTCTAAAATACCGATGGGCCATTTTGTATTTAGGCCTCTTATCATTTGAAGTTGTTTTTTAGCCATGTATCGCAAAAGTATAAACTTGTTGGGCCTTTTTAACTGGGACAAGTTTACAACCCAACAATATTATGATTAAATGTTTAAAATGATAATGGGCCAATTGTATAACATCTTGATAGACTTGTGTATTTCATGCATTACATGCATACATGCTAACCCCCCTTTGTGTAAAAAAGCCATCATAGATACCCGTTGGGTTGGGGGAAGACTTGTCAGAAGACCATCAGCCAATATGAATGAGTCAGCCAACGAGGGATCCCGCTTGGATCAATTGGAGACCAAAATAACAGGAATTGTTGAGATATTGCAAGCTCTGACTAATGTTGTGGCCAATTTGACCGCACTCTGTATAGCCGATAACAGAGAGATGGACAATCAGAATGGAAAGACCATCGGGGAACCTTCAGAGACCAAACCCCCTCCTTCCGATATCACCTCTATCAGAAACAGACGATTCTCCAATCTTGGTAGACCTTTGTCAAAGGTGTTTAAGAAACTGAAGATGCAAGGACTTCTAAAACCCTTAAAACCTAGACCACTTCCTAACCATGTGTGCCACCGTACCTCAACCTAAATCAGTATTGTTACTTCCACCAAGAAAAAGGCCATGAAACTAATAACTGCATCCGCCTTAGGCATGAAATCCAAAACCTCATTGATGCCCATAAAATACCCAACCCAGAAAAAGAACAAGCCAACATACACAGAAAACCTCCACCTACCCACATTATTGACTCCGGCCTACCCGACCATCTTGTCTTCCCAACCCACAGCTACCAAACTTCTTGCACAGGGATACGGAGCAACAATGGTAAAAGTAAAATAAAGCAGAGGGAGGATCTTTGGGAAAACTTCTCAGACAGTGATGAGACAAAGGTCGCAGAAAAGGGAAGTGAATGGGAAGAAGAACTATTGTACCTGGAGAAATTGATGGTCGAAGGAAATAAGAAAGCAAGGGAAAATAAAGCTGCAATTTATGGAGACGTTTGTCTCCCAGATCTTATTCAGTTGTGATCCATCATTTATTAATAGAGACATTGACTTTGTCTACATGCTCGAACCTTTTTTATGATAATAAAGACGTTCATTTCACTTACTTGACTAAGTTTTTCAACTTGCAACATGAGTATATTTGACAAAGGTATTCAACCCTGGTACTATGATGCACGATGATGTTTAGAACAGGGGAATCCTCAGAAGAAGTAAGCAGAAAAGACAGTATAGTCATTCAGAAATTGGGAAACAGAGCAGTGAAGTGAAGAAAGTCAGACTTGGAAGGGAACGGGTTCACCGAGCCGATCAATGTTAACAGATTGAAGCTGTATTTAGCCTGAGGGAGAGAAGACTGAGCAATCACCAAAAGAATTGGCAGAAGACCTAACCCAATGGGATAGGAAACTCATGCATACATGCTTGCACGTAACTTGCATCCTTTGTTTGCATTTTGTTTTTACAGGTTTCAAGCAAAGGGGAACTAGCAAGGGACGATCAGAGACATATGGCGCCGAGGAGCACAATGAGGGTCTCACCCGTCATAAACAGGGAGGACCTCTACACTTGCATACGTATACATTACATGCACACGTCTTTATTCTGTTGTTTTGTATTCGCATGTTTCAACGAAGGAAGAAAGAGAAAGCAGCAAAGATCAAAAGGTGGCACAAGCACTGAGGATGACATTGAAGACACATTGACAGATGGATTTCGGTCATGTCTGGCTGAAGACGATGAATTTAGTTCTAACAGGGAGGCAACCCATGCACTTTATTGCGATTTCTATTTTCATGTTTTGTGTATACATGTCGTAGAATTTTTAATTATGTGTTATTTTGGTAGGTAAAAGCAAAGACATGGCATTTTAAGACAGAGGGAATGGTGCTTGGCAATCACAAAGATGGGAGCTAATTCAATTAGTGGTGGCAGAGTAAAAGAAGAATTCATGAGACGCATCCTAATGAACTTATGCCAAGCAAGAGACGTACTGAGTACATAATTCTTTTGCTTTAATTATTGCTTTGATTTGCCTTCTTTTGTTATTTTCTGTTATTTTCGTGGACAGGATCCACAACTTTTGACCTTTTAGGACTTCTTTTGGCATTTTATTTTATTTTCGTGGATAGAATCCACGACTTTTTGACATTTCACGATTTCTTTTGTTGTTTTCGTAGACAGGATCCAGACTTTTTGACTTCTCGTGACCTCTTTTGTGGTTTAGCTAACCACCATTCGGTGAAAGGTATTAGTACAATTATTACTCATCCATTTTAAGTACTATAAATTCAGCTCAATATTTCTCTCCTCAACACATTCAAATATACATCCGAGTGTAAAATAGATAAAATGGAATCCACTTCAAGAAGACGAGTTGAAACCATTTGTGTGTTTTGCGGTACTAGTGTGGGTACTAAACCGCAATACATAGAGGCAGCACAAGAATTGGGTCGAGTCATTGCTGAACGGAATATGCACTTAATATACGGTGGAGGCAATCTTGGACTGATGGGAATTGTTTCAAAGGCTGTACATGATGGAGGCAGTCCAGTTCTGGGAATCATCCCAAAACCTTTGGCGGAGGCGAATCTGATAGGACCGTCAAACGGAGAAGAATTGCTCGTGCCGGGAATGTCAAAGCGACTGGTGGAAATGATTAACCGTGCAGATGCCTTTATTGCTCTACCAGGAGGCTTGGGCACGTTGGAGGAAATTTGTATAGTGCTATCTTGGGCGAACCTGAACATACACCAGAAACCTCTTGGATTGTTCAACGTTGATGGATTTTATGATTTTGTTTATGTGTTTCTTGAAGACAACCGAAGAAATGGGTTCGTAACAAAACCTGTGAACGAACTCCTTTTCACAGCCAGAACTGTCCAGGATTTAATTGACCAAATCTTGGCCTTTGAACCGCATGTGGACCCTATCCTTTCCGAGATCAAATGGTCTGAGGACGATCGTGGTAAAAAGCGTAAACTGAATATGGATCTTAACCTCTAAGTCTTCTGTATTAGTATCTTGTTTATTTTGTGTTATTTAAATAATAAATAATAAATAATAAAAAATGAAAAAAGATGAGTGAGAAGTTTTTAATAGTTAGACATATGTCCGATGATGACATTGTATGCTGTAGGGAGAAACCCTAGAAACGATAAGTGTGAGACACACTCTCTTCCGGTATTCCGAATGGATTGATCTCAGTTAGACTCACGAGCACTTAATTACAGGATCCTAGCAGTAGAAACCTGAGTAGTTATCGAGGTGACTAATTGAAGAGATGATGTATTAGTGAATGACCGTTTACCTGGAAGTCCACCCTGATTTACTGATGCTATGATATATGATATGGTTGGAAATAAAAAAAAAAGTCTCTGAAATAAAAAAATAAAAAAAGAAAAGAAGAAAAAAATAGACCACCTATAACCGATAAGCGTGAAGCTACCCATGGGCGAGTATTAGGACCACCATGAGGAGAAATGCTACCTTAAAGGGTAGGTGTGTCAGAAAAGAAAAAAATAGAAAAAAAATAGAAAAAAAAAAAGAAAATGAAAAGAAAGAGACAAAAAAAATATGAAGAAGACCATATCATATTGAGTATGCTGAAGTAATCACAGAATGTGATTAAGACATCCAGGTTGGTTAGACCCACTGGTTCGATTCTCTGAAACGAAATCACCAAGTTGGCTTACTAAAGGACTAAGCTGCGAAAGAGCCTTAGCACACACACACTAAGAGTCTAGTTCAGATCACCCATTCAGACAATCGAAATTGAGTGTATCAAGTACTTTGAAGGTTCTCTGGTTTCGACACGAAGCATTCGTTGAGGACGAAAATATGTTTAGCTATTAGATTGTCTCGAGGAGAGCAATATAGTATGTTGAAATAAATCATCCACATCATTATCAGTCTTTGCCGGGTATGGCATTCTGCGGGTTGAGGCCCACATCACTATCAGTCCTTGCCGGGTTTGGCAATCTGGGGGTGAGGCCCACATCATTATCAGTCTTTGACGGGTATGGCACTTTGGGGGGCAAGACACACATCTTTGTCAGAATCAGTTTTGCCGGGTATAGCACTCTTGGGGGCGAGGCCCACATCTTTATCAGGATCAGTCCGGCCGGTATGGCACTATGGGGGCGAGGCCCACATCTTTGTCAGAATCAGTTTTGCCGAGTGCGACACTTCGGGTACGGAGACACAGTATCGATTTTACCGGGTATGACACTCCAAGTATACAGTATCAGTTTTGACGGGTATGGTAATCCGAGAATAGAGCAGAGTCCGAGAATGAAGAAACCGAGAATGGTAATCTCAGAATGGAGCAGAGTCCGAGAATGGAACGCGATTCGAGAATGGACCACATCACAGTAACGGTTCGGGAATGAACCGCCCCACACGATAACAGCATGTTGAAATGAACCATCACATCATCAATATCAGTTTCGGGGATGAGTCCCAGGGCCGAGGCCCACATCAGCTTCAACATCAGTTCCGGGGATGAGTCCCAGGGTCGAGGCCCACATCTGTTACAGTATCAGTTTTTGGGATGAGTCCCATGGTCGAGGCCCACATCTGTTACAGTATCAGTTTTTGGGATGAGTCCTAGGGTCGAGGCCCACATCAGCATCAGTATCAGTTTCGGGGATGAGTCCCAGGGCCGAGGCCTGCAGCAGCATCAATATCAGTTTGGGGTGAGGCCCATATCAGTATCAGTTTGGGGCGAGGCCCATATCAGTATCAGTCTGGGGGCGAGGCCCATATCAGTATCAGTTTGGGGCGAGGTCCACATCAGTATCAGCATGGGGGCGAGGCCCATATCAGTATCAGTATGGGGCTAGGCCCATATCAGTATCAGTTTTGGGGGGCGAGTCCCAAGGTCGAGGCCTATATCATCATATTCAGAAGTTTAGGGATGCATCCTAGGGTTGAGACCCATATCATCGTAAGTATATTTTATTTTGGGGATGCGTCCCCGGGCCGAGGCCCATTTTGTCAGCGGTATTGGGATGCGTCCCAGGGTCGAGGCCCCCGTTGTCGGTTGTAGTTATCGGGATGCGTCCCAGGGTCGTGGACCTACTGCATCATATTTTGGGGATGCGTCCCCGGGCCGAGGCCCATTTTGTCAGCGGTATTGGGATGCGTCCCAGGGTCGAGCCCCCGTTGTCGGTTGCAGTTATCGGGATGCGTCCCAGGGTCGTGGACCCACTGCATCATATTTTGGGGAAGCGTCCCCGGGCCGAGGCCCATTTTGTCAGCGGTATTGGGATGCGTCCTAGGGTCGAGGCCCCCGTTGTCGGTTGCAGTTATTGGGATGCGTCCCAGGGTCGTGGACCCACTGCATCATATTTAGGGGATGCGTCCCAGAGCCGAGGCCCAATTTGTCAGCGGTATTGGGATGCGTCCCAGGGTCGAGGCCCCCGTTGTCGGTTGCAGTTATTGGGATGCGTCCCAGGGTCGTGGACCCACTGCATCATATTTTGGGGATGCGTCCCCGGGCCGAGGCCCAATTTGTCAGCGGTATTGGGATGCGTCCCAGGGTCGAGGCCCCCGTTGTCGGTTGCAGGTATTGGGATACGTCCCAGGATCGAGGTCCACAGCATCATCAGCTCAGCTTGAAGCAGCAGGTAAGTCAGGTGGCAGCTGGAGAGCCAGGTAAGTAAAAATGCATTGCACGAACTTTGATAAGACTGTCATTGTCACACACTGCACAAATCCCATCAAAGTGGGGGCGACTGTAGGCATTGCATTTTTTGCATATCAGCCCAATGATGAGCCTCGAATGGAGGCACTACTTTTTAGTCGTGGAAGTCGCGGAAAACGATCGTCGGAAAGGCAAAGACAAGAGTTGACACATTTTGGTTTTGATTCGCTAAGTTCGCTCGGAGTTCACTTGTTGAATGTTCGTTTCAAAACATATCTTTTAACCCAAAATCACCGCAAACCATTCTAAGCCCACCTAAACACCTAAACCCACATCAAAGCCCATGAAACCAAAATAAATCAAACACCAAGCCCACCATCCATTAGGCCCACACCCATGACACTAAAATTACCCCTCTTACACTATTCAAACATGATTACCCATCTACCAAACTTACTTTAACCATTCCACCCCACTTGACAAAATAAAAAACAAATAACAAACACATAATTCAAACCCACACCTCACTCATTCTCACCCATACCTCACTCATTCAAACCCACACCTCACTCATTTAAACCCATACCTCACTCATTCACACCCACACCTCCACTATCCCATTTGCCTATATAAACCATCATTTTCCACCTTGGAACCCCTAGCACATATCAAGAGACATCAAGCAAAAAAAATCAAGCATTCACCAAGCATTCTAGGAGAACAAAACAGCCCCCCATCTCCCTTAGAAGTGACGCCACTGCTGCCTATTTCCAAGCCATTCACTGCCTCCTTTAAGACTTGAAGTCACGCCTAAGCCCTTCCATTCACTGCCTCTGATCATTTCAAGCATCCATCCAGCCCCATAGCCCTCACATCTTCACGCATAAAGCATCCATTCGGCTTCCCCTCACTGCCCTTGCATCCAACACACAAAACAGTCCCCATTTCAGCCCATCATCACACCAAAACAGTCCAGAAAACACATCCGGGTTAGCCCCCATTAGCCCCTGGAAATTGCACCCAAATCACCCTAATTTTAGCCCCCAAACCAGTGCACAAACTGCCCTAAACACTCTCCAAAATTCGCCCGAAAACAGCAGCTCAAAAGCCCTCAAAACAGTCTCTAAAGTCACCAAAACAGTGAGCAAAAACTGCACTTGCAAACCCTTGAGTAAATCGAGCAAACGGCAGTCCAACGCCTCTCAAAAATCACCAAAATTGACCTCAATCCACTGCCAACCAGTGAGCAAAGTGTGGTGACCTGAACCGCAGTGAAACGAAGTGGAAACGGTGGACAAAACAGTGAAACAACGAGCAAAAACGTCAAAACAGCGAACCAGAAAAATTACCGAGTAATAGCCCTTCCGACGGCCGTATAACGCATTTCCGAGAGACGACAAAAAAGGTTAGACCTGAGGGCACCTATTACTAAATTTATTTACATGAAATAATGACTTAGGAAGTTTATTTTATGGTATTTTTGCATAAATAATTAGCTTAGCATGTCGTTTAAATTTCTTCACATGAAATAATGATTTAAAGAATGTGTTTAGCATGAATAATTAGTTTAGTATGTTCATTCACATGAAATAATGACTTAAAGAATGTGTTTACCTTGAATAATTAATTTGGCATGTCATTTAATTTAAGTTATGTAAATTAGTAACTTAGAAAAGCATGAAACTTACTTTTCGTCGTATGAATATCATGAATTGGTGTGTGATGTGATTCGGGTGGATGGAATATGTGTTATTTTTCGTGGTATATTGGATGGAAACCCGGATAAAATTCCATAGCCGAATCCGAATGGGCGGTATTATGGTTTGCACTCGGGATACAATGCCCCGTACCACTTGAAAGATTCATGTATTTCATTTCATCCGACTTGTATTCGAGCATGTTTAGACCACTAGAGTTGTTGTTTCACTTCAAGCATGTCTTAGTTGTTTCCCTTTTGTATTAGGAATTCAAGTTAAGGTATGTTTAGATTACTATGTATGTAGCACGTTTGATGTGTGATGCCTAATGTTTACCGTTATGAAAGTTTATTTTTGAGGCATGCAAACCTAGATTTAGGCTTCATAAGAATTTAGACTACTTTGACCAATATGTATGTGAGAGTAGACTTGGTTAATATTGTACAAATCCATTTATTACAAGTGACATAAGTAAAGGGACCATTCCGAACCCAACGATTTGAGGTCTTCCCTTGCGAGGGGTGAGTGCGGCCTTAAATTATTTTCCCGGTTCACACCGGGTGGCGACTCCTTTATTCTCCGGTTTAGTCCCCCGCGGGCTACTCCGTACTCCCAACGGGCCGCGAGCCCGGAACAGCATGCGTCGTCCAGTTTCTGTTGTCTACACTTCGGTTTCACAACAGAGTGAAAAGTGCAATCTCAAATGTGAAGTGAGAGAATGTGCGTGTCTTTTTAGTTTGAAGGTGAAAAGTTATTTTGAAAATATTTTGGTCACTTTATGTGATTGTTGACTAAAATATATACAAAAATCTAATCACGATTAATTGAAAAAAGTGTCTTATTTCGATGGCTAATTTCCTCTTAAATAATGAAAGAATCGACCAACGATTCATTGTCATTTTCATCAAAAGTATATATGAAATAAACATGGTCTCCACGATATGCATATCAATGCAACCGCATGCATGATTCTATGACACTACTCACATAACGAAAATTTAAAAGATTTTCAATAATAAATAGGGAAAATGACAAATAGACCTCTAATATTTGTTCAATTGGTCGTAAAGACCCCCTTTATTTGAAAAATAGTCATAAAGACTCCATTTTGATTATTTTTGTCATAAAATATTTTTACAAAATATTTTTTATAAATGAAATAAATTTATAAATAATAGCTCCATAAATTAATTTATAAATATAATGTGAATAAATTAAAGTACCATAATTTTTGTAAATAATTAAAGGACAAAATATATCATCAAATGTTTTTTTATGATCATTTTTCAAATGAAAGGGGTCATTATGTCTAATTGAACAAATGTTGGGGGCTATATGTCTTTTTCTTTTTCCTAATATATAAGACATCTGACATTATATTTGTAATTTTAATATTTCATAAATGTGATGTTATATGTAATATGTAATTTCCCTAAGATTTGCAAACGCTCACAAATTTTAAAATGAGAATTTGGAATTGTAGTTAGTATCTGTTATAAATTTATCAATTTGAGATTGTAATTAGTGGAATATGTTATAACTTAATCGTGAAATGTAATTATAATTAATGACTAAAAAAATATTTATTAGACTAAAATATCCTTATCTTATCCAATAGCCAAATTCTCTCTCTTTCACTTGGCAAACATAATAATCTTTTTTTCTCTCTAATTGGAAAATATCATAGTTGTTAAAACTGGAGTGGCCGGTTCAATCGGTCGAACCAGGAATGGATATATGAGTTCGGTCTAGCCAAATCTTAAAATTCAGTTTGGAAAAATCGATCAAATCGGCGAACCGAACCGGTTCAAATTTTTTTATTTTTAAAACAAAAAAGTAAATTTAATATTTTTTATAATTTTAATTAAATAAAACTATTATGATGTCAATCGATTCTGTCGGTTTTTCGGAACGGTTCAACTAGCTGAACCAGTGACCCATTGAATCTTTTAAATTAGCGATCCGATTTTAAAAATACTGACAAATATAACAAACCTAAAAGAATAATTATGAAAAATCTATACAAAGCCAAAAAAAAAAAAAAAAAAAAAAAAAAAAAAAAAAAAAAACTATACAAGTATGAGCACATCTAATATTAATATAATCAAGTTTGTTATATTTGGGAAAAAAAATTAAAAAATAAGGTGTAAAATCCTTGTATCAAAATGTTAGGAAACAGCATCCCTAATGTTTTACATATTTATTCTCTTACATAACCCCAAGGGGTTGCCTCAGTGGTAAATGCTTTGAGCTTGAGTGGTTTGCTTCAGGTTCAAGGTTCGAATCCCACTAGATGTATTTCATTGGGGCCATGCCCCCTGATGTGAAAAGCCAGTGACTTACCCTGATCTGTGTTGGGAAACTTCTGAGGGCACGGGGCACAGGTCCCGGTGATTAATCGAGGTGCGCGTAAGCTGGCCCGGACACCCCGGTTATCCAAAAAAAATCTAACCAACATGTATTACTATTTCTAGATTTATTCACAAACTAATTGAAATAAATCTAAGTTAACCACGACACAATTGCATACATTTCTTCTTGTAGAGATGCTCTTAATCAAACTTAATTGATTATTTAACACAATAAGCAAATGCATTTGGTTAGATTTTGTTTAACACAATCAAACTCCACATGTATGGATTACTATTAACTCACATGTATTTAGAAGCAAGCATTGATTATTATGTAATCACGTGCATTTGGATGCATTGATTATTATGTAATCACATGTATTTGGATGTTTAATGACTTCCTCTAATCCCTCCAAAAATATTACCATCAAGGATGTACCATATGTTCCCCATTAACATTTTCTAATTTGTTGTTACTTAACAACATTTTCCAACAAAAAATAAACCCAACCAATAAAACCATCATAAACCATACAAATCATATATATTGGGTGGTTTGATCTTTATCTTGGATAAAGAAAAGAGAAATTGAGTATTTAGAGGTAATTTAAGAAGAAATGATAAAATCCAAACCTAAGTAAATGATAGATGAATTGAAACAATAATTTCGATGTATAAAATTTTAAAGTAATAAACCAAGTCTCACCTATTTAATAAGTAGAACACATGGTGTGCCAGTGAAGCTTTTGCCGTTTAGGGCCAAAACGACACAAAGCCACCACATAAGAGACAAGTTTTGAGAAATATCATGTGGCTGCACCTCTTATTGGACCCCTAATAATAAACATTATTTAATTGCTATTTACGGTTTTATTTGGTATAAATTTTTAAAAAAGAAAATAATCTATCGTTTATATAGAAATTAATTTTTATTTAACGGATCATTATTTACTAGCTCTCAAGGAGACAAACTTTCGCTTGACAAATCATTATTTACTAGGTCTTAAAGAGACTAACATTTGCTTGGTAGATCACCATTTATTAGGTCCTAAAGTATATGAGAACAAGAGACGTAAGCTAATAGAACCAGGTCTGAATGCTTATAATTACATAAATTCTTTATCCACTCAAACCACCATGATAAATCAAACATAAGACCTACTGTATGGAGTATGGGTGTATTGACCAAGTAAGCTAACATTTGTTGAATGTACGGGCCAAATTTGGGCCAATGACATATTTTTCTTTTCACTTCTGGCCCTATGTTATAGGGTGAGCAAAACCGGTTTCAGTTTCGGTTCCGCATGGAACCGGAACCTTCCAGGAAAAAATCGGTTCCTAACTAGTGTAACTGAAACCTACCCAATTAAATAGGGTACCTTATTAATCGGTTCAAATTCGGTTCCGCATGGAATCGGAACCTACCCAATTAAATAGGGTACCCTATTAATGGGTTCCAATTCGGTTCAGCTTGGATAGAAACGTGCCCAATTAAATAGGGTAACCTATTAATCGGTTCCAAATTGGTTCCGGTCCGATTCTGATTTACCCTATTTATTTTTTATTGTCAAACTTTGAAAATACAATTATTTCTCACACTTGAATATTACATAATATTATTGGCAATTGTCCATACAAAAATAAAACAATAAACAAAACTGCATATTGTATAATATTTTTGACTCAATACATAATATTTTTATAGGAAGTGCCTAGGTTTTAATTGGGTTTAAAATTGGTTTTAATTTGGGTTATGAAATTGGGTTTTAAAACTGGTTATGAAATTGGGTTTAAATTGGGCTTTTCATTTGGGTTATGAAATTGGGTGTTAATTTGGTTCCGAAATTGGTTCAAAATTCGGTTCCCAAAACAGGTTCTGGTTCCGAAATTCGGTTCCCAAAATAGGTTCTGGTTCCGAAATTCAGTTCCCAAAACAGGTTCTGGTTCCGGTTCCGAAATTCGGTTCCCAAAACAGGTTCCGGTTCCGGTTCTGAAATTCGGTTCCCAAAATAGGTTCCGATTCCAAAATTCGGTTCCGGTTCCGACCATTTTGGAACCGGACCGATTAAAATCGGTTCCTTCAATTGGGAACCGGAACCGAACCGGTTACAAGCTGTTCCGATTCCAAACCCGGAAAACCAGTCCGATTCCAACCGATTCCGGGTAGACCCGAAACAGATGCTCAGCCCTACTACATTAGGTAAAACTCAAATAGTACCTAGACCAGGTATGGGCTGGTGATCCAATTAACTTTGTAGGCCCAATTTCGGTCAAAACCCACCTTCCAATCGGAAAAAAATCACTTCATGATTAAAATGTTCTCCGTATAATTTGCTGCTACAACGCCGAAAGATGAACGTTGAACATGTTAGTAGGGCGCATCATCATAAATGCGGTCCCTATTCAAACTAATAGACTATTCTTTAGCCTATAAAATGATGCACAATTCAGAGTTATATTCATTCTTGGGAATTCAAGCCTATTCATTTCTTCGATTTCAAGCTTAAACACTCTTGTTTGAGCTCTCAAAGCCTTTCACTCTCTGAACACCGGCCACCGCCCTCACAGCAGTCCACGGAGGTCAAAATAACCTCAGACATTGCTCTTCCCTCACTTTTTGCTCGTCTTCACTACTGACTTGAGCGTCGGAGTGCCTATAACATCCACCACACCGATGGGTAGAGGCTCTTCGCTCACTCTACCTTCATTTTGTAGGATCGCCAGTATCCCATCATATAAATTCTCGATTGTGAACCTCAGACGAAATTCAGTGTCTATATTGACAAAGTTTTTAGTTGTTTAATTGTCAATAAGAGCTTTTACTACTACATATACTCCCAAAATCAAAATATATTTTTTAATCTTAAAAGCTCTTCTCATCTGACAACCAAAGACATTAAAAAAAACTTTTAACCAATAGAGAAGCTACACTAAACATTTACGATAGACTCCTCCTCTCCCTTCTCCTTTTCTTTTTCATTATTATTATTTTTGAAATTATTAAAAACTTTTTTGTGGTTACACGAGTGGATTTTATAAAAAGTATTCATTATGTTTGAAGAACATTTTGGTTTTATAATCTTATGAAAGATATGAAAGGATTATGGATAAAGTTATTATAATGAAAAACAATGCATGTGAAAGAAGTTGAATATTAATCAAATTGATTAAATTTTAAAAAGAAACCTAGCAAGTTAATTGTACTATCAAAGTAAAGGTAAAGGTGGTAATAAGTCAATATAAAAGGCCATTGATCTATTCATTTGTCACACACTACATATTTTCCTATTTAATTCCCAAACCCAAATTACACGGAGTACAAAGTATTTTATTTGAAAATTTTAATTATAAAACTTCGTTTGATATAGCCAGAGGTGATTTTGGGGAGAGTCGACATACGCAGTCGGTTGAGATTTTTAAATTTGACTTAAAATTAATGCACCTGTATCCAAAGAAATTTCAATTTAATATATAATATGACTTATATTTTTTCATCATTTTTCAATATGGTCCCATTCTAAGAACTTTCCTATAATCGTATAAAATTTAAGGCAACTCAATATTGTTCATGAATATACTTTTCAAATAGAATTTTTTAAATTACACCTTCTATTAATATAAATTTTGGAAATTGAACATTTAACAAAAAAAAAAATTAATTGTTTGGTTCTCAATGAGAGTTTTATTAAAAATTATAAAATCATTTTAATAAACAAGTTTTTTTTTTAAAGATATGTTATGGAAAGAATGAAATACTTTTTTGAAATAAAATAAGGGTATTCTAGAAATATTGAACTCTTTAAAAAAAATATAACATACTCTCAAAAGTCCAAAATTTGAGTTTTTTTTCAAGTAAAGACAAAATATTTTTTTAATTCCCAAAAAACTCTACTCAAATTATAACTAAACCACACTAAAAAAAACACTGAAAAACCTTTAGGCATTAAAAAAATAATTGTTCAGAAACATGTACTAAATATGCGATGATTGTTTTATCAAATTCCATAAAACTTATGTCTCTTTATGGTTTCTATTTATGTCAAGGTAGGCTTTCTCCTACCTCGTTTGACATATAACAATAATATTTGTTCTCATTTTCTCACAGGAGCCGTAAAATATCTATGTCAGACATATCTGAATAATATTAGTCATGTTTCTCTCATTTTGCCCCCAATCAATGCTACACACATTTTATTCATAATTTCTTCATTTATAACTCTATCTCTCTTAATCCACTCACACATTCATTTAAACATTTTTATCTCATCTACCCTCATCTTTTAGACATGTCGATATTTTATTATACATCATTCTATTACATAAAACATTATAGGTCTTACGATCGTCCTATAAACTTTGACATTTAAGTTAAAAATTTGAAAGAATTTATCATGGAAAAAAAAAGAGACTAAACTCTTTCCATATGACGAAAGAATAATGGAAAGACACATGAAAGGTCATAGGTAAGGGTAAAAAGCGAAAGAAAAATGATCAAAAAAATGTATATGTGCCATATTATATGTTAAATTGATATTTCTTTGAAATTTTCATATGACTGAAGAATGATGGAAAGACACATGAAATATCATAAAGCATTATAATCGAATCGAAATCGGTTCTGCCCAGCTTAACATAATGCATTGTAATTTTCACGATCGTCCAATAAAATTTGTCTTTAAATTAAAAAAAATTGAAAAAAAAAAGACTAAACTATTTTCATATGAAGGAAGAATATTGGAAAGATACATAGAAGATTATATGTAAGGGTAAAAAGAAAAAGAAAAGAAAACACTAAACACTTGAAAAGTAAGTTAGTGAAAAGGGCCTTTTGATTGATAAAAAGAAAAGAAAGAGAAAGGAGGTTGTGATATCATTATCAAATCAATTGAGTTAAAAAGGAAGCATATGGATTAAAAATTTAATAATTGATTGATGATTGATTATAAAATAGAACCGCCCTTGCAAATATATTTATATATATATTTAATTTAATTTAATTTAATTTGTGAGGAGAATAAATCAAAAATAAAAAGGAAAATAAAAATAGAGTATGTCGCTATCTTACGCACGAGGGGGTGCGCACGAAAACCCATTCAACAAGTGGACGTACACACGTGCACACTTTTGACAAAACAGCTCCCATTTGCTAGCAACAAAGAGAGAGACCAAAAAAACAATTTAGGTCTTTGGTCTAAAATGCCCTCCCCCCTTTACCTATTTACCTTAGTATGTCGATTAATTTTCTTCTTTTTTTTTTTTGGTTACACAACACTGCTACTTCGCTCGAATTTTGTTTAGAATTTGGCCTATTCGGATATTAAATTTAGACAAAGTAGTTTTTTTTTTCTTTTTATACCACCGTCTACATATTTGAACTCATTTTCAATAATTCTGTTCTTATTTAACATAGATATTTAACACCATATTTTTCAGTTATGATCGTGCGGCGTAGAGAATGATTTTGGTATTGCAATGTTCATTCGAGACTAATTAGATTAGTAAAAAAATATAGCTTATATGGGTGTTCAGGCTACAAAGCCTAGTGGAATGGTATTGATTTGTTAACTATTTGAACATCCTCTCTTTATAAATTTATTTTAAGGATGGATTCTATCAATGATCAGTTCATAACGAATACCTAATGTAGGACATTTTTTCTATTGAGCTCGGGTTGATTTTTTTTTTTTAGGAAATTTTCTAATATTTATAACATATGTAAAGACATAATTTGTAAAGATATGTCCATTAAAATAAAATAATATAATTTTTTAATAAGAAATCATGATGTAAAATGTGAAGCCCTTTTTCAGCTGTTGGATGAGGGACACGTGGCGCAATATCTGTCGTTGCTTAATTACATACTTTTGCTCATCATATATAAATGATGCTAGGGTTTGAGAAATGATATAGTGTTTGTTGTTTGCTTCTCAGATTTCTCCTATTATTGTTTGGCTAATTGTTAAGCCATATTCCTAATCCAAGTTTGTGTGATCTTCAATTGGGAGTTGAGATTGACATTATTAGAGATTAGGGTTCATCTTGTGATTGTTCAGTAATTGGGGCAAATTGTTGTTGTAAACTAATTCAAGATTCTTTTGTAATCTTGTTATTGATTAGTGCAGTGAGCTCCCTATTCCGGAGTTCAACGTGGATGTAGTCTGAAATTGATTCAGGCGAACCACGGTAAAATCGTTTGTTCTTGTTGTGGTTGAATTTGTGTGTGGTTAATTGCTTCTGCCGTCAATCTCTGTTTCTTGAAATTGAATCCTGGCCGAGATAAATAAAGAAAGATTTAACAATTGGTATCAGAGCTTGTTAAAAGGGGATCAAGGTTGGACGAACTAAAATCCATAGGCTTGCAGATCAAGATCCTGTGCGGCCAAGGAAAGAGCCGAACAGGTCACTGCCGATCAGATCTGGGTGGCCTAACAACTGCTTGAGTAGCCGAAACATCAGAGTGGTCGATCTGATCTAAGTGAGTAAGCCGATTCAAGATCAAGACTCAAGATTCGAAACACAAAGTGGCTGATCGAGATTTTCCAAGTCACGCCTGATTTTGCCGATCAAAGAACTCAAAGAAAACCCATGTGTTGACGGTTTCCATTTTCTTTGTGTCACCTTCTGGACATAAAACAGAGTTGGATGATAAGACTCTTGGGGGCAGTTTAAGGTTCAAAAGCTACAAATCACTCTGTGTTTTCCGATTAAGGATCAGTTCGATCAAGACCCTAAGTTTGCCGAACAAAATTGAAGGTCAGTACTGCCGATTAAGACCCTAAGTTTGCCGAACAAATTGAGGGTCAGTACCGCCGAAAAAGACATTAAATTTGTCGAACAAGATCCTTACTGACTGAGGATCAGTTGTGCCGATCAAGACCCATGGGGTGCCAATCAATTACCGAGTTGCCGAATTAGGGTTCCAAACAGACTCTGCAAGTTGTGGTTTGGGTGTTTAAGACTTTGCGGTTTTTTGGGTGAGTAAGACTGTGCTGTTTGGGTGATTAAGGCTTTGTGTTGCCGATTGAGTTTCTGGGTTAAAAGAAATAAAAATGTCGACTATTAGACTCGACATTGGCATTTTTGACGGAAATGAGATTTTACCACTTGGAAAAAGAAAATGAAAGTATTGTTCTCTCACCACAAGGTGGATTTGGCGCTGGAATCGGACCCTGAAAAGTGGCCAAAGATGGAAAAAGGACACGAAAGCCGAAATCCTGGAAGAGGCTTACAACTTGATCTTCCTCCATTTGGGAGACTCAGTCATCAGAAATGTTGATGGAATGGACACTGCCATTCAACTCTGGGGTAAACTCGAATCTCTATACTCTGTTGTTTCTGCTCCAAATTTAGTTTTCTTGAAGGGAAATTTGTTTAATTACAAGATGGACACAAATAAGTCTATTGATGATAACCTGGATGAATTCACGAAAATGACTCAAATCCTTAAAGGAACTGACCAAGCTTTAGGAGATTCTAGCGAAGCTATGATTCTATTAAATTCACTACCTGAAGAATATAGTGTCGTAAAGAACTCACTGCAGTACACATGAGTTGTACCTAGGCTAGACTTGGTAATATCTGGGATAAGGGCTAGAGAGTTAGAACTTAGAACCAGTAGAAGAGGTGGAGCGAACCTATTCGTGAAAGGCAAAAATGACAGAAAATATAATGGGCAGAATAGCAACCCACCAAATAATCAAGAATCTAAAGGGAAGAAAAAAAAAACAGAATAAGTATAAGAATAGTGGAAAGAAGTGCTATCACTGTGGGAAAGAGGGACACCTTAAAAAGAATTGCTATAAATTTCTTAGGGAACAGAAAAATGAAGGCAGCGTTATTGTGGCTGCCGAAAAGGGGTCGATTTGCCTATCTGAGGCATTGACTGTGTCTAATGATCACATTAGTAGAGAATGGATTCTGGACTCATGGTGTTCCTTTCACATGAGTCTGTATAGGGACTGATTTGTCAACTTTAGAAATTCTGACCAAGGGTCTGTGTATATGGGAAATGACAATACTTGTAGAATACAGGGAGTTAGGGACATAACACTTAAACTCCATGATGGTAAAATTAGGATCCTTACTGATGTTAGATATGTAACTGAATTAAATCGGAACTTGATATCTCTAGGAACTCTAAATGAATTAGGTTTCACATATAAAGCTCACCAAGGAAACATGTACATATCTAAAGGTAAGAAACTAATCCTAACTGGCATAAAAAGAAACAGATTGTATGTTTTAAATGGACAACATGTATTCTCAGAAAAACTCATTTCTGCTCTAACTTCTAATGTTGATATGACTAATATTTGGCACTTGAGACTTGGCCATATTGGCTAGAAAGGCATGCAGGTACTCAGCAAGCAGGGACAATTTGGAAAGGACCAGTTGAAGCCACTAGAGTTTTGTGAGATCTGTGTGTTGGGCAAACAGCACAGACAGAGCTTCTCAACTGGAATTCACTTGTCAAAAGCCAGCCTGGAGTATCTACACTGTGATCTATGGGGACCGGCCAAGGTCCAGACACATGGGGGTAAGAAATATTTTCTCTCTATTGTTGATGATTACAGTAGGAAGGTATGGACATTCTTACTAAAATCAAAGGATGAAACTTTGGTAAAATTTAAAGAATGGAAAGTTTTAGTAGAAAATCAAACTAATAACAAAGTGAAAGTCTTGAGAACTGATAATGGCTTAGAATTTTGTAATACTGAGTTTGATCAATAATGTACTAGTGAGGGTATCCAGAGACATAGGACTGTGAGAAACACCCCTCAAAAAAATGGAGTTGCGGAAAGAATGAATAGAACCCTATTAGAAAATATCAATGTCTTTTATTCTCTTCCGAACTTCCGAGGCCTTTTTGGGGCGAGGCCCTCAATACTGTGACACATTTAGTTAACTTAGCCCTAACAGTTCAGTCCAGTTTAAGACCCCAGAAGAAATCTGGTCTGGTAGAACACAAAAGCTTGCCCACCTTAGAGTGTTTGGCTGTGAAGCTTATGCTCACCAGTCCATAGGTAAACTTGAACTGAGATCACTTAAGTGTGTTTTCTTAGGATATCAAGAAGGAACAAAAGGGTATAGGTTATGGGAAAGGGAGTCGCCTGGAGTCAAAATTATAGTTAGTAGGGATGTAATATTCAATGAACTTTATTTTCCATGTAAATCTACTAACAAGAATGCAAGTGCCTTAGAAAAGGATCTAGCAGATTTTGATCTTGCAGGTGGAGCTCAGATGCAGGTGGAGCTAGGCACATCAAGGACCACTGATCAAGATGGTGACATGCCAGGCACAGAGACATCTGAAGACTCTCAACCTAGAAGAAATAACCCAGAAGAAATTAAAACTGAAGTGTCTGATATACAAGAACAAAGTGAAGAGGACACAGTGGGTCAATTGGATCAAACTGAGCAGCATGATGAAACACCGCATGACACTTTGGCCAACTACCAGCTAGCAAGAGACAGAAGTAGGAGGCATGTAAAACCTCCTACCAGGTATGATTACTCAACCAATGATTTATACTTCTGTGCATTAATATCAAGTCATGATATAAATGGAATAGAGTCTGCTAGCTTATGAGAGGCATTAAGATCTACCCATAAACGTGAATGGGAAGAGGCCATGAAAGAAGAGATGTTTTCTCTTAGAAAAAACCAAACTTGGACTTTAGTTCCTAAACCTAAAGACCAGAAGTTGGTTGAGTGTAAGTGGTTGTTTAAAGTCAAAGATGGAATTCTGCCTAGTGACCCTGTTAGGTTTAAAGCCAGACTTGTAGCAAAAGGATTTACTCAAAAGGAAGGGGTAGACTATAATGAAATTTTCTCACCTGTAGTTAAATTTAAGACTATTAGAATGATGTTAGCTCTAGTAGTTCAGTATAACCTCGAATTGGAACAATTGGATGTAAAAACTGCCTTTCTACATGGAGAATTAGAAGAGAAAATTTATATGTCTCAGCCTGCAGGTTTTATAGATAAAAATCATCCTGAGTATGTTTGTCTGCTCAATAAATCCTTATATGGTCTTAAACAGTCACCTAGGCAATGGTACAAAAGGTTTGATACGTTTGTGCTTAGCATTGGATTCGTAAGAAGTAAATATGATAGTTGCTTCTATTTCATGCTTAATGATAAATGTCATGTATACTTGTTATTGTATGTTGATGACATGCTTCTTATCTCTGAATCAATGAATGCTATTAACAATCTTAAGAAGCAGTTGAACAGTGAATTTGACATGAAAGACCTAGGTAGTGCAAAGAGAATCCTAGGTATGACCATTGATAGAGATAGAAGTAAAGATTTTCTGAAAATACATCAGTCCACATATTTGCATAAGGTAGCATCTAGGTTTGGGGTAAGTGGCTGTAAGCCTGTTAGTCAGGCTCTTGCGAGTCATTTCATTTTGTCTAAATCACAAAGTCCTGCTAGTAGGTCTGAGATGATTAAAATGGAAAATGTACCTTATGCAAATGCTATAGGTTCTGTGATGTATGCCATGATTAGTACTAGACCTAATTTGTCATATGATGTATCTTTGTTGAGTAGATTTATGTCAAATCCGGGTGGTGCACACTGGAGTGCTTTGCAGTGGTTATTAAGATACATAAATACAACTGTTGATTATGGTTTATGCTTTAACAAATCTAACTCTTTAGACTTGGTAGGGTATGTAGATTCTGATTTTGCAGGTGATAGAGACTCAAGAAAGTCAACTACAGCATATTATTTCACTCTTGGTGGAAATTGCATCAGCTGGAAGTCGAGTCTGCAACCGTTAGTTACACTATCAACTACTGAAGCTGAATATATAGCCATAACTGATGTGTTCAAGGAAGCCATTTGGCTTCAGGGTATCTTAACCGAAATACAACAACTGCAGGGTAAGACAGTTGTGTATTCTGACAGTCAGAGTGCAATACATTTGAGCAAAAATCCAGTACATCATGAGAGAACTAAGCATGTGGATGTAAAGTACCATTTTGTGAGGGAAGTCATCACAAGTGGTAAGATTGAGATCAAGAAGATCCCAACTGAAGATAACCCATCTGACATGGGGACAAAAATTATGACTGCTACCAAACTCTCCCACTGCATGAAGTTGTTGCATGTGGGGGTTGGCTGACCTTGCAGCCAACATGAACAATGATGGAAGTAAGTGAGTTTGTTGTGCTAGCTTGGCCCTAATGTATTCTAGTATATGGTTGGGAGTGATGGATGTTTTTGGCTTCAAGGTGGAGAATGTAAAATGTGAAGCCCCTTTTTCAGCTGTTGGATGAGGGACACGTGGCGCAATCTCTGACGTTGCTTAATTACATACTTTTGCTCATCATATATAAAGGATGCTAGGGTTTGAGAAATTGGAATAGTTTTTGTTGTTTGCTTCTCAGATTTCTCCTATTATTGTTTGGCTAATTGTTAAGCCATATTCCTAATCCAAGTTTGTGTGATCTTCAATTGGGAGTTGAGATTGACACTATTAGAGGTTAGGGTTCATCTTGTGATTGTTCAGTAATTGGGGAAAATTGTTGTTGTAAACTAATTCAAGATTCTTTTGTAATCTTGTTATTGATTAGTGCAGTGAGCTCCTTATTCCGGAGTTCAACGTGGATGTAGTCTGAAATTGATTCAGGCGAACCACGGTAAAATCGTTTGTTCTTGTTGTGGTTGAATTTGTGTGTGGTTAATTGCTTCTGCCGTCAATCTCTGTTTCTTGAAGTTGAATCCTGGCCGAGATAAATAAAGAAAGATTTAACACATGACATAATTTTTAAAGTGAGAGGGTTTCTTAGAGAAATATAACATTTAAAAGATTACATCTTTTAAGTTGAAAGTGTCTTTATAAAAGAAATCGTCAATGTCTATAAATATGGTTATTGGGTTCTTATTATTAATTCAATTCTTTCATTAGTCCATAGACATTAAAAGAAAAAAGTCTAGTTTAGAGAGTTTCCACCATTTTCAAGTTCGTGTTCTTGAATAAATGAATGTTTCTTTTCACAAGAAGCAAATAAGTATTATGAGAGAACATTAGCTAAAAGATCCATAAAAAGCATCGAGGCGGGACTAATAATTTTTTAAGGATAGAGAATACTCGACTTGATTTTGAGACATTCATCTTCTACAAAATAATTTTCAGATTTTTCTAAATCTTTTAATTTATGTTGCATGTTTTATTATTTGTTAAATTACTTGAAGTATGCATGTTAAAAGTGAATAATAACACAATTTGCCTTACAGATTTTGGTCAATAACGTTGGTTTTGAATATAAGTAAATACTATTTCGTTACGAAGTTCAATGAGAAGAATTATTACATTGTCTTTGTAAAATTCCATTGTTTATGAGCTTGAATTTTAATTTAGAGTTGTTTTTCCAATTTTGAAACTTTTGGTGAATTTGTTTAATTTTTAAATTTTTGTTGTAGGAAAGTTGAAGTTGGCCTTTTCCCTTTTTGGTAGAGTTAAATTATGAGTCTACTAATATATTTTGAAATAAAATCTTACTTCTTCCTTCATAAAAAATTCGGGTATTTTAACTCTGAAATTATAAACAGATTATTAACCCCTAGAGTTAATTTTTTTTTTAATCAAAAGAATTTGTTTCATGTTCCGCTTTGTTAAGATTCAAACGCTAGATTTGTTTTTAGAAATGTTGGAAATTCCGCTGCCAAATCATCCGATCTGAACTTAAACGGAGCATGTAAAATTTCCGGCGACCTCAAACTCTTACAAGAAATACACCCCATAAACTCGAATTTAGTACCTGACAACCAAGTCGTAATTCTTTTACCAGCAAGTCACATCTCTAAGGGGCTCAAGCCCTAGATTTGATGTCAGCAAAACTCAAATATGGTTATTATTTCCTTTTGAGTTTGAGTTTATTATGTAATAGTATTTTTATTAAGAATATACAAAAATTAAGTTAAATTAAGTATTAAAGTTAATGTTTTTAAATTGATGATAACTCTAGTGTTAATGTATGGATCCATAAATCATGGTTCAATGACCTATAAACTTTATAAAGAGTGTTTCAAGTTGCAATGGCACTAAATTTGGGTTTCAAAGTTTAAAAAACAAAACATTGTACATTCTTGAATCTCGTTTTAGTTATTTTGAAGACTTTAAAAGGTTGATTCGTTTTAGATTCACAACTTGTATTTTTACAGTTAATCGAAGTTCAAGTAAAAAATAATTATAATAGTTAGTGAATCACAATATATGCTTTTGAAGTCATATTAGGCTCTATTTGGTTTTTGGTGTTGCGATTAAAAAAGTGTGGTGAATAAACGGTAGTTCATAAACAATATTATGAAATTTTGATTTAAGCTAAAAAAATAATTATGTTGCACATTTTTAATATTTTGATGGTGAGAAAAAGCTAAAATTTTCAGCTTTTGAAAGAAATCATGATTTGTAATCATTAACTAAAAACTTAAAAACTGTATTTTGATCCAAACACGATTTTGTCATCCCACTTTTTACGTCTCCAAGTCCCCCTCATGTGGCGACATGGGGACATAAAAAGG
>SKCR01034001.1:0-161001 GCA_019454045.1 Zanthoxylum bungeanum
TAATTTACTTTAACCAAATTTGCATGAAATGAAATGAAATTAATTTCTTTGTTTTTGTCTTGCCATTTTCGGCCAAGGCCAATGAAACAAGTATAAATTGATTTTCATTTCATTTAACATGTAACCTAATACACTTTACCAAAAACAAAAGAACTCCATTGAAGAAAGACAAAGAAAGAAAGTGAAGGAGAAAAGATAAACCAAAAGAAAAAGCTTGGATTTTGTAAGTTTTTCAACTTACTTATTAGAAAGGAATTTGTTCCTTAGGATCTAAGCTATATCTTGTGAGTTTCTTAAGTTATTCTTTTCTTTATTTCTTGTGTTTTTGTTGATGGAAATTTGTTTGAAAGTGTTGAGCATGTGTGATGAATAAAGAGAATGACTATTGTAGTTATATGTATTCTTTTAAGGTTTATGAAACCAAGTTGCTATTCTAGAGTTGTTGACCCACTCTTAAATGACCTAGATTTGATCTTGAGTTGTTTCATTGTGTTGAGACTTGAATTAGATGAAAGATTGATGATTGAAGTAATTGATTTGGTGTAATAAGTCTAATTTGTCCAATTTGTTGAAATTGAGAAATTAGGGTTTATAACCAATTCCAAATTTGGGGCTTTTGAGATATGTTGTGCATTTAGGTGTGTATATGATAATATAAAGTTTCATGTTGATTGGATTTCATTTGGATGAGTTTTGAACATGAAATGACAAAAGGCACAAAAACCCCCCCTAGTGAGGCTCTCGGCCAAAAATTAATTTTTTGATTTTTTGTGGCTTTTGTGTTTTTGATGTTTTGAGCATGATTAATTCATCCTAGAAATGATTTAGAATCATTCAAAATTGATTGGATCAATTTCGGACCAAAACGGACAAAATACCATATAAGGGTAATTTGGTAATTTCACTTGAATTTGATTCAATTGAAATTTTATTTCATTATTTGATTATTGGGTTATTAAATAAATATGTTTATTTAATTAATCCGAGAAAAAGTTTTGAAATCAGAAAATAACGATTTTCCCGCTTCCGCTGCGTTACCGGATTCACCCGTAATAAAACCCCTACAATAAATAAGCGTGTATCTTATATGTGTATGTGTTAGTTCCATTTTTATTGGCAATGTCCGTAACAAAACAGTTCAATTGAGTTGTAATGAGTCTTGAAGATCTCGGAGCAATTGGACAAGTATTTGGCAACATGAGATAGAGATTTCAGAGCGACGTTTACTCTTTGCATTTTCAGAAGATTTAGAGCTCCAATTGACATGATGTCAGTTGCATTGGAAAGACTCGAAGAAGATGATCGCGTACATATAAAGAACTCATGATTTTGACAAGAGACGAGAAAGTTACAAGCGTTTTAAGTTGCCCCTGAAAACCAGTCCGCGTTCCGCGTTCGAGTTGCGTTCGTCATTTCGTTCGAACGGTTTCGAGGCAGAAACTTTGCGTTTGAGTTGCGTTTGAAGTGCGTTCGAACGTCCCTGCGTAAGTGGGTTTTCTTAGACACGTTTTTAAGCCAAAATAAGACTAGGAAACTTTTCCTTTGCCCTACCTATATAAACAAACATTAAGCCACATTCCCCAATAGTTGAAACATATTTCTTTTGAGCCAAAACCTCTCAACAGCTTTCAACTCTTTTGATTTCACCTTGAAGACTCTTTGAATCTCATGTCTTCTATTTGTTTGGTGAAATCCAATCTTTGTTAAACCTTCAACACAACCTAACCCAAAATCCCTAATCCTTTAGAGTTCTTTAGGAGGAGTTTGGTAGTCGGAGTTCCGGCGTCAATTGGTGATATAATCTACTCAGAGACTTCAGAGGTTCTGGAAGAAAACCGTGGGTCGCGGGCTTGAGGAGTTCCTTGAGTTCTTGCAGTATTGAGGTACTTGAGTCGGTGGAGTTGCCACCATAGGTCTTGACCATCGCTGTATTAAGTTTTTCTCTATATAGTGGATTCGGGTGGTAGCCTATACCCGGAGTGGTTTTTTACTCGGTAGAGTTTTCCACTTCGTCACCAAAATTATTGTGTTGATTTTGTGTGGTTTGATTTTTTGCTGCTTTAATTTATTATATTATTTTTTATATTTGCAGCATATTAATTGTTGAATATTGTGGTTGCCTGTTTTTCATCCATAGTCGCAGTAACAGGACTTGTCCTGCTTATTGTTTGTTATTCCGCATAGGGTCAGAACCTTTATTTAAAATTGAATTTTCAATTGGTATCAGAGCCTGAACTCGATCCTTGACCCATTAGCTATGGAGCGTAATCAACCCTTAAATTGTCCGCCATTTTTTGATGGCTCGGAATATTTACATTGGAAGGTTCGCATGAGAGCGTTCCTTAAGTCCTTAGATGAGAGGGTCTGGATGTCTGTTGAACACGGGTGGAAACCTCCCGTTGTTGTTGTTGATGGGGTCTCTTCCCCTAAAGATAAATTGACCTGGACCAAGGACGAATTTGATGCTAGCAATAGGAACAGCAAAGCTGTTAATGCCATACATGGTGCTGCTGTTCTTGCTGAATTTAGGAGAATCTCAATGTGTGAGATAGCCAAGGATGCTTGGGACATCCTGCAGACTGTGCATGAGGGCATTGTCTGTTAAAAATAATAGACTCCAGGATTTAGCCACTAGGTTTGAGGTCGCCAAAATGAAAGATGATGAGACCTTTGACGAGTTTTATGCTGAGATTAACGATATCGTTAACTCTAGTTTTAACCTAGGTGAGACTATACCTACAAATAGGATAGTTAGAAAATCCTTAGATCCATTCCTGATAAGTTCCTACCCCAAATCACCGCCATCGAGGAAAGCAATGACCTCGATCAGCTTAATTTAGAAGAACTCGTAGGAAAGCTGCAAGTTTATGAGAAGAAACTTCCTGGGTATCAAAAGCCCAAAACTATAGCGATGAAGATCGCAAAGGAAGTTGTTCATGATCCTCCTAGTGATGACGATACCTTTACGGATCATGATTTGGCCTTGTTTGCTAAAAAGTTTAGGAAATTTCTTAAACTTAATAGGAGTGGCCATAGCAGTAACAGGGATAGGGAGGTTATGCCTAGAGAAAAGAGGCATAGCAGGAAAGAGTCTAGAGGATGATGGGGTAGTAGATCCCGTGTGTCCAATGCCATGAGTGTGAAGGATATGGGCACATTAGACCTGAGTGTCCCACATATCTGAAGGCTAAAGGTAAGAAAGCCATGGCAGCCTCTCCCAATGATTCAGAAGGTGGCTATACCTCTGATGACTCTCCTAAAGACAAGAACAATTATATAGCATTTACTGCTAGTGTGACTGATGAGAGAGAGAGAGATTATTGTGATGATGCTAATTCTGAAGTCTCTCTTGATGAGTCTGTATGATGAGGAAAGTCTTCAATTAGCTTATGTTGAACTGTTTAATGAGAGTTTAGCTATTAAGAAGACTAATATAGAGGTCAATAAAAGGCTGAAAGCTGTAAAGCTAGAAAAGAATGAAGCTCAAGCCAAATTTGAGCAAAGCCTTTTGATGGTTGATGACCTAGAGGAGAGGAACAGTGGCCTAGTTAATAGAGTCCAAATTTAGAGACCGAACTTGAAGATGCTAGAACCCAATTGTCCGCATTTTCTAGTGGAAATAAAAAGGTGGACCGTATGTTAGGTATTATTTCTGAGCCTAACTTTAATAAGGCTTCTTCTTCCAAGCTGTGCCTGTAGCAGCTAAACGTGACTTAGGTAAGCAACCTGTTGTGTGTAGTCATGTTTCTCCTCCTGTTGTTCCTCGTCCTGTTTCCCAACCTCAATCTAGAGGTGTTGTGGGTAAACCTCGCTCTCATCCGAGGTTTGTGCCTGTGTGCCATCATTGTGGCAAGGCGGGACACATTAGGCCTAAGTGCTTCATGCTTCACAAGCAAAAAAAGAAGATGCCTAAGAAGGTGGTACCTAGATTTGACTCTTCAAATCTAGCTTCTCAAGTTTCTGCACTAACTAAACAGACAAAATTCTTAGTGAGAAACTTAATTTGTTGACTAGGAATTCTCAAGTGGATGAGGTTCCTAGAAAGGTTTGGGTGAGGAAGCAAGATGAATTCCCATCTTCTTCTGCGTGTCCTGATGGAATTGATGAGAGTGCACTTTGGTGTGTAACTCTGCTTAAAAGATGCATTTTTATTTTCCCATTGCATGTGTGTGTGCGTGTGTTTTATGTTTTTGCACGTTTATTTTGTTTTCACAGCATATGGGTGTGTGTTGTCTTGTTTTTGTTATATGTCCCTTGGTATATAGGATGGAAACCGGACCAAAATTTCATAGCCGATTCCGAATGGACGGTTGTATGATCTGCACTCGGGATACAACTCCACGTACCATTGGATGTTTTACAAGCCTGTTTGTGTCTTTATTTTTATTTGTTAAAATCTGAAAAATTCAAAAAAAATGGAAAATGATAAAGACAAAATTTTTTCTTTTTGGCTTGTTAGAGCATGAAAAGCTTATGCATGTGATCCTGGAATGTAGGATATATGATTATGCATGTATGATATGCTTTTATTTTTCTTGATGCTCTATATACATGAGTGTGTGTGATAAAAACCTTTGGTATATCTTGTGCTTGCACTTTCACATACACATTTTTATTTTATCAAGGCTTGGTCGCATGTATGAGTTTTTGGAATAGCAATCTAATTTCTATCCTATCTTGTTTGCTCAATAGTGTGACCTTTGACTAGTTGACCTTGCTATCCCTTTTTTTTTGCAAAAGTAAAAAGAAATATATTTACAAAAAAAAATGAGACTCAAGTGCAAAAGAGCCAAAATGGCCAAATTTAAAAGATAAGGGCAAAAACCCTTCACTCGAAAGAGTTATTATATATGAGCTCATGATATTTATGGGGTAATAATATAGCATGCAACCAATGTTGCTTATTTTCAGGTCCTAGTGGTGCTGGGTTTGAACACTATTTTGTGGACTTGGTTTGTTTAGAGACGGATTTCTTTAGCTGTGTCCAGCTCATAAAATAAGATCTTAAGCCTTGATTTGTTGTGCACTTTATTTTTCACGCAAGTGCTTTATATGCTTTGGTGTTTATGTCATATGCATAAGTGTTGTATTAGCCACTTTTAAAATGATGCATATTGTTTCATGTCATAAACAGCTGAATATTGACTGGGTATCATTGTGTCAGCTTTAAATGCTGTTTCAGTCAGTTTTTGACAGGATTTTTATTTATCTCAGTATGTGCCTGTGTGTGCTTCATGTTATGCATACAATTTGTTTATTCATTCTTGTGCACTTTTTCTGAGTTTTGGTTTTCTTCCCGTATGTATATTTGCTAACTATTTGTGCCTGTTAGTGAGGGGGAGTAATTCATATTTGTTTATGCTCTTGCATTTGTTGTCTCCTGTTCTCCTTTTTTTTTTCCTGTTTTTTTACCCTTTGTCATTTCGTGACAAAAAGGGGGAGAGTAATATATTATGGGGGAGAGCCTTAATATATATGAGGGAGCCGTAGAATATCCTTTAGATATCTCCGTTTTAAGGGGAGTTAAGATTAAGGGGGAGAGGGATTTCTACTTATACATGCATGAGATTTTTACCTGTTTTTTGTTTTACTTGATTATCCCAATGCTTTTCACGGTATATTATTGTTTGTGGATGTTTCAGGTAGCAGGTATGTTGCTGCGGTGACATTATTTTCAAGACTACTTTGTTAGGTGTTAGATCGAGTTCATTTGTAATAAGTCACTGTTTTGATGGTTGACAGTTGACTATTTACTTTTTGGGTCTATTACCGTAGTCTTTGTAATAGGTAGTGTTTTGTCACGGAATGCCAAAGGGGGAGATTGTTAGTTCCATTTTTTTTGGCAATGTCCGTAACAAAGCAAGTTCAATTGAGTTGTAATGAGTCTTGAAGATCTCGGAGCAATTGGACAAGTATTTGGCAACATGAGATAGAGATTTCAGAGCGACGTTTACTCTTTTGCATATTTCAGAAGATTTAGAGCTCCAATTGACATGATGTCAGTTGCATTGGAAAGTAGACTCAAAGATGATCGCGTACATATAAGGAACTCATGATTTTGACAAGAGACGAGAAAGTTACAAGCGTTTTAAGTTGCCCCTGAAAACCAGTCCGCGTTCCGCGTTCGAGTTGCGTTCGTCATTTCGTTCGAACGGTTTCGAGGCAGAAACTTTGCGTTTGAGTTGCGTTTGAAGTGCGTTCGAACATCCCTGCGTAAGTGGGTTTTCTTAGACACGTTTTTAAGCCAAAATAAGACTAGGAAACTTTTCCTTTGCCCTACCTATATAAACAAACATTAAGCCACATTCCCCAATAGTTGAAACATATTTCTTTTGAGCCAAAACCTCTCAACAGCTTTCAACTCTTTTGATTTCACCTTGAAGACTCTTTGAATCTCATGTCTTCTATTTGTTTGGTGAAATCCAATCTTTGTTAAACCTTCAACACAACCTAACCCAAAATCCCTAATCCTTTAGAGTTCTTTAGGAGGAGTTTTGGTAGTCGGAGTTCCGGCGTCAATTGTGATATAATCTACTCAGAGACTTCAGAGGTTCTGAAGAAAACCGTGGGTCGCGGGCTTGAGGAGTTCCTTGAGTTCTTGCAGTATTGAGGTACTTGAGTCGGTGGAGTTGCCACCATAGGTCTTGACCATCGCTGTAAGTTTTTCTCTATATAGTGGATTCGGGTGGTAGCCTATACCCGGAGTGGTTTTTTACTCGGTAGAGTTTTCCACTTCGTCACCAAAATTATTGTGTTGATTTTGTGTGGTTTGATTTAATTTGCTGCTTTAATTTATTATTATATTTTTATATTTGCAGCATATTCTAATTGTTGAATATTGTGGTTGCCTGTTTTTCATCCATAGTCGCAGTAACAGGACTTGTCCTGCTTATTGTTTGTTATTCCGCATAGGGTCAGAACCTTTATTTAAAATTGAATTTTCAGTATGTAATCTGTATGCAAGTATTTTTTATGCATGATTAAGTGAGAACAAAGTATATGTGTATATGAACATAAGTAGATGAGATCTTTGAGCTTGTTGATTTAAAGATATGTACGTATTTAAGTAGATATGATTATTTCAGGATAAGTTATGTGTGAGCATAAAGGGTGCATGTAAGTGAATAGTCTCAATGTATCATAAATATGGAGGAATGATTACATGTACATGTATGATAGTATAAGAAATGCATATGCATGCCTATATGTTATGGTTTTCAGAAGTCAAGTTAAAGCTAAGAATGTTTTGAAGTTTTAAAGTATTACAAAGAATAGTTTTCAAATGTTTTTGAAAGAGATGTATTTCAGAAGATGTTCCTTACGGTTTGGGATTTGATTTAAGTTTTTAAAAGTCTATCGGTAATTTTCTTTACATGAGTTTCGGGGCATGAGGTAAAACCTCACCCCAGTATGTAACTTGAGATACAGTTGGAATTGACGGATACTAGGGGTGTTCATAGGGTCGGGTCAACCCGCGACCCGACCCGACCCGACGTGACCCGACCCGACCCGTGCGGGTTCAACAAAACAATTTGTAAAATTTCGACCCGACCCGATCCGACCCGAAATTTCGGATCGGGTCACGGGTTTAGGTAAAAAAATTCGGGTTTGACCCGACCCGACATAATTGTAATATATATTTGTAAGGTTACAATTTTTACCAGAAGTTTATGTAGTTGGATTGGCAAGTAATTGTTTAGTCATTGATGAGCCCCAAGTTCGAATCTCAACATCTCCAAATTTTGAATTTTTGTTTAATTTTCTTTAAAATTAAAAATGTTGTTGATGGGATTCGAACCCAAGACTAAGGGGATATAAACCACACCGATTGCCAGTGCAGCCGCACGCTGTTACTTGTATAATTTGTATCAATAAAATATATATATTATATTTACAATATACTATGTTGACCCGACCCGACCCGAGATTTTTGGACCCGACCCGTTGCAACCCGACCCGCGCGGGTCAGCTTCTTAAATTTCGGGTTTCGGGTCCAATGACCCGAATGACCCGACCCGATCGGGTCCAAAAAAAAATCGAAAAACCCGACCCGACCCGACCCGTGAACACCCCTAACGGATACAGAGAACATGTGCACATATAGGGCCAGGATGGCGACTTAGGATCGTGTACCTGGTCCCTAGTGGTGGCTACACTGCCAGTTGAGCTGTTGTCCTAGGTGTAGAACTCTACGTTTCTAGTTGAGCTGTTGTCCTGGACGTAGGGCACCACCAGCCTCAGAGATGCTGCAGTTAAGCTGTTGTCCTGGGCATCGAGTACCATCAGTTTTCAGAGATGCCGCAGTTGAGCTATTGTCTTGGGCATCGAGTATTATCAGTATATAGTTTTCAAAAGTCAGATCTTGGTAAACAGTTTTCAGAAAATAGATTTTAGAAATAGTTTTCAGAACCAGCAGTTTTATAAGAGATTCAGAATTTTAAAGCAGAAATCAGTTTTCAAGTAAAGTTTTCAACAAAGAGTTTTTAGAAAGAAACTTTTAGAAAAAAGGTTCTTCAAAAAGAGTTTTCAGAAAGCATTTTCTAAAAAAATTAACATTTAAAGTAGTGTACAGTTACAAGTCATGCATATGACTCATATATTCTAGTATTCATTTGAAAGTGCATATAATAGATATTAATGCATGATGGAAAGATTACATTAAATTGTATTTATGATTGATGAATGTATGAGTTATATATACTTACATAGAAGAAACCCTTTCTATAAATATTAATGTATGTTAAGTGTGAATATATTTATTTACGTATTCATGATTGATGATGGTGTGATAAATGTTTGAAATAAAGAATAGTTAAAAATTTTGATTTGATGATATTTCAAGGAAATAAAAGAACGAAATCTGTAATAGATGCCTGAGCTGAACTAGCAGAGAGTATAAAGGGATATAATGAAATATCAGAGTATCGCGGTGAAAGCATGGTTGGATTTTACAGTGATATAGAAACTTGATGTAATTAATTTGGATATTTGTTAATGTAAGTGGTAAACAGAATTTAAAGTATGTAAGTGATCTGATTAAAGAATCAGTAACAATGTAATATGTTTGTAAAATGGATAAGAGTTATACAACTAATTCAGAATTTATAAATATTTGCATGGTCATATAGACAACTCGGGTTAATACAGAAACGGAATTCAGACTTTGTGTGTGTTTGTATGCTCAAGTTATGAGCATGGTTACTTACTGAGTCTTATGACTCACACCACAACAGTTTGTTAGTTTTGCAGGTATGTAGCAGACATTTTGGGCCAGCAGGATTTTAGTGAAGACTTTGAAGACAGTGGATCGCCCCAATTGCAGTCAAGAGAGTCTTTGAGTCCCGGGTCGAGTTATGGGTCCTCACGACCCTTGTATTTGTATTTGCATTGTATCTCATATGTAAGAGTTTTGTCATAGCATAGTTTTATTTTGAGTTCTGGCCGGAGGCCAAGTATTTATATTTTGTTCATTGAATTTAGGCATGAGGCCTTGATGATTATGTTGTATATGGGTGCTGGCTATAAGCCAGGTTGCATGATTTTCTGCATACATCATGCTGAAATTTCGTCAGAATCAGAGGTTTATGAAGATAGGTTTTCCTATCTCCTACCGATAGCATCCTGGCCTAGGCGGGATGTTACAAGATAGGTGTATAATTTGGTGCAAATCTTGCACCAAAACCATAAATAGCTTTGGGGTTGCTCGTAGGCGCACTAAATCCCGCGCCAATGGGATTTTTGGCTCATGGTTGCTAAAAAATGACGCAATGAATTGTAGCGCACTAAAGTGCCATTTTTATTTAATATTTTAATTTTTTAAATTAATTTTAACACCTAATAGTTTTAAGTTTTATCATTTATACCTCTAAATAATTATATTTTGACCCAATAAAATAAATTTTTACTATTTACAACTCACATGTAATTTAAATAACCTGTTTCATTTTATTTTTGTTATAAATAATTGATAAAAAAAATAATGAAACTTAGAGTAAAATTTTATTAATTAATATAATTATTTTTTATAATAATTTAATTTACTTCATCATTAAAAAATAATATGAAATAGTAAAATATTTTGATGTAAATATTATGTTAGTTAAAGAGTGAAATGCTAATTGTTGTGAAATATTTAAAATGAAATATTCTTAAGACTAATCTCCTATTAGCGCGGTTTCATTTTCTGAGCTTATCCTCTAGCTTAAATGCTAGCGTCAACTATTGTTGGTACTAAGGGTGGCAAAAAAGCCCACGGCCCAGCCCGCGGTCGAAAAGGCCAGGGCCGGGCCTTAAAATGAAAACCTGACTCGGGCCCGGGCCGGGCCGGGCTTTCCTATTTTGGCCCGGGCCAAAATTAAAAAAAATAATAATAAAAAACATAAATATATATATTTATGTTTTTTAATATGTTTGTATCATTTTTATTTATTTTTAGCATTTCAATTGTTAATTTATCAATGAAACTTGTGATTTATTTATAAATTGTCTTTATATATAGTGTAAATATATTTTATATTTGTATTTATATTAATTTTTTAAAAAAATTCAGGCCCAAAAGAAGCCCGGCCCGACTCGGGCCGGGCCGGGCTTTTCACGGGCCCGGGCTTTTTGCCCTAGTCCGGCCCATTGCCACCCTTAGTTGGTACATCTGGGAAAAGCTAGCATCGACGCTAGCGTTTAAGCTAAGCAAACGTCTGTTTGGTCTGTAATTATTTACATTGATCGTAATAATGAATTATAGGCTGTGAATTGAGAGGGAATTATATATGTATATGTTGGAAAATTCTTTGTTTAATTTACTTGCAAGTATGCTCGTGTGTGTTGGAAGCATAGATGAGTAATTGGTCCAAACTGAGTGATTGAAATTTATTTTACTTTGAATGGGATAGTGGCTTAGTATGTGTTCTTGCTGAAGTTCTATTATTACCTTTAAATGCAGATATACCAATTGCGAGGAGAAATTCACTTAGTAAAAGAAATTTTGAATTTTTTTCTGACCATAATATTGGTGTACAAGTTTGCTGCAACTGAACGAAAGTATTAATTTAGTTATAAATTACCTATAGGTCGTTTAGCAAATTGATGGGACCAAATGTAAAATTATGTAAATCAGAGATAATATGGATACAAGGAAATGTTTTGCTAGATTGATTGATAACGTTCCTTGCTGTTATTACCACTTTACAAGATTGTTCCAAGAGTGCCCTATCAACTGAGCAGCAGCTCTGCAGAAGCTTTAAACAAGCTTGTTGAAAGCAAGTAATAGCTTGGACTCACCTGCTTAAACCTTTATAATACTTTCCTTCATTTACATCTTCTTATTCGCTTTGTTTTTGGTCCTCCATCTTTCTTCTTCTTCTTCTTCTACTTATTATTATTATTATTTTTTAATTTTTTTAATTTTTTTTAAGCATAAACCAAACTATTTTTTATTTCTTTTGAAAATTAACTACTAAAATTACAATTAAAAACACCACTGTAAATTTTTTTAATAGAAATTACTATAACACGGGCTCTAAACTAGTTTTAAATAGTTGTGATAAATTTATATTTCGTGTAATTTATCACCAATTAATACTAAAATGCACTCTATATGATATTGTCATTCACTTTTTTTGGCCTCTTTGGAATGAACTCTCACACGCATTTTGATAATAATATCTTTTTTAAGAGCAAGAGCGATTTTAAATAAATAAAAATAATCATAAATAAATCAAAAAAGGTGAAGTTGATATTTTGTATTATTGATAATAAAAAATTCAAAATTCATTTTTATGACCTTCCAAAAACCACTAAATCATTCAATTATGATTAGAAATGTTAAACAATCTTAAAGTTAAGAAAAATGACTAAATATATAAAAAGGAAGAGAATATGGATCTTTTATTAATGGGACGATTTTGAAAAATCATAAATTGATGATTAATCATAAATTAATCGATGGAAAATCATCAATTTTCAACGGCCAATAAATTGGTTATTTTTTATAAAATCAAATCAGTCTGGTAACAACCGGACACGATTTATCACCGCTTAAACTATACATTTTAAATTGATAACAATCTTATCGTGGGACAATTTTAATTTGTCTTCCAGGGTTTGGCTGAAATACAAACACTTGTTAAGTTAGCAATTTTCCTGGAAAGTTACCAGTAAAATTTGACGGTGGCCGGTGGGGATCACGTCTGATAATGATTCAGAGACACTGACGATCTTGTTGCAGGATGATAAAGGAGAGGAGAGCTGCAAGTTAAGCATGGTGAGGAATGAGTGGAAGTTGTTGGATAATTATGACCCATAATATCATTATTTGTAAAAGACATTGTGGTTTTTGTACAAATTAACTATGTGATAAAAGAAATTGCTATTTTATCATTTTGTAATTAGATTATATGGATATATATAAATGATAAAATTCATTATGATTAGTTCCGGATTAATAAGATATGAGACAGTATTAATCCACGAACGGTTTAATCATTAAACATCTCTAGTCGTAGTATTATCGAGATTGAACATCAATAATATGGAATAGACTAGTATTACACTTGTGTGCGTTATGGAAGCTTAACGGTATAGTTCTCATATATTTAAGTATTGGATACTTATGCAAGTGTGATAGGAGGTTCTGTTAGCCTTTGGACCGGGATTAGCTTCACTCTGGATAAACCCATCGGAATCTCATTGGTAGTATGACTATGTGTCTATGGGAATCCGAATCAGGGTAGGTGTATATGGTCTTAACTTGAGACTTGCATCGTTAATACTTGCGACAATCAGTACGCTTTGGTTTTGGTCGTCCGGGGTTTTAACATATTCTGTGTACGCCTCTTCTGGGTTTACTGAGAATTGTAATGTATTGGGTGTGATGTCAAGATGGAAGTATCACTTCAGTCATATGGAGATGATGATCACACAGGGATACAGAACTAGTACTCTTAAATGCTGCAGCTATTGGGATAGTATGACTAGGTCATGATTATCCGATTACAGAGACTAGTTGCTAGTGATCCAACATATGTAAAACCATTCGAGGCAAAACCATTCTGGTGGTTGACGGCTTCATTTCCTATATTGTACTTCCTCCCTTACCAGAAAATGCGTGTGACATTAAAACATGCATTCAGATGATTCAGCAGTCAGTCCAGTTTGGAAGGAATGCAACTGAAGATCTTAAGGCTCACATCAGCAACTTCCTGGAAGTTTGCAGCACTTTCAATTATAATGGAGGAGATGAAAAAGCAATGAGACTGTGAGTTTTTCCATTCGAGAACAAAAACATATGCAGAACCAGTACTCTTAAATGCTAAACCTTTAGAAGTGGCACCACCAATTCCCATTCGAGACAAAACCATTCCGGTGGTTGACGGCTTCATTTCCTATATGTACTTCCTCCCCCTTACCAGTAAATGCGTGTGACATTAAAACATGCATTCAGATGATTCAACAATCAGTTCAGTTTGGGGAGAATGCAACTGAAGATCCTAATGCCCACATTAGCAACTTCCTGAAAGTTTGCGGCACTTTCAATTATAATCGAGGAGCTGAAGAAGCAATGAGACTGTGAGTTTTTCTATATTCCTTGAAAGAAAGAGCAAAAGCTTGGCTACATTCACTACCAGCAGGTTCCATCACAACTTGGAATCCTTTAGCCACTAAATTCCTTGCAAAA
Source organism: Zanthoxylum bungeanum (assembly GCA_019454045.1). Classification (NCBI taxonomy): domain Eukaryota; kingdom Viridiplantae; phylum Streptophyta; class Magnoliopsida; order Sapindales; family Rutaceae; genus Zanthoxylum; species Zanthoxylum bungeanum. The sequence continues at coordinate 13,673 of SKCR01034001.1, forward strand.
TATTTTCCACCAGCTAGAACAGCAAAATTGAGGAACAACATCACATCTTTTGTGCAACATGACTCAGAATCTCTCTACGAATCATGGGAAAGGTACAAGGATTTGCTCAGAAAATGTCCTCACCATGAGATTGCAAAATGACTGCAAGTCCAAACCTTCTATAATGGACTTTCTAGATTGATGAAAACCACAATTGATGCTGCTGCTGGAGGAGCTTTAATAGCGAAAGGAGAAGATCAAGCATGAGACTTGATAAATGCATGAAAATGTACTTTGAAACGTCACTTATTCGGGTTTATTGTTAAATATGTAGCAATATATCTTATATTTCATTATACAATTTTAATTATCATTCTAATTTAAAATGTATTTGTTATTTAAATATTTATTATTATTTGTAGGAATAAAAACTGGTTGCGTGGAAGGAAGTTAATTCGTTGAGAGTCTGTGCACATAATTGGAAAAAAAATAAAAAAAAATGAAGGCATCAAAGCCTGTTACGTGATTGCATAAGAGGGCCAACATGGCTGCTTTGCATGCATGCGGCATGTGCATTAGGGCAGCTTCAAGGGGGCAAAGAAATAAATAAAAACAAAATAGGGCTGTAATGCATATGATTAATCAAAACTAGGGCCAACTTACGTGGCTGTGCATGTAAACAAAGAGAGAAAGAAGCTGCCGCATGAAGAAAAGACATTAGGGCTAGCATGCATTGAATGATGCAAATGTGAACATTAGGGTTTTAATTTAAGTGAAACAAAAGAGGCGGGAGGGCATAATTAACCAAACAAAAACGCACGTGAAGGAGAGAAAAACTTCAACGTGAAAAAAAATAAGAAATAATAATAACGTGGCTGTGTGCATGAATATATTATAAAAAGCCATGAAAACAAAAAGAATAGGAGAGTTTGGGCGTATAAAAAAACAAAAACAAATAAAAGAAGGGCAGTGTACAAGAATAGAGAAGCGAAGCAGAGGCTGCACAGAGAGTACCGAGAGCCCTAGAAGCAGTGCCAAGAGTTCAGAGAAGAAATACGAGCGCAGGGCCGGGACACGGAGCTGTGATGATTCAGAGCGATAATTCTCTCCAATCCCAGGCTATTTTTATTTCTTTTATTAGGAACTAATGCCCTAGGCAAGGCTAAGGATGAACTCTTGTGTTTAATTTTTATTATTTATGTTTTTGATTACTAAGTACCTTTTATCTTTTAATAAAATTGATGTTTATTATTTTCTATTATTTTTCGATTTATTATTCCAGAAATTATGTTTTATCAAATCCCGTATAGATCCAGCGATGCTTCTTCTATGTGTGGTTTGCGAATTCAATTATGACTGGTAAAGTCGTTTTATGTGTTGGTCTTTTGCTGCAGTATTGCCTGAGGGTATATTGTCGACGTTAGATAACTCGTAACAATGACTTTTGTGTGCTGTTAACATAGAGAAAATAATCATTAATTACCTTAGAATTTGACATGCGTAGAATTGAATATATTTCGGTTGTTGGTTTGGGATGTGAAACCCTCAACTGAGTAATAATAGGAATTTGATGCAAGAGGGATTCCCGACGTTTTGCTGCTTTTCTCTGCCTTTATCTTTCATTATCTTTTTTAATTTATTTATCTTTGCTTTAATTACAATTTCTATTGTTTTATTTATTTAAGTTATTGCTTACATTTTTATTTGAGTGAATTAGTTCCTGTAACCATCTCTCTGAGTAATCGACATCCCAGCTATACTGCGATAACCGCAAGTTATTTTGGGCGTAATCAAAATTTGGCGTCGTTGCCAAAGAGACTGTTTACAAGCAAAATGAGCAGGTTTGCTTAGTCAAATACAAAGCGGTAACTTCGTTCCTTATCTTTTTTTATTATTTTATTATTTTAATTTATTTCTAGTCTTTTATTTATTTATTTATTTATTTCAGTTTTTGTTTTAGTTTAGATTTTAATTTTTAGTTTATTCTTTTTACTTATTTATAAATATTTTTTCCTATTTCCCGTATTATTTGAGCTTCAATTACATGTCTAGACATAGGTATATATTTGGTAGATTTGTTAGGGGTGAAGAAGAAAGCTCAGACTTTGAGAACATATTTGAAAATCCCTTCACCACATCATCCGCGTCTAGCGCACATAATATGAGTGAATAAGAGAGACCACCTAGGAGGATTCTTGAAGAGTACCTCCACCCAACTCGCACAGCTACACCTTCGTGTATAATATTTCCCCCTAATGCACCATACATAGACTTTAGGCATGACATGATACATATCTTCTAACTTTTCATGATTTAGAGAGCGAGAATCCTTACGTGCATATTATGGAGTTTGAAGAGGTAGTAGAAACCTTCCATGAACGTTTTGGGACTACCGACACAATTAGACTTAAGTTCTTCCCTTTTGCCCTTAAGAATAGAGCTAAGACCTGGTTGTATTCTTTGAGACCTAGGTCAATAGGATCGTGGGGCGAGATGACTTAGGTATTTTTCGAAAAATATTTCCCACACCATAAGATAGATGCCTTGAAAAGAAAAATCTTTATCTTCTCCTAGAGAGACAGTGAGACCCTTTTATCAAAAGTGGGAGCAGTATAAGGAGTTTTTAGCTAGTCGTCATCACCATAGATATGAGAGTTGGCGTTTAGTAAGTTATTTCTATGATGGACTGACCCCGAGGGAGCGCCAATTCGTTGAGACAATGTGCAATGGTGAATTCATTTGAAAGGACCCTGATGAGGCACTCTAGTATTAGATGACCTAGCTAAGAAATCTCATACTTGGACTGGACCTAATGCCTTAGATAATACTGATAGGACACACTTTTCTTCTAGCATAAGCCTACAACACTTTAGGGAAGAGGATAACCTTAAGACACAAGTTGAGATTAACTAGACAGATAGGAGCCTTAATAGCCAAGACAGCAAAATAATACATTCAGTAGTCCAGCTAGAATCCCAAGAGTGTCCTGTATATGGTGAGATGAGAGAGACATATGACGAACAATGCCATGCATTAGGGACGTACCAGAATCCTTACACACCTTACTCAGACACCTATAATCCTAGTTGGAGGAACCATCCCAACCTTAGTTGGAAGCAAGAGTCTCATCCGCCTCAAACACCACCACCTAGAGGTTATAGTGCCCTCAATATCACATACCTACTTTTCCTAAGACTTCTTTAGAGGATATTATGTAATCGTTCATAGAGGCCCAGAAAGCATTTGTGGAGACCCAGAGTAAAACCAATCAGAGGTTTGAGATATTGATAGCTTAGGTAGCATAAGATAATAAGGAAATAAAGAGCCAAATCTCTAAATTGACTAATGTCATGAGTGTGCACGAACAAGGAAAATTCCCATCTCAAACTCAACCAAATCCACAAGACCAACAAATGGCACATGCTGATCATGAAATAGTAAATGTAAAGGGTGTTAATGCTATATTCACTAGGAGTGGTAAGGAGGTAGGCTTGCAGGACACGTCCAACACCATAGATGGCCTCAAAGATTGTGGTATAGGTACCCCTCAGGAAGAATCAGTGCCACCTTACTAACCAAGATTACCTTTCCCACAAGCACTTAGGCCTACAGTGAGAGTTCCAGATCCAAATGTTGAAAACCAATCACAGGGTGAGGATGAGTGTTATTACTCATATATGCTCGAAACAGTCCAACCAGAAAAAACTTCTCTACAACCTGAATTAAATCCTCTTGAGCTGAAACTGGTCCCAAGGAATGAAAAAAATTAGGAAAATGAGAGTTCATGCTCAGTTAAAGATGATATCTGGGATATTAAAAAGAAGGTTGAGCCAACTTTTCCTTATGAGCAGCCAAAAATTTCAACAACTACCAGACCTTGGGGGATCAATAGATAAACTACCACAGCTATACAAGCATTCTCTCCCATGACTTCATCAGTACGCTCGATGGAAACCACCATGACAACTTGAGTGCTTGCGTTTGGCCGAAGATGTTAAACTTAGCGATAGCAGAGAGACAACCCTTGCGTTTGCATTTTATTTTATTTTATTTTACTTTCTTTACTTTAGTTTTATTTTATTGTGTGCTAATTGCATGTTTCATTTTTATTTTGCATGAGTGTTTATATAGGAGTTAGCACAACCTACACAGCCACACAACTAAAGTCTCACCAGCAGGAACCTGATCAACCCTATGTCTGGTAGTGTTGTTCCTTAATCATTTTTCTTTACATTTATTTTACATTGAGGACAATGCAAGTTTTAAGTATGGGGTGTATGCATGCGCATGATAATACCTGTCATAAATATATTTTATTCTCTTTTTTTTTTTAAAAAAAAAACCATTGTTTTGTTTTGTTTTAATCTTTGACAGTTAAGCATAAGTCCAATGATGATATTGTTTATTTTAGAATGAAATCTTAGAAATGATAAGTCCTTTAATGTACTTTTATCTGATGCTTTGAGTAGTTTATCTATGTTAGACTCGTAAGTACTTAACTATGGGTTTTTAGCAGTGAAATCTTGAGTAGTTGGCAAAATGACTAGTTGAAGAAATTACATGTCGATGAATGACCGTTTGCTTAAATGTCTATCCTAATTTGCTTGTGTTATGACGTGTGGTATGGTTGAAGATAAAAGAAAAAGTCTCAAAAAAAAGAAAATAAACCACCTATAAAATGATAAGCGTGAAGCTACCCATGGGAAAGCATTTGGACCACCATGAGGAGAAATGTTACCTTAAAGGGTAGGTGTGTTGCAAAAAAAAAAAAGGAGAAAGAAAAGAAAAATTCAAAAAGAAGAAAATGAAAAGAGAGTCAAAGGAAAAAAGAGAAATCATACCATATTGAGCACAGAAAAGCAACTACAGAGCTTAACTCAGATATCTAGGTTGGTTTGACCAATCGATCCCAATTTTTAAATGAAATTATTAAGTTGGCTTGCTTGGGAATAAAGTTGTGAATAAACCTTTTTACGCACACACTATGAATCTGGCTTAGATGACTTATTCAAAGACTTAGATTTGAGTTACATTGAGTACTTTCAAAGTTATTTGGTTTCATTGCTAGGCATTCTTTGAGAATAAATTATGTGAAACTATTGGGACTATTCAATTTTTATTTTTGCAAGATTGTGTGTTTTGAATGATTTGTGGGTGTCGTCACTGTAAGCCCTCATGAGACTATAATTTGTCCACTAGGGACACCTAGGGGTTTGAAAGCTTGTTGCATACGCTAAATGCAATCGCCATCCCTACGAAAGTGGATTAGATAGTTTTATTTATTTACTTAGTCTTTATTTTATTTTTACGCTTGAATTACTAGGGACTAGCAATAAGCTGGTTGGGGGTTGTGATAAGTGCATGAAAATGTAATTTGAAACGTCACTTATTCGAGTTTATTATTAAATATTTAGCAATATATCTTATATTTTATTATACAATGTTAATTATCATTCTAATTTAAAATGCATTTGTTATTTAAATATTTGTTATTTTTTTTAGGAATAAAAACTGGTTGCGTGGAGGGAAGCCAATTCGTTGAGAGTCTGTGCGCATAATTGAAAAAAATAAAAAGAAAGGCATCAAGGCCTGTTACGTGATTGCATGAGAGGGCCAACATGGCTGCTTTACATGCATGTAGCGTGTGCATTAGGGCAGCTTCATGGGGGCAAAGAAAATAAACAAAAACAAAATAGGGCTGTAATGCATATGATTAATCAAAACTAGGGCCAACTTACATAGCTGTGCATGTAAACAAAGAGAGAAAGAAGCTGCCGCATGAAGAAAAGCGCATTAGGGCTAGCATGCATTAAATGATGCAAATGTGAACATTAGGGTTTTATTTTTAAGTGTAACAAAAGAGGCGGCATGGCATAATTAACAAAACAAAAAAGCACGTGAAAGAGAGAAAAACTTCAGCGTGAAAAAAAATAAATAATAATGTGGCTGTGTGCATGAATATATTATAAAAAGCCATGAAAACAAAAAGAATAGGACATCTTGGGCGTATAAAAAAACAAAAATAAATAAAAGAAGGCCTGTGCGCAAGAATAGAGGCGAAGCAGAGACTGCGCAGAGAGTACCGAGAGCCGTAGAAGCAGTGCCGAGAGTTCAGAGAAGAAATACGAGCGCAGGGTCGGGACACGGAGCTGTGATGATTCAGAGTGATAATTCTCTCCAATCCCGGGCTATTTTTATTTCTTTTATTAGGAACTAATCCCCTAGGCAAGGCTAGGAATAAACTCTTGTGTTTAATTTTTATTATTTATGTTTTTGATTACTATGTACTTTTATCTTTTAATAAAATTAATGTTTATTATTTCCTATTATTTTTCGATTTATTATTCCAGAAATTATGTTTTGTCAAATCCCGTATAGATCCAGCGATGCTTCTTCTATATGTGGTTTTCAAATTCTATTGTGACGGGTAAAGTCGTTTTATGTGTTGGTCTTCTGCTACAGTATTGCTTGAGGTATATTATCGACGTTAGATAACTCGTAACGATGAATTTTGTGTGCTGTTAACATAGAGAAAATAATCATTAATTTCCTTAGAATTTAACATGCGTAGAATTGAATATTTTCCGGTTGTTGATTTGGGATGTGAACACCTCAACTGAGTAATAATAGGAATTTGATGCAAGAGGGATTCCCGATGCTTTGCTACTTTTCTCTGCCGTTATCTTTCATTATCTTTTTATTATTTTATTTATCTTTGCTTTAATTACAATTTCTATCATTTTATTTATTTAAGTTATTGCTTATATTTTTGTTTGAGTGAATTAGTTCCTGTAATCATCTCTCTGAGGAATCGACACCCCAGCTATACTGCGATAACCGCAAGTTATTTTTGGGTGTAATCAAGACTTAATCGAAGAAATGGTTAACAATAATTCTTTGTAGCCAACTGATAGAAGCATGATTCAAAGAATTGCAAGAATTTATGAAGTTGGAGCCAACACGGCATTGAATACTAGGTTGGATCATATATGCAAATGTCTGGAAATACTTAGCACACAAGTTGTAAACATCACCGGATCCACAAGTTCACCATATGGAGGAGCACCAGAACCAGTTCAACAAGAAGAGACGGTGAACTATGTCAACAATTTCAATAGATAAGGGAACAATCCATAATCCAACACCTACAATCCAGGGTGGAGGAATCATCCCAATTTTTCATGGAGCAACAATTCAGGGCAAAAGAATAATCCATCACCTGGTTTCCAATAGCAGAATAAAGGCTAGGAGTATGAAAAAGAACCAGAAAGGAAAGAATGGTTTGCAGAGATGTTCAAAAAGCAAGAAACAAAATACGATGCTATGTTTCAAGCCTATACAACATTCAATCAAAGCCAATCAGCTTCTATCAAAGCACTGGAGAATCAAATTGGATAACTGGCCAATGCTCAGAGTTATAGACCACCAGGAAATCTTCCCAACAACACAGAACCAAATCCAAGGAACCGAGAGAAGGAGCAATGTCAAGCCATTACCTTGAAAAGCGGGACTGAAATCAACAAAGATGTTGGAATCAAGGCAACCATAGAAGAAGTTCCAAAAGATGCAGTTCCACAGATGAAGGAAAAAGAAGTAAAGGAAAAAGAAAAAGAACATATCACTCTACCTCCCCCTTTTCCAGAGCGTCTTCGGAAAAATAAACTGGACAAACAGTTTGCTCGATTCTTGGAAGTCTTCAAAAAGCTTCACATCAACATCCCATTTGCAGAAGCGTTGGAAGAAATGCCCAGTTATGTCAAATTCATGAAAGATATTCTTTCACAAAAATGGAGATTGAGAGATTACGAGACAGTAGCATTGACGAGAGAATGCAGTGCCATCATTCAGAGGAACCTTCCCCCGAAGTTGAAAGATCCTGACAGTTTTATTATCCCATGCACCATTGGAGAATATTATATCGGTAAGGCTTTATCTGATTTAGGTGCAAGTGTTAATTTAATGCCTTTTTCTATTTACAGGAAATTACAAATTGGAGAAGCAATGCCTACCCCAGTCTCTTTGCAACTTGCTGATCGAACGCTCGCATTTCTAAGAGGTGTCATTGAATATGTCCTGGTCAAAGTCGACAAACTCATTCTCGCAACAGATTTCATTATCCTTGACATGGAAGAAGACAAAGATGTTCCTATTATCCTTGGGAGACCATTCTTGGCTACAGGTTAACTGTGATTGATGTACAAAAGGAGAATTAACTATGAAAGTACAGGATCAAGAAGTTACCTTTAACATTTTCAAAGCCATGAAATTCCCGAGCAATGAAATGGAGGAAGAATGTTTTAGAATTGATATTGTTGATAGTATCATCCAGGATATTGATATAATTCCTACGGATAAACTTGAAGCTTGCATCACCAAAGTGACTGACAGCGAGCTAGATGCTGTGATTCTGGAATGTATCAACTATCTTGATAAGCTATTTCGATTCAAATCAACCCCACAAGTGGAGAGTTTGGAACTACCAAAGAAAGATCGAATCAAGCCATCTATTGAAGAACCACCACAGCTGGAGCTAAAGCTACTTCTGAGCCATCTCAAGTATGCATTTCTTGGAAACTCTTCTAAATTACCGGTTATTATTTCTTCGTCGCTAACATTTGAGCAGGAAGAAAAGTTGCTAAGAGTGTTACGAGAACACAAGAGAGTCTTTGGCTGGACTATAGTAGACATTCGAGGAATTAGTCCAGCATTTTGCATACAGAAGATCCTGATGAATGATGAGTACAAACCCACGGTGGGGCATCAATGGAGACTCAATCCAATCATGAAAGAAGTCGTGAAGAAAGAAATCATCAAGTGGTTGGATGCTGGCATCATTTACCCGATCTCAGACAGTAGGTTGGTGAGTCTTATGCAGTGTGTACCGAAGAAATGAGGAATTATTGTAGTCACAAATGAAAAGAACGAGCTAATTTCAACAAGAATAGTGACTGGATAGAGAGTATGTATGGATTACCAGAAGCTGAACAAAGCAATAAGGAGGGACCATTTTCCGCTACCATTCATTGCCATCGCCCTAGAAGATCAAGGGAAAACTACCTTTACATGTCCGTATGGTACTTTTGCTTTCCACAGGATGCCATTTGGATTATGTAATGCTTCTTCCACATTTCAGCGTTGCATGATGGCTATCTTCTCAGACATGTGGAGCATAGTATGGAGGTTTTCATGTATGATTTCTCTGTGTTTGGAGACTCTTTCGACCATTGCTTGTAAAACCTGGAACAGTGTTACAAAGGTGTGAAGATACCAACCTGGTACTAAATTGGGAGAAATGCCACTTCATGGTGCAAAAAGGCATCATTCTTGGACATCAGATCTCACAAAAAGGAATCGAGGTAGACAAGCTGAGATCAAAAAAATTAAAAAATTACCTCCACCACCATCAGTGGAAGGGATTCGGAGTTTTCTCGGACATGCAGGCTTTTATAGGAGATTTATTAAAGACTTCTCAAAGATTGCTAAACCTCTGTGCAATCTTCTGGAGAAGGATGTGCCTTTCAACTTCACCAAAGAATGCCATGAATCTTTTGAGATCTTGAAACAGAAGCTGGTTTCTATTCCGATCATTGTAGCACCAGACTGGACCCTTCCATTTAAAGTAATATGCAATGCTAGTGATTTTGCTGTAGGTGCAGTTTTGGGCCAACGCAAAGCAAAAGTTTTCCACACCATTTACTACTCCAACAGAACTCTAAATGAAGCTCAACTTAACTACATAACCACTGAAAAGGAGTTGCTTGCAGCTGTGTTCATTTTTGACAAATTGCGCTATTATCTGTTGGGTCCCAAAGTGGTGGTCTACACAGATCATTCAGCAATCAAATACCTGATCGTGAAGAAAGATGCCAAGCCTAGATTGATCCGTTGGATACTACTTATGTAAGAATTTGATGTGGAGATTCGAGGCAGGAAAGGGACAGAAAACTAACTGGCAGATCATTTATCAAGACTCGAGAATAGAGAAACAGCTAGCAAAGAACTGATAATCAAAGAAACTTTTCCAGATGAACAACTGTTTGCCATGAAACATCAGGATGTCCTTTGGTATGCTGACTATGTCAACTACATCGTGTCAGGAAAATGGCCATTGGAATGGACAACTCAGCAACGAAAGAAGTTCTTCAAGGAAGTCGAGCATTATGTCTGGGATGAACCATACCTATTCTAATGATGTGTTGATCAATTACTGAGACGATGTGTTCTACATAGGAGGTCAACAGTGTGCTGCAACACTGTCATTCATCACCTTCAGTGGGAATAAAACTGCAGCCAAAGTTCTTCAATCAGGTTTGTTTTGGCCCACTCTTTTTAAAGATGCTTACTTATTTGCTCTTCAATGTGACAGGTGCCAGATAATGGGAAATATTTCGAAAAGAAATGAATGACGTCTGCAAAATATTCTAGAAGTGGAGATATTTGGTGTTTGGGGGATTGATTTTATGGGACCATTTGTTCCATCATTCAGAAACCTGTACATACTGGTTGCAGTAGACTATGTCTCCAAATGGGTTGAAGCAATTGCACTGCCATCCAATGACTCAAAAGTGGTGATCAAGTTCATTAAAAAGAATATTTTCACTCGCTTCGGAACACCTCGGGCTATTATCAGTGATGGTGGTTCACATTTCTGCAACAGATACTTTAATGCAATCTTATCCAAATATAGAGTTACTCATAAGGTTGCCATCCACATTCAAACAGGCAGGTTGAATTTTCAAATAGGGAGATCAAAAGAATCTTAGAGAAAACCGTTGGATCAACAAGAAAGGACTGGTCTACAAAACTGGATGATGCATTATGGGCATACATGACAACTTACAAGACACCCATTGGTATGTCCCAATATCAAATGGTGTTCGGGAAAGCATGCCATCTGCCAGTTGAGCTTGAACACAAGGCGTACTGGGCACTGAAGAAGTTAAATCTTGATCCACAAGCTGTAGGAGATAAAAGACTCCACCAACTTAATGAATTGGAGGAATTTCATCTATAAGCTTATGAGAAAGCCAAGCTGTACAAAGAAAATACTAAAAGATGGCACGACCGAAAAATAGTGCGCAAATAACTGGAACCAGGGCAGCAGGTGTTGTTATATGATTCAAGGTTGAAACTTTTCCTTGGAATGCTGAAATCAAGGTGGTCCGGCCCATTTGAGATTACTCAGGTTTTACCATATGGAGCTGTTGAATTGTACAGATTCAAGTCCAACAACACATTCAAGGTTAACTGCCAGCGTGTCAAGCACTACTGGGGAGAATCAATTGAGCGACAAAAAGAAAGTGTTACACTTTCAGATCCAGCCTAACATTCGGGAATCATGTCTAGCTGACGACATTAAACTTAGCGCTAGCTGGGAGGCAACCCATGCAATTTGTGTATATATTATGATTTGGTGTGTGTTAGTTTTTTTAGGTTAAGTCATTTTAAGATAGAAGATACTCTCGCAAATCTTCACAAGTAATTTCCTTCTCTCCCTCAAAAATCTCTGATGAAAGTTTATAAAGCTCGCTTAGAACGAATGAGGCTACTGATGATCAAGATATCCCTATTGACATTCGTTGGATTATTGAAGCACGGGTCCAATTGGCAGGTGAGTTTTCTAACTCTTTTATTTCACATCTGCCTGGTTTAGAAAGGAGCACATATTCTAAAAAGAGACGAGCCAAAAGAATGTGTGTTTGCTACAAATGTGCTCGTATATTTTATAATACTCATTGTCGTTCTTTAGGAATGGTTTCTGATAACCGCGAAGATAAGATGAATGTCATTATGGATGACTTGAGTAAAGAGTCTTTGGATGGCTTGAGTAAGGAGTCATTGGATGACATATCTAAAACTCTTGAGATACACCCTAGTGGATGTGTGTATCATGAAATTTGCTTGTTATATGCATAATTCCGTAAAGAAGACAACAGTTTAGTCTCGAGAATCTGACTCTAAAAGACCCTGTTTACCAATTTATAAGAAAATTGGATGGGAAGCTTGTCCTTGAAGTATAGACGTTAATCAAGCTGTTACTTTCTTGTAAATATTATATCTCTTTATCTTTTCCTAGTAATTGTGATTTGTTTTGTTATTTTCTTTTATTTTCTGCGACAGGATCCATACCTTTTGACCTTTCACGATTTATTTTACTGTTTAACTAATAATTGTCACTTGGCAGGTACTAGTGCTATTATTACTCACCCTTTTCAGGTGCTATAAATTCAACTCATAATTACAATTTTGAAGGCATCCAGATAAAAATGGAAGCTATTTCAAGAAAACTGGTTGAAAATATTTGTGTGTTTTGCTGTACTAATATTGGTACTAAACCCCAATACATAGAAGCAGCATAAGAATTGAGTCGAGTCTTAGCTGAAAGTAATATGCACTTAGTATATGGCGGCGGTAATCTTATACTTATGGGGATCGTTTCAAAGGCCGTACATGAATGAGGCAATCAAGTCTTGGGAAGCATCCCAAAACCCTTGGGGGAGGCGAATCTGATAGGTCCATCAAACGGAGAGGAACTGATCGTACCGGAAATATATGAGTGACTGGTGGAAATGATTAGTCGTGCTGATGCTTTTATTGCTTTGCCAAGTGGTTTGGGCACATTGGTGGAAATTTTTATATTACTATCTTGGGCGAACTTGAACATACACCAGAAACTGATTGGGCTGTTTAGCATTGAGGGATTTTATGATTTTCTTTGTGTGTTTCTTAATGATGCCCGGAGAAATGGGTTTGTGACAAAACCTATGAAAGAACTCCTCTTTACTGTTAGAACTGCCCCGGATCTAATTGACCAAATCTTAGCCTTTGAACCACAAATTGACCCTATCTTTTCCAAGATAAAATGGTTCGAGGATGATCGTGGTAAGAAACGTCGGATAAATTTGGATCTTAACCTTTCATTTCCTTTCTAGATATAGTATTTCAGCTAACGAGGTACTATCTTCTAAACTCATCTTCTACTATTTCAGACATTGAGGACAATGTCTCATTTAGGTTTGGGGGATAGGAATAGTTAATAGTATCTTGTTTTTATTGTGTTATTTTTAGTCCAAAATTTTTCGTAAAAATACAACAAAAATTGAAAAACTTTAAAAAAATTAAAAAAAAAAATATTTATGTTTTTGTGTTTGATTAATCGGGTGAAATTGGTGAGAGATAGTTGTGTAAGGAGTTTCCACTCCTGATACGTATTTCAACCCATTTTCGAAACAAGTTAATTTTTGTTTATTTCATTTTGAATTATTTAATTTGGGAGTTCTCCATAAAACTGACTAAAATGAATCTTCATATGCTCAGTTGGCAGGTATTGTCAGTATGCATGGTAACATATAGACATGAGCTGTAATTGAAAAGTTTGTAATATTCAGTACTCTAGTTTAATTGGAGGAAGCATCTATAAATGGCAATGGAGTAAAAAAAAGTGAAAAAAAACGTCTGAGATCTGAGTAATTAAGTTCGTAGGGGTATTTTAACATCTAGTGCCCTAAACCAACTAGTTTGGGAGTCACTAGCCCAAAGCTCGTTACATGGATCAAAGATGTTGTAAAAAAATATATATATCTGAAGTCTGAGCAATTAAGTCCGTAGGGGTGTCTTAATACCTAGTGCCCTAAAGCCAGTTGGTTTGGAAGCCACTGGCCCAAAGCTCGCTACATAGACGGAAGATATTGTATATAAAAAAAAAAAAAAAATCAAAAATCAAAGAAAAAATCAAAAAAAAAAAATCCACTGCTACAAAAAAGGTGTGAATTCTGATAAAACTTTAGGACAAAAATATTACTCTCTTCTCAACTGCACTTGTGACTATTGTGGGCAAAATGAGTTGATTAATATTTTGTTTGTTGTGCATATGAAGAATGATAAAAATAATCGGAGAATTTACTTATTCGGTAATTTAGAATGAAAGAAAACAACTACTAACTTGGAGTAGAAATTTCACCTATTTAGTCATTAACTTCTTTATTCTCTTGTCTTTTTACTTTTGTGTGCATTAGTTTTACTTTTTTTTTTTTTTTTACTTTTATAAGACGTTTGTGGGTATCGTCGCTGTAAACCCTCACGAGACTACAACTCGTCCACTATGGACACCTAGAGGTTTTATGGCTTGTTGCATATGCTAAATGCAACCATGATCCTTACGAAAGTGGCTTAGTTTAATTTTAATTGCTTATTGTATATTATTTTGTTGTTTTTCTCAAGGACTAGCAAACTGTTAGGTTTGGAGGTGTGATGAGCGGAAAATATATCAATATTTACCACCCCTTTTACCTAATATTTTGTTTAGTTTCTCGGGTTTGATGAATGTTTTGATGTGTTTTGATGTATTTTGTAGATAAATAAAGTATTGAGACTTAATGGAATCAACTCGAGGCTAAAACGATGAAATCCGGAGCAAAAAATGGCGAAAACGGAAATTTACTATACGCGTCACGAACTGCAGTCCTAAATTCCAATTTTGCACAAGTTTGGTAATTTGGCCATAACTTTTCCATCTGATATCCGATTGAGCTGATTCAAGTTCCAGATTAAAGAAGACACAGAGATAACTTTGAAGATTTAAGTATTTTCGAATTCGGAAGTTTGGAAGGCCGAAATGGATGAATAGTCCAGTATATTTTGTATAATTACTATAGTCATTTTCAAAATATAAAATAAAATTAATAAAAATAAAAAGTAAAAATTGTCAAACTTCCACCAAACATGCTTACATGTTTGGTGGAGCAATTGGTGGAGAAATTGGTGGAAGCCTTTAGATTTTCCTATAAATACCAAGCTTAACTTTGTAATTTTTTCATGCTTTCTCTGGAGGAGTTTCTCAATGAAAATCTAAAGGAAAGTGTCTTGTATATTATTTAAGTTTTCTTGCCTTTTCTTTTTATTTATTTAATAAAATTTTATGTGTTTTCTTTTACAGCATGAGCAGATAATCTCAATCTGCTGGGGTAAAGAGGTAAGACTTTTAATATAATAAATTAGATTAATCTCCCTTATTTTAATTAAAATTTGGATTAATTAGTTACCGCATATATGGTCGGTTTAGGTGACCACTTTATTTACCGCCTATATGGTCGGTTTTTCATTTTAGACGTAGTTTCCGCCTAAAATTTCACATCAAAGAGAAGATTGGCCCTCCCCACTGGAAAGATGTCTTCCTTATTTCAGTCTATCTATAGGCAGATGCCTCTCCAACCCGCTCGGATAAGAAAAAGATGCCTCACAATTGAAGTTGGTATATGGTCGGTTTAGGTAATAATTTTATTACCGCCTATATGGTCATTTGGATTTAATTGAGACAAATGAAATTACCGCCTTTATGGTCTGGTTAATTAATCGGCAAATATTGATAATAAGAGAGATTTCTAATTTTGAAATATTAAAAGTGGATCCTCTAACCCCAGCATTTTCTTTTATTGTACTTTTATATTTTTAATTTCTAGCATTTACTTTATGCCTTTTATTTTATTTATGCTTTTATTAGCCGTAGATATGTGTCGTAGCTAAGCCCGTTATCTGGGGTTGTGATGAATTCCAATATCACCGGTTAATAAGGGGTTGTTTTCCGGTTTTGGTAATATAAAGGTTTATTTATTGAGCCTTAGTCTTAATGCTTCTTGTTAACTGGCCATTAATAAGATTGAACTGGTAAACTTAAAATGAACTTAGAAAAATGATTTTAGGTTTAAGACCCTAGACTTAATAATCCACAATCTTTCTTGAGGATAGATAACCCTTTAATAGATTTCCTTACAGGATATGAATATATCTGTCGGGCGGGGGTAACCATAGTTGGAACTTAATCTTAATGAATTCAGGTAACTTGGTTGACATATGAATATGATTAATTGGGTTACACTGGGTATTTGTATCTGACCATCGAAAGAGACTTTTGCATATTTTCGTGTTCCAGGTTAATAAACCAATATATTGTACAAACGTGAAATAACCACTTCATCTTTTAAAAGATATTGGAAGAATTCACAACCCTTGATAGTTTTAAAATTTGAATTTTCCTTAACCTACTTTCCAAGCAATTTAATTTACTTGTTTTAAGTTTAAATTCAACATCCAATTAAACAATCAAACCATTAAATACTTGTAAAAGCTGGTTTCATAACTAATAGCTTAGGTATTAAGTCCTCATGAGATTGATACTTTTTATACTACTTGAACGATATGTGCACTTGTGTTATACGCGTGTGATTACTCCGGTCAATATACACAACTATATTCAATACATAAATTATTTTATTAACATTTTAATCAATCAATTCATTTAATTAAATATATAATGTATTTCTACATTTACACTAAATGTTAAAATAAATCATTAGATTAAATATGTTCCATAATTCATTTGATAATTAATTAATATATATCTAATCAAAATTATACTTCTAATAGATAAACACATTAATTTAAAAATCACTAAGGTAGTTCCAACCTTCATTTACGATTGACTCTGTGTGTTAGTAGTTTTGGTGGATTAAAAAAGCTTATATGAGACGTCTCATTCAAGACGCAATTATATTTTCCGAGATATTATTCGCGTGAAACTGATTTTATCGAGGGAATGGGACAAATCGTTAGCACTCTCCAACTATTTACTTTGTTCCATAAAAATAATGGTTACAAAAGCTAACAAACAAAATCCCAAAAGACAGCCATAAAAAATTAATAAAACCAAAAAGGATTGATTCGGTGACAATAAAAAAAATACAAATACAGGACCACTGGCTGACAATATCCAAAAGACAGCCATAAAAAAGTTGGTAAAATAAAAAAGGAGTGATTCGGTGACAATAAAAAATAAAATAAAAATACGGCCCCACCGGCTGACAACACCCAAAAGACAGCCATAAAAAAATTGATCGGGGACAATAAAAAAAAAAAATATAGGACCACCGGTTGGTGTCCCTTTAATCAATAAAATAAATAATAAATTGATATTATTAATTTTGATAGAGAAAATGATACTTGTGAGTTATATTGAGTCAACTAATTCTTTGCCTACATCCACTCCTCAAGCCATACTGAAGATTTCCACTAAATTAAATCCACATCTTACATCAAGTTTTTCGTGGCTCAATCACAACCAAGAGTTTTGTCCTCTAGGTTCATTCCAAATCTTTGCACAAGAGTTTTATCCTTATGTTTACTCTTAAAACCTTTAAAATAAGTTTTCTTAATATGCTCACTCATAACCTTTACAATCGACCCTTTTGAGTATATCCACTCATAAATGGATTTCACAACCTCAAGTATTTGAATATAAAAATGTTACAATATCACTTGGGCACTCACAAAAAGATAAGAAGATTCAAGATGTGAGTTGCTAACCCAAATGCATCAAAGCTCACTAAAATGAATATGAAGATAAAGTATGAGCTTTTCAAATATAGAGAGTGTAAGATATAGAAAATTTAAAAAACTCTATTTGAAAGTATTTGAAGCTTGTTTGTGTAATCAAAAAACGTATGAAAATGGTTTTTGCTTTGAATATATTTTTCCTAAAAAGTTACCCTTTGCAGAAATGAAATCAATCTTTAATTTATAGGCTTAAAATTGAATATGGCCATTTTCTGTTCTGAGGTTGGTATGTCGGTATACTGTACCGGTATGCTGGCCTGACATCAAGAAACGGCTTCTGAAAGTATAACCGTTGTATTTTTTTAACATTGAAAATAGACCGATATGAAAACCTATATGATTTGGCCCGGCTCAAGAATGTATGAAAAATTCATCCCTGACTGATATGCATGTCTCAGATCGGTATGTTTACTGATATGCATGTCTCAGATCGGTATGTTGACTAGTATACTTGCTCTAAAAAATTCCAAATCAAGATCCGTAAATTTTTACATAAACTAGACACATAGATCTATCACTTGTAAACAATTCATCTTAAAAAATAATACAATGAATTTTGTGAAATGTTTCTAATTTGACAGGTATGTAGAAAACATACATCTAAATATATTGTAGTAGGTTGACTCTAGCAAAAGTTCTATATATCGAAATTGTGTTTCGTTTGAACCTTAGCAAAGTAAAACACATCTCTATCTAACGATATATCATTTGAAATTTAATTCAACCGTTTGTTAATTTTTCAAAACCATTTTATGATATACTTGTGCATTGAAATTTATTTTGGTACAAATAACGTGCAAATGATTTCTTAAGTATTTTAAGCCATTTTAAATGAAAGTGATGAAAAATGTATGATTCCTGAGAACTTTAAAATATTTGAATAAACTCACTTACAATTAGTTTTAGCTCTGAATCATTATCTTGATCTCATCTTGCTTGGCTCTTGCTTTGGTTTTTTAATCCTCTCATGGGCTCTTTATCATCTTTGCTCTCTTAATCATCTTGTAGCATATTTTAGCTCTTCATCAATATTACTTTGACGTCTTTTTATAATGTCCACAAATAGGCGTCGAAATCTTCTAGTGTTGTATCATCAAAATTCATCTTGCGACTATGTCGCTAACAGTTTCATATTCTAGAAGGTTTTATATTTATTGGTTATGGTAATTGTATATTAATGGTTAGAAGTTTGATGTTCTAGAAGGTTTAATATTTATTGGTATTGGTTGCATATTTAGTGGTAATGGTTACTTGTTTATTGGTCAATATTGCATGTTCAATGGTTATAGGTTTTATGTTTTAGAAAGTTCACATTTATTGGTTATGGTAATTGCATGCTAATAGTTAAAGTTGCATGTTAATAGTTAGAATATAAACACCCGAGAAATAAAATTCTAATGGCTATTGGAGAAGGTCAGACCCCCCAATCTCTCTAAGCTTCATACATAACTAAATCTATAACATGAAACCTGTCATAAAACACCTGCGATGTATAATATGTTGGACAATTATGACCCATAGCGTCACTATTTGTACAGATCATGGTGTTGTTGTACAAATTAACTATGTGACAATGAGATTGCACTCTTATCATTTGTGATTAGATCACCTAGATGTATAAATGATAGGAGGTCCTTATGATTAGTTCCTGGGTTGAGATGATATGAGACAATATTAGTCCTCGAATGATTAATCATTAAATATCCCTAGTCGTAGCATTATCGAGATTGGACATCGATAATGCGGAATAGACTAGTATTACACTTGTGCGATTTGTGAGAGCACAATAGCATAGTTCTCATATATATAGGTATTGGATACTCATGCAAGTGTAGTAGGAGGTTGTGTTTACCGATGGTACGGAAGCATTAAGACTAAGACTCAATAAATAAACTTTTATATTACCCAAACTGTAAAACAACCCCTTATTAACCGGTGATATTGGAATTCATCACAATATCAGATAATGGGTTTAGCTACGACACAAATCTAAGGCTAATAAAAGCTTAAATAAATTAAAAGAGATAAAGTAAATGCTGGAAATTAAATAAAGTAAATGCTCTAATAAAAATATAAAAGTACAATAAAAGAAAATGATGGGGTTAGAGGATCCACTTTTAATATTTCAAAATTAGAAATCTCTCTTATTCTAAATGTTTGCCGATTAATTAACCATACCATAAAGGCTGTAATTTCATTGGTCTCAATTAAATCCAACCGATCATAAGCGGTAACAAGGTTATTACCTAAACTGACCATATAGGCGGAAACTATGTCTTGAAATGAAAAACCGACCATATAGGCGGTAAATATTGTTGTCACCTAAACCGGCCATATAGGCGGTAACTAATTAATCCAAATTTTAATTAAAATAAGGGAGATTAATCTAATTTATTATATTAAAATTCTTACTTCTTCACCCCAGCAAAATGAGATTACCTGCTCATGTTGTAAAAGAAAACACACAAAATTTTATTAAATAAATAAAAAGAAAATACAAGAAAACTTAAATAATATACAAGACACTTTCCTTTAAGTTTTCATGAAGAAATTTCTCGAAAGAAAGCATGGAAAATTTACAAAGTTAAGCTTGGTATTTATAGGAAAATCTAAAGGCTTCCACCAATTTCTCCACCAATTGCTCTACCAAACATGGCACTAAACATGGCACCAAACATGGAACCAAACATGGCACCAAACATGCAAACATGTTTGGTGGAAGTTTGATAATTTTTATTTTTTTATTTTATTAATTTTATTTTATATTTTGAAAATACTATAGTAATTACACAAAATACACTAGACTATTCATCAATTCCAGCCTTCCAAATTTTAGAATTCGGAGATACTTAAATCTTCACAGTTGTAGATCTCTGTGTGTTCTTTAATCTGACACTTGAATCAGTTCAATCAGATATCGGATGAAAATTCTATGCCCAAAATATGAAATTTGCGCAAAATTAGAATTTAGGACTGCACTTCGTGACGAGTATAGTAAATTTCTGTTATCGTCATTTTTTACTTCGAATTTCATCGTTTTAGCACCGAGTTGATTCCATTAAGTTTCAATACTTTATTTATCTGCAAAACACATAAAACACATCAAAACATTCATCAAACCTGAGAAACTAAACAAAATATTAGGTAAAAGGGGCGGTAAATATTGATATAATTTCCCCTCATCACACCCCCTGTAACATCCCCGATCTGGGAGATGTTATCGGCAGGGGATAACTGTACTAACCCCATAAGCCTCTGACTTTCTGACTGTATCGTAAAGTATTCTAATGCAATGTCATGCATATAGACCTTACTCAATCATCATAAAATACTTTTATTACTTATAAATGCATATTCAAAAAAGCTTCTTTTTACAATACTTTAATAGACACTTATATGACTACCACAATACTAATGCATGCAAATACTTTGACTTTGAACTGGACTCTTATACTTTGTGACTCTGTACTGGTGGACTCCATCCCTGGTGACTGCATCAGTATCCATCCTCCCGAGCTCGTCCTTCTGGAATCCCTATAAAACAGATAAAACTGGAGAGGGGTTAGATCGTCATACGATCTAAGTGAGTGGACTAAAAACTGAAAATCAATCAAAATCTTTTAGCTTTAAAACCATGGTTTCAAAACATCTTTTCATGAAAACCCTGTTTCTAAAACTTCGTATTTTGGAAAACTGCCTTTAAAGTACTTGTTTCTGAAAACTATTTACTAAAGTTTGACTAAGTACTGAAAATCTGAAAAACTTTATACTGAAAGTCTAAAAACTGAAAACACTTGATGCCTAGGACAACAACTCAACTGCGGCATCTTTGAGGCTGGTGGTGCCCTACGTCCAGGACAACAGCTCAACTGGCAACGTAGAGCTCTACACCTAGGACAACAGCTCAACTGGCAATGTAGCCACCAAATAGGATTTCGGGGATCTATCAACCCTAGTCCTGTTCGAGGATCTGAGAGCGTCCCATCAGTCCTCCACATGTGCACATATCTCTGAATCTGTCAATTCCACTGTATCTCAAGTTACATACTGGGGTGAGGTTTTACCTCATACCCCGAAAAACATAAAGCTAAACTAAAAATATTTCTTTTCTAAGACATTTTTCAAAAGATGTAAAATCAATAAGATATAAAAATAATCTTGTCTAACGCCCTAGTTGCTGAAAAGTAAGTCTGTTATCAAAATACGATGCGAAAAATAAGTAAAAAGGAAAGTATCCTCTCACTGTGATCATTTTCTGGCTGGTACCGAATCCTTGATCAAAAGAATCATGATTCCTGTGGATAATCTATGGTAGAAACGTAATTAGAATCAACGTAATCAAATAACTTGATACTTAGAAGATTCACTCGAAAATTATATACGTAAATCTTGTGGTAGTCATAATTTGATATAGAACATGAGGATAACTTTTACGAGTCCCTAAAGGTGGTTTTTAATGTATTAGGATTAAACTGGGGGCTTAAAACTATTTGGGTGTTATTCTGGCCTCCCATAACAATGCGCAGTGCTTCTGCATTGCAACGCGCGACGCCTGATTCTGGATTTGGCTTCACGCTGGCGTCGCCACGCGAAGAGCCTCTGCGTCGCAATGTGTGGTGAATAAAGGTTTCTGGTTTCTTCTTTAAACTCTTGTAAAACTCAAATTATCCAACTCTACTCCATCTTATCACTTTTAATCCAAAAACCAACATACAAAACATCATCTAACACTCACTTTTTCATCAACTATACCACCAATTATCATCAAATCAATTTTAATCCATTACACACATTTTACCCAATTATACCAAAACTTAACAATTTGAAATTCTTTAACTTTCCATTCCTTTATTGTCAATAAGCATGCTAATCATCATCAACATCAAGTCGTCATTACAATATGGGTATTAATTTATCAAAAACATAAAACTTCAAAAATGGGTCATGGATTCTCACCTCTTTTCTCTTGATTTTATTGACCTTTCATTAAGCTTCAAGCTTCTTTCTTCCTTTCTTTCCTTTCTTCTTTCTTCCTTTCTTTGCTTTCTTCTTTCTTCATTCTCTTCTTCTTCCTCTTATTCTTCTTCCTCTTTTCCCTCTCTTTTCTCTAACGTATTCTCACGTTTTTCTTCTTATTTTTCTTCTCATATTTCTTTTGTATTAATGAATAGTGGTCCCTTTTACAGTAGGACTCAATTGATAAAAGGAAAGATGTGGAAGTGTCTAGAAAAATGAAGAATTATCATTTGGGTCCTAATTTACTATTCACCCAGATTTTGACTTGCATTTTTGACTCTGTTCTGGTCAGATTTGGAAAAAACTATTTAACACAGAAGTTATAGGTCTCAGTCTAAGCTTTCCGACGATATAAAATTCATAACATTTGGAGATCGTATGAAAATGTTACACCTGAAATACTAAAGAGATTCAAAGGAAATACGGTATATTCCCACCCCGGGACTTCAAGAAGTCTACCGATCATCTCTAAATTCATTTTACGGATATACTTGGTCCCATCATAATTTATTTTACATGTCTTCTTTTTGCACATTACGGTATTACTGTAAGTAGTAGTAAGAACTACCGGTCGTTACAATTTCTCCCCTCCTTAAATAAGATTCGTCCTCGAATCCTCTTTGGCGTCTAACTCATGGTTTCCTTGATCTTTTTGTCTCTATCCTTTGTTGGCTACTTAATCTTTCTCTTTTCCTTCTTCCTAGGTCCTCGTCCTATAATAATCCTGCTGAGTACTTTTGACTATTGTCCTTCTGTTCTTTTTGTTATTCCTTATACGCTGTGTCTCTAAGATTTCTTCTTTATAGACTTTCACTTATGCCTCATGATTCCTTAACATGAGCAAACTCTTAATAGTTAGTTTCTTGGTTCCTACCGAGGATTCTAATATCTAATACCAATTCCTAATATTTCTCCATTCCATTTGTCCATCTTAACCTTAGAATTATTTCCTACCTTGGTTGTATCTTATCGATTCCTCTCTCCTAATCTTTTCCTTATACACTTTTATTCTTTACTTCATTTTATTGACTACTACAGACTTCCTTGGTCTATTCTGTCTTTCTTACTTGAATTTCCTCTCCACATACTTATTGCAACCTTAAGTTCTTGTCATCCTTTGATTACTATTCTATCCTAACCTAACAACTTCCTCCATGTCTTCCCAAGGTCTCACCTGATCATCCTTGAATTACATTATTGATCTTTCTTTTTTATTCTTCTGTCTTACCTCCTTCAACACGGCTTTGCATAAATTTATTTTGCCATCCCTGAACTATAATACAAACCTACCAAACCACCCATAACTCGCGGTTAAACCATCCCAAACCCGTAGTGGTTTGGTCTCCTTAAGCTATGGCTGAGTATTTTACACAATTCCTTTCTAGATCTTTCTTAGTATTTTTTTCATCCTCTCTTTATTTTTTTAATAACTTACTTGGTCTATGTTTTATCATTGGACTACATCCTATAGTTCTCAATTTTCGATCTTCCTCTATTATTCTTTTATATCCATTTGTCTGCTTATACGCGGTCACAACTAAGTAACTTCTCTTTATTAATTTCCATATGAAAGTAAACTTGCTCTCTTGGTTTTATCTATTATATTGCCCTTCTATCAATACTTACCTAGTATGTTCCCTCATGTTTGTTATTATCCTTTGACTCTCTCACTTTCCATACTGGTAACAACCATCTTGTTGATTTACTATTCTATTTTATTCTTTATCTGCACCTACTATAGGTCATATCTTCTTCCTTTACTTGAAGGATATCTAATATCATATGTCCTTGGTTATCCTTAACACTATCATTTACCTTCTTATTATATACTTAGCTATTACTTCTTCTCTTATTACTTTATCCAATGTTTCCTCTTAACATTTAACACTGGGACTATCTTCTCCTTTCTGATTATCACTACTCTTGTACTTACTTATGGAGTATCTCAAGGTTGGCCTTCCGATCCATTTGTTATCGATATCATTTGAGGGTTGGGATGGTGGGAGCTAATCTCAAACTCTCGGTGCCTTGATGATGCATGCCCTTGCCTAGAGTTTTCGTGTATACCTATCTGATGTCTTTACTTATACTGGGTTTACAGCTAAAAATTTTCTAACTTACCCTCTTGTTACTTATCTTCATGCTGATACTACACTCTTCCTTTGGATATTACTGCAATCCTTTTGTTATCCCCTTTATGGGACTCATTTTGCTATGATAGCTTCTTCCCCAGTCTAGTCCTTTACCTTTTACTCATTCACTTTTCTAAGAACTGTTTCTATTTGTCTACTACGAGTATTTCTTATTTAATCTCTGACCTATATACTATTCTTCTCCTACAATCCTTACTTTTTCACTCTTATGAGGTCCTTTATAAATTACTCACTATTTCCATAAAATAACTTTCTATAATCATTGTTCCTCTAATCTCTCTGATTCCCTGAAGGTTCCGTTCTAATCTTAGTCTCTCAACTCCTTATTCTTTATTACTTGACTCCACATCTCTAGTTCATATTACTATAGATTCTGTTATTTCTTATCTGTCTCTATTCTCTATCTTTATCTACCTCTTTATCTTACTTCTGTTTCCCAAATCCATAATCTCTATCCTTGTTGTAGGTTTGGCTATGGCACTTTACTTACGCTTCATTTTGCCACTTTTGTTATTCTAACTCTCTTTATTCTCACAGGTTTATTCTAGTATATTCTTATGAATTTCTACTGACTTTGGGATGGTCCGTCATCCAAGTTCCTGGGTAAACTCTTATCCGGTCTCTTACGGTTATCTATGTCTATGAGGTAGGCTATATCATGGCAACTCTATTATCTGGTGTCATTGAAGCATCTACAAACTTGATAATCTAAGGTTTCATCTCTATCAGATTGCTAGGGGTAGGGTAACAAGCCGTTCTTGCTTCGCATTTATAGATCTGGGTCGGAGTTTGGTTTCTGGAGTTATTTAAATCATCTTTTAATATTCAGGTTCTTTGGGGCTCTCAATAATATTCTATTCTTTTTAGTTTTTGTTGTCTCCTGGCTATTCTTCGTTACTTGTAAGATTTACTAACTATGAGAGGATCTTGGAACTATTGAATTTACCTAGAAGTATTTCTTGAGTGAAATGAAATCTTAACTTTACTAGACATTCTAAAACTTGTTGGGGCTTTCGCTACTTTCTCTTACTGCCATGGGCTCTTGTATTATACCTACTGTCCTGGTTTCATATCCTCTACTTTATCTTCTTCTTCTTTTCTAACCTTTTCTTTCTTTTTCTACATTCCTGAGTGGATATCTTTAAGATTTTCTATTTCTTTCTATCTCTATACATCTCTGTCTCTAACTGGTTCAAACTTCTAGGTATTTTTTCTTCTCGTCTCTTCTTTTCTCTTTTGCTCTCTAGAATAACTTTCCTTGGAACTTACTATCAGGTTCCCCAACTTACACTGAACTTGGAAAACGATCAAAGATGATTATGGAATGATTTCTATTTAGAGTGAGGAAAAAGAATTCGGAGGAAATATAAGTACTTACTAACCTGTTTATAAAGCTTGAGGACGCTCTCGAGGATCGGATACTGGAGAGGTAGTGCCTCATATACGGGTATCCCGGACATACTACGTATACAAGACCCCAGCACTCTACCCACTGCAGTCCACTGACTCCCTAGACCATACTCTGATACCATCTTTGTAACATCCCTGATCTGGGAGATGTTACCGGCAGCGGATAGTTGTACTAACCCCATAAGCCTCTGACTTTCTGACTATATCGTAAACTATTCTAATGCAATGTCATGCATATAGACCTTACTCAATCATCATAAAATACCCTTATTACTTATAAATGCATACACAAAAATGCTTCTTTTTACAATACTTTAATAGAAACTTATAATGACTACCACAATACTAACTGGCAACGTAGAGCTCTACATCCAGGACACAGCTCAACTGGCAGTGTAGCCACAAACAGGATTTCGGGGATCTGTCAACCCTAGTCCTGTTCGAGGATCTGAGAGCGACCCCTCAGTCCTCCACATGTGCACATGTCTCTGAATCCGTCAATTCCACTGTATCTCAAGTCACATACTGGGGTGAGGTTTTACCTCATACCCCGAAAAACATAAAGCTCAACTTAAAATATTTCTTTTCTAAGACATTTCTCAAAAGATGTCAAATCAAATAAGATATAAAAATAATCTTGTCTAATGCCTTAGTTACTGAAAAGTAAGTCTGTTATCAAAATATGATGCGAAAAATAAGTAAAAAGGAAAGTGTCCACTCACTGTGATCATTTTATGGCTGGTACCGAATCCTTGATCAAAAGAATCTTGGTTCATGTGGATAATCTATGGTAGAAACGTAATTAGAATTAACGTAATCAAATAACTTAATACTTAGAAGATTCACTCGAAAATTATATACGTAAATCTTGTGGTAGTCATAATTTGAAATAGAACATGATAATAACTTGTTACGAGTCCCTAAATGTGGTTTTTAACGCATTAGGATGAAACTGGGGGCTTAAAACTATTTGGGTGTTATTCTGGTCTCGCATCGCGACGCGCAGTGCTTCTGCGTCATGACGCGCGACGCCTGATTTGGATTTGGCTTCACGCTGGCATCGCGACACGAAGAGCATCTGCGTCGCGACGCGCTGGTGAAATACAGGTTTCTAGTTTCTTCTTTAAACTCTTGCAAAACTTAAATTATCCAACTCTACTCAATCTTATCAGTTTTAATCCAAAAACCAACATACAAAACATCATCCAACACTCACTTTTTCATCAACTATACCACCAATTCATCATCAAATCAATTTTAATCAATTACACACATTTTACCCAAGTATACCAAAACTTAAAAATTTGAAATTCTTTAACTTTCCATTCCTTTATTTGTCAATAAGCATGCTAATCATCATCAACATCAAGTTATCATTACAATATGGGTATTAATTTATCAAAAACATAAAACTTCAAAAATGGGTCATGTATTCTCACCTCTTTTCTCTTGATTTTCTTCACCTTTCATTAAGCTTCAAGCTTCTCTCTTCCTTTCTTCTTATTCTTCATTTCTTTCCTTTCTTATTTCTTTCTTATCTTCTTCTTCTTCCTCTTTCCCTCTCTTTTCTCTCACGGCTTCTCACATTTTTCTTCTCATGTTTCTTTTGTATTAATAATAGTTGTCCTTTTTATAGTAGGACTCAATTGATAAAAGGAAAGATGTGGAAGTGTCTAGAAAAATGAAGAACTTTGGAGATTTATCATTTGGGTCTGAATTTACTATTCACCCATATTTTGACTCGGTTATGGTCCGAATTTGGGAAAATATTTAACACAGAAGATGTAGGTCTCGGTCTAGCTTTCCGACCGATATAAAATTCATAAAATTCGGAGATCGTATGAAAAGGTTACGTCCGAAATACTAAAGAAGTTCAAAGGAAATACGGTACAGTCTCACACCGGGACTTTGAGAAGTCTATCGATCATCTCTAAATTCATTTTATGGATATACTTGGGTTCCATCATAATTTATTTTACATGTCTTCATTTTTTACGTGACGGTATTACTGTAAGCAGTAGTAAGAACTACCGGTCGTTACACCCCCAAACCTAATATTTTGCTAGTACTCGAGCAAAAAAGAAAAAGAAAATGCAAAAAAATAATTGAAATTAAACTAAGCCACTTTCGTAGGGATCACGATTACATTTAGCGTATGCAACAAGCCTTTAAACCCCTAGGTGTCCCTAGTGGACGAGTTATAGTCTCGTGAGAGTTTGCAGTAACAATACCCACAAACGTTTGATAAAAGTAAAAAAATAGTAAAATTAATGCACACAAAAGCAAAAAACAAAAAAAAAAAACAAAACAAAACAAAAACAAAAGAAAAGAGAATAAAGAAGTTAGTGACTAAAAAGGTGAAACTTCTACTCCAAGTTAGTAGTTGTTTTCTTACTTTCTAAATTACTAAATAAGTAAATTCTCCGATTATTTTTTTTACCATTCTCCATATACAAAGCCAACAAATTTTGCCCACAATAGTCACAAGTATAGTTGAAAAGAGAGTAATATTTTTGTCCTAAAGTTATATCAGAATTCACACCTTTTTTAAGCAATGAATAATTTTTCAATTTTTTCAATTTTTTTTTTTGTGAATTGATTTTTTTTATTTATATACAATATCTTCCATCTATGTAGCGAGCTTTAGGTCGGTGGCTCCCAAACCAGTTGGCTTTAGGGCATCAGGTGTTAAGACCCCCTACGAACTTAATTACTCAGATTTATATATATATATATATATATATATATATATATATATATATATATATATATATAATATATATATATATTGTAGGACACAGAACTTGGGCGACGCACGCTGTTCTAGACTCAGGGCCTAGTTGAGAGTACGGAGTAGTCCACGGAAACTAAACCGGAGAATAATGGAGTCGCCACCCGGTGTGAACCGGGACAAAGATTTAAGGCCGCACTCACCCCTCGCAAGGGAAGACCTCAAACCGTTGGGTTCGGAATGGTCCCTTACTTATGTCATTGTGATGATATAATTTGTGCAATAAATCAATCGTATCTATTCAATAATCATGTTCAAAGGTCACTTAGATCTAATATGCTTCCGCTAAATAAATCCTAATCTAAGTTTGCATACTTGAAATTAAATCTTTACACAACAACACGCAATATCACACATCAAACATATTGAGCCATCAAACCAACATAACAAATAATTACTTAAACATGATATAAACTAAACTAAACATCATGCATAAAGAATAAAGAAACAACATGCCTAAATTGTTGAGTTTCAAGCTCGGCAATGGCAGTAACTTGCAGTCCATTTTCGGCTTTGGGTGGTCCTCCATTGATGCTCAAAGCTCCAAGCTTCACAAGGTGATTCCTTGCTCATGAACTCACTTCCCTATCACCTTAGGATGCCTCCAAGAGTGTGCTAGCACAAAGATCTTGCAACAAATCATAGCTTCTTCTCCATATATTTTGGTCAAACCAGAAAAATTGATGAAGAAATCGGTCCAAGACCGAGAGAGAAAAGGAGAAGTTTTGGCTCCAAAATTAGCCAAAACCGTAAATGTGTGGAGAGAGAGAGAGTGCCGAATTTTTGGGGTGAGAGAAAAGAAAAAAATGTAATTGGTTTTTATAATTTCCAAAATTATTAAACCATTTACCAATTTTCAATTTTTCAAAAGTCAAAGCACAAGTCTTTTCAACTTTATTTCCATCACCAATCTCTTTTCACATCAAGTCACTTCACATCACATGTCAATCTAATCAATTGTCATATCACTCAAAGTGACATGATTTGACGCTTGATGTGACGCTAGATGCGACTAGCGATTTGACGCTTGATGTGACTTGCGTCGCCGCACTCGAATTAGAAATACGAATGCGCTCGCAATCACACTCGGGCTCGGGTTCGCTAATTCTAAATTAACGATTTTTCCGTTGCGTCGTAATTAAATGATTACACCTAGCGAATTCACTATTCACGTCGCTAACGAATTAATTCTAAATTAATTCGTTCGCCCGAATTAAAATCTAATTTCAATTCCGCGTCGAAATCTAATTTCGTTATAATATATCAAATATATTAATTTATCGATTAATTCCAAATTAATCGTTCTCTCTCTTTAACGATATTTTATCCGAGATAAAATATCTCCGTAATTAATCCCAGATTAATTTTCATCTCTCATCGAATTAATCCCAGATTAATTAAAGTGCGAGTCATACGTCATCGGTGAATCTTCAGGAACCGACCCATGAGATCTCCGGATATGTTGGCAGTAAATACGATCGTCGGACTGTCCGAACACGTAAGCACCTTGTACTACGTTTATACCGATTTACAAGACAAGGTTGGCTTCTAGCAAAGCGCCATGCCTACCCAATTCTCCAGAAATATTCTTACAGGAATATATAGATCTATATCAAGCGTAGTATACCGTAGTATTGTGCATATCGGCCCAGTATCGGATAGTCACGTGTTAGGGCTGGGGCTGGATGGGTGTCTGCCCCGTCCGAAACACATATCGGATGTCTGGTAACTAGTCTCTATAATCGGATATTCATGACCTAGTCATAATATCACGATTGGATGCGCATCACTTAAGAGCACTAATACCGTATCCTGCGTGACATCATCTCCACTATGACTGGAGTGATACTTCCGTCTCGACATCACATCCAATACTCTACGACTCTCTGACATAACTTTGACAAATATTTTTAAAGTTAGAGCCTCGCCCTTTCTTTAATTCCTCCGTGTCTTCCATATCCAAATGGTAGTCACTTTGGGATATGTCAATTATCTTTTCAATATTTCACAAACCTTTGGCCAAGCCTTGGGTTTTGGAATATCGAAACGATATGCACCTTGTGCAACATGCTCAATTGCAAACTTTGATACTTTTAAATCTAAAGATAGATTTATTATAAGTATTTTAATTAAGCACTTAAGTCATCACATAAATCTTCCAAAGATTTTATGCTATACTATTTGCTTAATTATGGGCTTAGTCATAATAAGTTATTTTATCAAATAAATTAACCTATTATTTCCAAGACCATCTTGAAATTATTCCCAATTTGAAAATTAAATCATTTAAAATATTTTAATCCAGATTCTATTTTAAATATCCAACTTTTCAATTTTATCTTGATTACAATAGTCCAACCATTTAATCAACGATTAGCGGTACTATTTATTATAATGATTATAATAGTCCAACTATATAATCAATATAATCCAAATTAATTAACCTCAATTACATTGATTACTATAATCCAATTATAAAATCAACTGTAAACTGAAATTAATTAATTCAAATATATTGATTGATATAATCCAATTATATATAATCAAATATAATACAGTCCAACTGTTTATTAAAACAACAATTTAAATATTAGTCCAACTAACATTTAATAATATGACGAAATAATTTGTTTGAGCGCGTATGGCGAGTAATTGAACGAATGTTGCAAATTCAATACTTGCCTCCCACTATTTTTCGTCGAGCCTCTAACCCTCTGTGGAGTACTCGGGAAACCGTGTTTCCTAGTGGGCTGGGATCCTGTTAAATAACATACAACCTTGACTTTGGCCAACAAGCTGTATGCTACTTAACCAGGTAGATCTCACAGATCAATTGGATCCAATCCAATTCCCAGATCCGGTTAGGTGGACATCCAAGTCCTAAACATATTACATATGCCAATGTATCTAATACATTTTCCTATCCTTATCCTCCGAATCATCTAGGCCTTGGCTTTGGCACAACAAACCTAATGACTCCAGTTAAGCGGGACCCATTGACAAGGAAAGTTTCGTAATCAATGTCTTTGGACAAGAAGTGATCTTGACTTTGGCCAACAAATCACAACTTGGACTAGACACCGATGTGGAACAAAACTCTCATGATTCAAATACATCCAATTGACAAGGTCTTGACTTTGGCCAACAAACCAATGCCAATTGGATCTTGAACAAGAACCATTCAATGGAAGGATAATCGCTTAATATAAAACGAGGGTTTTTCGCGTGCAAATTGGCTACCAATTTAATTATTTGTTAGGTCTCATCATCATACACCCTTAAACATGCATTCTAAATACATAATAAAGCGAGTATGAAATAAAATAATAATGATATGCGGATGGATACTTTACACATTGATCCTTGATCAAATCTCTCCCTTTCTCACTCAAGCTAGCACTTGTACTACTTCTACCCGTTACACTACACTTCTAAAGAAACCTCATATACATAGAGGGGAATAGGTGAGAAGAGAATACAAGAGAAAGAAGGTGATAAGGCTGGACACGCAGGTCCAATTTAATAAATCAAATTTATTACAACAATTTCTAAAATTGCCCACCCATCTAATATCCATCCGATATACATTATTCAAACATCACAACCATGTATTCATACAAGCATGTTATCAATCAATCTAATCAAATTAATTAATCTGATAATTAGTGATCATCCATGTTCAAACAAAGATTTGATTTGTTCGTGTCAAACTCGTATTGTGAACATGTACTCAAAGTACGATTTCTCAAATAAAATTAAATTACATAATTAAATCCAATTTAATACGTATTTAATTCTAATTGATTATTTAATTCCAAATTAAATATTACACTTTATATAATGAACCTTCACGACTTAAATTCCAAATTTAACTGTTACGGGTCTCAAAGCCCGATTAATATCCAATATTAGTTTAATTAAAGTCCAATGAGCTTTTAATTAATTTCTTGAGGCGTGGACTTTTGGTTAACTCGGGAAAAACCGAATAACCAAAACCCAATCCGGGAGTTACCCCATAAGCCCATAAATTAATTTAGGCCCATTAGGCCCAATTAAACGTTAAAGGTTCATTAGTCGCATTTGGGTCTTTTGGAAGCGGTTTTGGGCCTAATTGGATCCAACCAATTTTGGCCTAAACCAACTTTGTACAACAAAGTCCAATAAACCCAATAACAACTTTAAAAGCCCAAATCCAATTTTAAGCCCAATAATTTAATTCCAAAAATCCAAATTTCCAAATTAAATTACCTAAAGTGTATAGCATTATTAATTACCCAAATCAAAGTTTCCAAAACACTAAATTTGTCCAATTAATCATGCTTAACATCAATGAATCATGTCCAACATAATTTGATCAAAATCAAACCCAATTTCATGCTTCAAGTGTCTCGGCCAAAGAGGGAAATTATGCCCAAATCAAATTCAATCCAATTGAACCAAATTAAACATAAATCAACATCCCCAAATGATTTGCAAGTCATCCAATGAACAAAAAATCAAAAATCCAAGACAATATTAGGGTTCAAATTTTCGGCCATCACAAGCAAATTGGGGAAAAATATTCCAAACACTTTTTCATCACATTGATCTAATCAATCATCAATTAAACAACATTTAAGCATTCTAATTCATCCAATTTCATTAAAAATGCTCAAAATCAAGTTTTCCCAAAATTAAAGTCTTGGCCAACAAAAAGAAAATTGGGGAAAATCAATCCAATTAATTTTTCTTTAAATTGATTACATATAACTCTAAGTTATTCATATACAAACATTCTTAAACAAACAATTTGTCAAAATCATGCTTA
Source organism: Zanthoxylum bungeanum (assembly GCA_019454045.1). NCBI lineage: Eukaryota > Viridiplantae > Streptophyta > Magnoliopsida > Sapindales > Rutaceae > Zanthoxylum > Zanthoxylum bungeanum. The sequence continues at coordinate 47,217 of SKCR01034001.1, forward strand.
AATCAAAAAGCCCAAAATTTGCTAAGAACCCTAAATCGTTTTATGCACAAATGGCTCTAGATACCATTGTTGAGTTTCAATCAATTCCCAAGGATCATAAATCATGCATAAAACAAGTTGAATACAACCAAATGAGGTGCGGAAAAGACTCACATGGATCGGTTGGATGCGGGAAGGTGAAGGTGAACCAAATTCGGCCTTGGTGTTGCTGCCTCCCTCCAAGCTCGGCAATGGCAGTAAGTTGCAGTCCATTTTCGGCTTTGGGTGGTCCTCCATTGATGCTCAAAGCTCCAAGCTTCACAAGGTGATTCCTTGCTCATGAACTCACTTCCCTATCACCTTAGGATGCCTCAAAGAGTGTGCTAGCACAAAGATCTTGCAACAAGATCATAGCTTCTCCATATATTTCAGTCAAACCAGAAAAATTGATGAAGAAATCGGTCCAAGACCGAGAGAGAAGAAGGAGAAGTTTTGGCTCCAAAATTAGCCAAAACCGTAAATGTGTGGAGAGAGAGAGAGTGCCGAATTTTTGGGGTGAGAGAAAAGAAAAAAAATGTAATTGGTTTTTATAATTTCCAAAATTATTAAACCATTTACCAATTTTCAATTTTTCAAAAGTCAAAGCACAAGTCTTTTCAACTTTATTTCCATCACCAATCTCTTTTCACATCAAGTCACTTCACATCACATGTCAATCTAATCAATTGTCATACTCACAACAGTGACATGATTTGACGCTTGATGTGACGCTAGATGCGACTAGCGATTTGACGCTTGATGTGACTTGCGTCGCCGCACTTGAATTCGAAATACGAATGCGCTCGTAATCACACTCGGGCTCGGGTTCGCTAATTCTAAATTAACGATTTTTCCGTTGCGTCGTAATTAAATGATTACACCTAGCGAATTCACTATTCACGTCGCTAACGAATTAATTCTAAATTAATTCGTTCGCCCGAATTAAAATCTAATTTCAATTCCGCGTCGAAATCTAATTTCGTTATAATATATCAAATATATTAATTTATCGATTAATTCCAAATTAATCGTTCTATCTCTTTAACGATATTTTATCCGAGATAAAATATCTCCGTAATTAATCCCAGATTTCTTTTCATCTCTCATCGAATTAATCCCAGATTAATTAAAGTGCGAGTCATACGTCATCGGTGAATCTTCAGGAACCGACCCATGAGATCTCCGGATATGTTGGCAGTAAATACGATCGTCGGACTGTCCGAACACGTAAGCACCTTGTACTACGTTTATACCGATTTACAAGACAAGGTTGGCTTCTAGCAAAGCGCCATGCCTACCCAATTCTCCAGAAATATTCTTACAGGAATATATAGATCTATATCAAGCGTAGTATACAGTAGTATTGTGCATATCGGCCCAGTATCGGATAGTCACGTGTTAGGACTGGGGCTGGATGAGTGTCTGCCCCGTCCGAAACACATATCGGATGTCTGGTAACTAGTCTCTATAATCGGATATTCATGACCTAGTCATAATATCACGATTGGATGCGCATCACTTAATAGCACTAATACCGTATCCTGCGTGACATCATCTCCACTATGACTGGAGTGATACTTCCGTCTCGACATCACATCCAATACTCTACGACTCTCTGATAAACCCAGAAGTGGTAGACACAGAACCGGTTAAAGCCCCCAAACATCCAATACTCTACGACTCTACGACTCTCTTATTTGGGGTGGTGATTGGATTTGATTTGGTAGGGATTTGATTTGATTTCTTTTATTTAGGTAAGGATTTTACAAGATTTTAGCATGTGATAAATATGCATTTACCTAAATAAAGGGCATTTGCGCGTGAATCACCTCCCTTGGGCGTGGACTTGGTTTGACTTGGTGGGCTTGGGTATTTTGGCTTTGGTTTTGTGTTTGGTAAATGGTTTGTGGGGTCTTGGGCCTAAGATAATCTTTGAAACGGAAGTCCAACAAGTAACCGAAGCTATCCAACAAAATTCTATTTTCCAACTTTACCCTTCCAACGTTCGTTTCCCGCGACTTTCACGAATAAAGAGGTAGTGCCTCCATAAGAGACTCATCATCGGGCTAATATGCAAAAATACAATGCCTACAGTCGCCCCCACTTTGATGGGACTTGTGCAGTGTGTGACAATGACAATCCTATCAAAGTATGTGCAATGCATTTTTACTTACCTGGCTCGCCAGCTGCCACTTGACTTGCCATGCTGTGTTGAGTTGATGTGAGGTTGAGGTGCTTCGACCTCTGGTCCATTCCCGAACCGTTGATGTGATGATGTGATGAAGTCCATTCCCGAACTGCCACCGTGTTGTGGTCCATTCCCGAACCGATCTCCATTCCCGGAGTGTTACTGTGATGTGGTGTGATGAAGTCCATTCCCGAACTGTCACCGTGTTGTGGTCCATTCCCGAATCGATCTCCATTCCCGGAGTGTTACTGTGATGTGTGTGATGAAGTCCATTCCCGAACTATCATCGTGTTTTGGTCCATTCCCGAACCGATCTCCATTCCCGGAGTGTTACTGTGATGTGGTGTGATGAAGTCCATTCCCGAACTGTCACCGTGTTTTGGTCCATTCCCGAACCGACCTCCATTCCTGGAGTGTTGCTGTGATGTGATGTGATGAAGTCCATTCCTGAACTGTCACCGTGTTTTGGTCCATTCCCGAATCGATCTCCATTCCCCGAGTGTTGCTGTGATGTGATGTGATGAAGTCCATTCCCGAACTGTCACTGTGTTGTGGTCCATTCCCGAACCGATCTCCATTCTCGGAGTGCCATTCCGGCGTGCTCATTCCCGAGCTGTCCATTCCCGGACTATGTCTCCATTCTCGGAGTGCCATTCCGGCGTGCCAATCCCGGCGTGCTCATTCCCGAGCTGTCCATTCCCGGACTGTCCATTCCCGGACTATATCTCCATTCTCGGAGTGCCATTCCCGGCGTACCATTCCCGGCGTTCTCATTCCTGAGCTGTCCATTCCCGGACTGTCTATTCTCGGACTATATCTCCATTCTCGGAGTGCCATTCCCGGCGTACCATTCCCGACGTGCTCATTCCCGAGCTGTCCATTCCCGGACTATATCTCCATTCTCGGAGTGCCATTCTCGGCAGAAACTGATCTGAAGTAATACGGGCCTCACCCCCAGAATGCCATTACCGACAAAACTGACACTGATGTAATATGGGCTGCGCCCCCAGAATGCCATACCTGGCAGAAACTGATATTGATGTAATATGGGCCTCGCCCTCAGAATGCCATACCCGGTAGAAACTGATACTGATGCTGATGATTCCTCTTAGCATATTGCAACTCCTCTCTCGAGATAATCTTTGATAGCTAGATGTATATTCGTCCTCAACAAATGCTTTTGCGTCAAAGCCAGAGAATTTTCAAAGTACTCGATATGCTCAACTCCGATCGTCTGAATAGGTGATTTGAACTAGACTCCTAATGTGTGTGTGTGCCGAGGATCTTTCACAGCTTACTCCTCAAGCAAGCCAATTCGATGATTTCACTTCGGAGAATCGGACCAGTGGGTCTAACCAATGTGAATGTCTTAATCACACTCTGTGATTACTTCAGCATACTCAACATGATATGGTCTCTTGCATTTCGCTCTTGTCTCTTTCTTTTCAATTGGGACTTTTTTCTTTTCTTTTCTTTTCTTTTCTTTTCTTTTCTCTTTTTCTCTCTTTTTTTTTGACACACCTACCCTTTAAGGTAGCATTTCTCCTCATGGTGGTCCTAATACTCGCCCATGGGTAGCTTCACGCTTATCGGTTATAGGCGATCTTTTTCTTTTCTTTTCTTTTCATTGCAGAGACATTTCTCTTTTTTTCTGACCATATCATATATCGTAGCGTCCGTAATCCAGGGTGGACATCCAGGCAAATGGTCATTCACCGATCTACCATTTCTTCAACAAGTCATCTCATCAACCACTCGAGCCTCCGCTGTTGGAATCCTGTATTTAAGTGCTTTGTGAGTCTAATCAAGATCAATCTATTCAGCATACCGGTGAAGAACACTTACAGCACTCATCACTTCTAAGGCTTCTCCCTATAGCACACAATGTCATCACCGGACATACATTTATTTATCAAAGACTTCTCTCTCTCTATTTTTTTTTTCACTCACTCACTCATTCACTCCAAGGAATTCTTCCTCTCTGCTGCTGATAATGGGGGCTTCGCCCCCGAGATCTATACCCGAAACTCAAACTCAAAGTGGGCCTCAGCCCTCAAATCACCATCTGAATCTTATCACCGATGTGGACCTCAGCCCTATGATTTCTACCCAAATTCAATACAGTGTTTTTGTTGTCTCTGATTGGCTTGTCTCTGCCGTTTTCACTTTTCTGTCTTCGAAACCTGTGAATACAAAACACAAAAAACACAAAACACACAAAAAAGAATGCAATAATGGGTTACATGTATTCATGCATGTATGAGTTTTCTTTATCCCATTGGGTTAGGTCTTCTGCGGGTGACTATCCAGTCTTCGGTCCCTCAGGCAAAATACAACTTCAATCTGTCAACATTGATGGGCTCGGTGAACTCATTCCATTCCAAGTCTGACAGTCTCACTGCTCCGTTTCCCATTACCCTCTGAACAATGTATGGTCCTTCCCAATTCGGCCTAAACTTTCCTCTCGGGTCTATTGTTGATGGCTTCGACTGCTTAAGTACCAAATCAACTTTCTTGATCTTGGTAGGACACACTTTTTTATCGAACGCTCGAGCCAGCCTCTTCTGATAGATCTACAAGTGATGTAAGGACTTCATCCTCTTCTCATCCATCAGAGCCAACTGTTCAAATCTCTGCGAGGTCCACTCATGTTCTGGCAATTTCGCTTCTGCTAGTACCCGCATGGACCGTATCTCAACCTCCACCGGCAGTACCGCTTCCATTCCATAGACCAAGGAGTAAGGTGTGGCTCATGTCACCGTTCTCACAGATGTTCTATATCCCCACAAGGCGTATGCTAACTTTTCGGCCCAGTCCTTGTAATTCTCAGTCATATTTGCCAAGATTGTCTTTATCGTCTTGTTGGCCGCCTCGACTGCCCCATTAGCCTGTGGCCTGTATGGTGAGGACTTGTGATGGCCTATTCCATACTTCTGTAGCATTGCCTTGATTTCTCCCTAAAATTGGACTCCATTGTCCGTGACCACATGGTGCGGCATACCATATCTGTAAATGAGATTCCGAGCTATAAACTTCACCATCTGCTTGGTGGTAACATTGCGGAATGATTCAGCTTCTACCCATTTTGAGAAGTAGTCCACAGCCACTACTATAAAGCGATGCCCATTCGATGCATTCGGTCGAATCTCTCCGATCATATCTATTCCCCAAGCTGAGAAAGGCCATGGCTCTGACAACCCATGCAACTCTGTGTGCTGCAAGTGGTTCAAATTGTCGTATGCTTGACAGTCATGATAGTTCTTCACTAGCTTCGCGCAGTCGGCTTCCATGGTTGACCAGTAAAAGGCTTGTCTTACAATCTTGCGGGACAAGTTCAATCCATTCATGTGCGGCCCACACACACCATCATGTACCTCTTCCATTATCTTCTGCGCTTCTTCCTTTCTCAAATATTTCAGCTGAATACGATTGGCCTGCCTCTTGTCGAGTTCTCCCTTCAGACTCACATACTGAGAAGCCAGTTTCTGAATGGCTACTCGGTCCTTCCTACTCGCTTCTTCCGGGAATTCTCCTTGTTCCAGGTACCTATGAATATCATAATACCAAGGCTTTCTGTCATTGACCTCTACTTCCAATATCCTCTCAATCTCATAGACTAGCTTGCTCGCCGTTGTCAATACAAGTGGTCTCATCACCAATTTTTCTAGATTTTCCCAAGGCATCGGCCATCTGATTCTCTTCTCGCGGAAAATACTGAAACTTGCAATCATGGATAGTCTGGGCCAGACTTCTAAGATGGAACAAGTACGGCTTCAACCGTTCTTCCTTTAGCTCCCATTCTCCTTGCATCTGTCGGATTACCAACATCGAGTCTCTGAAAATTTCAACATTCCTAGCTCTCAAGGATGTCAATGCAGTCAACCCGAATGCACACGCTTCATACTCAGCCATGTTGTTAGTCACTCTGAATGTCAACCGCTTGGCCATAGGTAAAGTTTCTCCCTCAGGGGTGACTATTACAATCCTGATTCCGGCTCTTTTGTAGTTCACTGCTCCGTCAAAATACATCTTCCATCCTTGGACTGCTATGGCTTGGATTTCTTCATCGGGGAACTCAAACTTATACTGATCTTCTTCGACAGGTTGCAGCGCCAGGAATTCTGCCACGGCTCGTCCTTTGATTACCTTGGAGGTGAGGTACTCAATGTCAAATTCAATCAGCAGCACGAATCATCTGCCCAATTTCCCAACCAGCGAGGGTACGGAGTGCAAGTACTTCAAAGGATTCTCCTTTGCTACTACTTGGATCTTGTAAGATTGGAAGTAGTGGCGCAACTTTCTGGAGGCCCATACTACTGCTAAACAAATCTTCTCCACCTCTTGATAACGGGCTTCGTACGGAAGCAATTTCTTACTGAGGTAGTAGACTACATGTTCCACTCCCATATCATCGGCTTGTACCATCATCGCCCCCAGCGCTTTGGGCTCAATCGCCAGATAGAGTACCAATGGTCTTCCTTGTCTCGGAGGTTTCAGAACGGGAGGCTTCACCAAATATTCTCTTATTCTGTCGAAGGCTTCCTGACACTGCTCGTTTCATTTTACCGGCTGGTCTTTCCTTAACAACTTGAAGATAGGCTCACATACTGACGTCAGCTTGGCAATGAACCGACTAATATTCTGGATTTTCCCCATGAAGGCTCTGACTTCTTTCTCTGTCTTTGGTGCTGGCATTTCTGTAATAGCCTTGATCTTTTCAGGATCCACTTCTATTCCGCCCATTCCAACTGTGTGGCCGAGTAGTTTACCCGACGTTACTCCAAATACACACTTCTTAGGGTTCAACTGTAAGTTGTACTTGTCTACGCATTCAAGTAACTTTTCTAACGCTTCCATATGCCCGTCTCTAATCTCTGACTTGACCATCATGTCATCCACGTATACCTCAATTTCCTTATGCATCAGGTCATGAAAAAAAGTGGTCGCCATCCGCTGATAAGTGGCTCCGGCATTCTTAAGCCCAAATGGCATCACCTTGTAGCAGTAAGTACCCCATTCTGTAACAAAGGAGGTCTTGTGCTTATCTTCTTCGGCCATAAGCACTTGGTTGTATCCTGAGAACCCATCCGCAAATGAGTACATGGCAGACAACGCCGCACTATCCACAAGCACATCTATATGCGGTAAAGGAAAGTCATCTTTTGGGCATGCCTTGTTAAGATCTCTGTAGTCAACACACATTCTGACTTTTCCATCTTTCTTCGGCACAGGCACGATGTTGGCTAACCACTCGGGGTATTTTACTACTTCCAGGAATCCCATATCTATTTACTTCTTAACCTCCTCTCGGACCTTCTCGGCCCACTCGGGTCTCATCCTTCGGAGCTTTTGCTTTACCGGCTTCATGTTTGGGTAAGTCAGTATCGTATGTTGGGCATGTCTTCGTAGGACCAAGCAAACACTTTGGCATATTTTTCCAACACCTCTTCCAGATTCTTCCGCTCTTCAGCGGTAACTTCACTCGCAATCCGAATCTCCCTGGGATTCTCGGGTGTTCCAAGGTTAAAAGTATTTGTCTTGGTGGAGTTGATATCGAATATACTCAGATCATGCAAGGTAAAAAGAGAAGACTCATCCAAGTAAGCGAAATTATTGTCTTTAGTGCCAACAATAGAAGGAGTACACTCAAACAAATCTGGGAGGTAAATATCCTCATCATCTATAGGTATTTCCTCCTCTACAACAAGATCATTCTCAGGTTTCTTCTTCTCATCTAGGATCAAGGTCTCCAGCTTCATAATTTCCTCTTCCCACTTCTCACCTCTTTCTTCTCTTCTTCTCAACCAGCGGCTTTTCTCCCAACAGGTCCTGGAAGATCTCAAATCCGGGCACCACTATCTCGTTCACCTCCACTGGTTCAGGTTCCCCTTGATATCATGAGGCTTTCACGAAGTACTCCTTCAAATCCGACCCTTTCTTCTTGGCCTTCGGTTTATCCTCATCGGATCGATACCCCAAGCCTCTCCGAGTTTTCTGCTCCTTAAAATCCGGCAACGTTGAACCTTGGCCCGGCTCAAATTTCATCTTCTCCATGATCCTCGCCACTTTGGGGTCTATCCATTCCTCAAATGTTACCGCTACCTGGGCTGTCACTTGGAACCTTGTAAAAGGTTGGATCTCCAAGGCAGCAACGACATTATCTATTTCGGCCCGTATAGTAACAATCTCCCCTCCGTGCGGGAATTTGATCATTTAGTGCAAGGTAGAAGGTACACCTCCGAGCCTGTGAAACCAAGGCCTCCCCAAAAGCAAGGCAAATGTGGCCGGAATATCCAGCATAGTAAACTCCACTTCATCCTCAACAGGGCCAACCTTGACCTTTGCGGCAAAAGTGCCCTCGACTCATCGTTTACTATCATCATAGGCTTTAATAGTCATATTCGAGAGATTCAAATCTGTTGGCTTCACACCTAGCCTGGCCAAGATCTTTAATGGGCACACATTGATGGATGAGCCGTCATCCACCATCACGCAAGAAGTCCTCTTTCCCATCACTTCAGCTCGGATAAAGAGGGGCCTATTATGATTTCTCCCTTCAGTTGGGAGCTCATCATCAGAGAAGGTTATCTGTGAAGTCCCCTTCTGCACCGATCCCACAAACATTACCGGACTAGCATTCTCCGGTACCACTATCTTACTCAGGGCTTCCACCATAGCCCGCCTGTGCTCTCCAGATGAACACAATAACTCTCAGATGCTTAGATATGCCCGAGTCTTCTTCAACTGCTGCAGCACTATACCACCCTCGGCTTTCTCAGTATTCTCGGCCACTTCCCGGCCTTCCTCCAGGACTTCCTTTCCTTTCTCAGTAGCATCACTATAAAAACGCCCGCTCCGGGTCATGCCTTTTACCTCATCCTCATCGCTACTCGAGAACTCCTCCCAGAAATCTTTCTTATGTTATTCCTCACCTTCACTATTACTGTCCCAGATCCCCAGGCAAAAGGCTTGATGGTCGAAGGTTTCGAGGACAAGGTTTTCTGGTAGTCTGGAATTGATCATGTAAGTAGGTGGAGGAACCGAGTGATAATTGGGTAGGGGGTTACGGTGAGTGTTTGGTTGCTCTTTTCTGGGTCAGGAATTTTTCGGGAGTCTATCAGGTCTTGGATTTCATGGCGAAGGCGGGTGCAATTATCTGTGTCATGGCCATGCTATTGGTGGAAACGGCAGTAACGGTTCATGTCTAGGTTTGATGGGGGAGGATTTGGGAGTGGTTTGGTTTCCAAAGACTTCAACAGTCCTTGCCTTACTAGCTTTTCTAACACCTTGGACAAGGACCTGCCTAGGTTGGAGAAACGCCTGTTCTTTATAGCCGTAACCTCCGCAGTAACAGGCCTGGTTCCTGAGGATCTTCCAACAGCTCTTCTGTTCAGATTATAGAACTTCCTGTTCTCTACTTCTTCCTCCTCGATATCCATAACAGTTTCTCTCAACTGTCGAAAGTCTACAATCATTGAGGTCATCCTCCACAACTTTCCATATAGATAGAGGGCTTAGTTCCCTTAATGATCATCTTTATCTGATCTTTCTCCGATGGCCTCGTCTGCATCTTCAGCAATTGGCCCCTCTATCGATCCACATACTCCTTAAAACTCTCTTCCGGTCTTTGTTTGACATTCTCCAGGTCACGGAGGGACTGGTCAATTTCCAGATCAGTGACATACTGCTTTAGGAAGGCGTCAGCCAACTCTCTCCAATTTTTCTTCACTTTCTTCTCCAGACTGTGGTACCATACCACGAGAGCTCATTCGAGCGACATTCCAAACATTTTCTGGACCTGACGCTGTGACAAGCCCACTGAACTCATCACTGAGACATACTGCCTCAAGTGGACTCTCGGGTCTCCGTTCCAGTTGAACTTAGCAATGTCGGGCATTTTGAAGTGGGCGGGCAACTGCTCCTCAAAAGTCATAGTATTATAGTCCAACAGGTCCTCATTCTTTCCCTTCAACTTTTGGGTAACCATTTCCATTTGGTCACGGAGCTTTTGCATCTCAGCATGAGTCCCGGCTATTCTCCCAGCAGCGTACTCGGCCATATCATCATCAAATGCCAGGGCATCATCATTCAAACCATTCAGCGGGCCCTCACACCTCTCGTTCTCAGGTCCTTCCGCAGCGCGGGGCACAGCCATATTAGACATGGCGGCAGTCAGAGCTTGCAGTTGTTCGGTCATCTTGGCGACATTTGCCCTCGTTAACGGATTCGCTCATATTCACTAAAGGTCTTTTGACTAATCTCCCATCTTCTCTAACCCAACGAGAATCTATGTTGCCTCTTTTCAGGCCACGTGTCAGTGCATATGTGTGCGATGCATGTAATATATAAAACTATAAAAAAACTTTAAACTACTTGGCCCATTATCCTTTTAAAGTATTCAATCACACCATCGCGCGGTGCAAACTTGTCCCAGTTGAAAAAGTCCCAACAGGTTTACACTTTACGATGATATGGCTGAATGACTTCAACTGATAAGAGGCCCATCCACAAAATGGCCCATCGTCATTTTAGAAGCTTTTGGCCCAACTGTCAAAAGAAACAAACTTGTCCCAGTTTAAATGGCCCAACAAGTTCATACCCTTTTTACAAAAGGTCCAACTGGATCCAAATGACGTGGTCCATCAGACACATAATTATAAGATGACTAACTACAGGTTCTTTATGGCTAAGTCTCATAAGTGGGTTCACGGGGCGCGGACAAAGGCTCTCGCTGACGAAGGTTTGCCCACAACTAGGACCCCCCACTCAAGGTTTCAAGCGACCAAGTGAGCGCACATTTTTTATACCTTATGGTACGTGCCAACGAGTTATGGTGTGTGACTGACTGCCGAATGGACTTCCCGTTGTAGATTCCCCAGAGGGAGGGTGGAGCGAGGCTCTCTTAAGTACCCAAGCCTCTTAGGCTCTTATCGCTTGGTGACAGAAATAAACAATGGGTCCTCCAAACTAGTCTATCACAACAAGCTACAGGTAATGATCATCTACGTGCCTTCACAGCTTTTCCTTGAAAGGTAGTGAATGAAGGAAGACACCCAACCCTCACCTAGCTTCAACTAAGCCTTTGATTAACCCCCTCAACCCACTACAGACATGGGCAACTAATGCACAAATTATACAAAACACAAGACATGATTTTGAGGCCGATTCTCTATCCCCAGTGGAGTCGCCATACTGTAGGACACAGAACTTGGGCGACGCATGCTGTTCTAGACTCAGGGCCTAGTTGAGAGTACGGAGTAGTCCGTGGGGAACTAAACCGAAGAATAATGGAGTCGCCACTCGGTGTGAACCGGGACAAAGATTTAAGGCCGCACTCACCCCTCACAAGGGAAGACCTCAAACCGTTGGGTTCGGAATGGTCTCTTACTTATGTCATTGTGATGATATAATTTGTGCAATAAATCAATCGTATCTATTCAATAATCATGTTCAAAGGTCACTTAGATCTAATATGCTTCCGCTAAATAAATCCTAATCTAAGTTTGCATACTTGAAATTAAATCTTTAAACAACAAACACACAATATCACACATCAAACATATTGAGCCATCAAACCAACATAAATAAATAATTACTTAAACATGAATATAAACTAAACTAAACATCATGCATAAATAATAAAGGAACAACATGCCTAAATATCATAATCATACTTTAAAATTAAATAATGAAACGAAAATAAATCATGCTTAGAATAATAAATAAACAACTTATAAACTATAACATGCTCAAATACAAATTTGGATGAGACGAGATATGTGTATCTTAAGTGGTACGTGGCATTGTATCCCGAGTGCATACCATACTACCGTCCATTCGGAATCGGCTATGGAATTTACGTCCGGGTTTCCATCCGATATACCAAAAAGGGGAACACATATCCCTCTCATCCAACAATCACATCATGCTTCAAACGAATCTCATGTAATAATATTTTAAAATAAATAAAATAAAACAAAAGAAGATAAATAAGAAGGTGCCCTCAGGTCTAACCTCTTTTGTCGTCCAAGAAAGGGCGTTACACGTCCGTTGGAAGTTCCGCAACTTTTCTAGTTCGTTATCTCAACGTCTTTCCTAGCTGTTTTGCTGTTCGGGCTACTGTTTTTGGTCCGTTTCGCTGCTGTTTTGCTACTATTTTTCAGGTCACTATTTTGGTGATTTAGTGGACTGTTTTGGGTGATTTTGAAGGCTTAGGGGGTGCGTTTGTAAGGATTTTTTAGGGAAACTTTATGGAGGTTTTTGGGATGGTTTTTAGGTGATTTTAGGACTGTTTTGTGGGCTAAGGACGCAACAAAAACTGACCAGAATAGAAGGTGAACTGCGGCAGTTTACAGGTGCAGGGGGCGTTTTAGTGGCTACTTTGGGCGCTGAATTGGAGCTGTGAATAGGGGGTATTTTGTGCGACTTTGGGGCTGTATTTGAGGCTTATTTTAAGGTGTTTTAGGGCTGTGAATGGTGGCTGGAACTCGGCAATGGAGGGCTGTGTTTCAGGCATGGGCGTGAAAGGGGATTGATGAAGAAGAGGAGATGCGGCAATGGAGGTGTCTAGGCTTGGTGTTGCGGCAATGGAGGCTTTAAGGAGGGCTTTGGGCATGTGATGGAGGCTTCACAAGGTGCTTGGACGTACTTGAGAGAGGGATATGTGCTAGGGTTGTGAATGGGGGTGAAGGTCTCTTTTTATAGGCAAAGGGTGAAGGCTTTCCTTATACGACTAGGAGTAGGATTTCTATTGATGGTGACATCTCCTTAATAAGGAATAGATCTCCTTATTTGGGGTGGTGATTGGATTTGATTTGGTAGGGATTTGATTTGATTTCTTTTATTTAGGTAAGGATTTTACAAGATTTTAGCATGTGATAAATATGTATTTACCTAAATAAAGGGCATTTGCGCGTGAATCACCTCCCTTGGGCGTGGACTTGGTTTGACTTGGTGGGTTTGGGTATTTTGGGTTTGGTTTTGTGTTTGGTAAATGGTTTGTGGGGTCTTGGGCCTAAAATAAGCTTTGAAACGGAAGTTCAACAAGTAACCGAAGCTAAACAACTCAGATAAAATCCAACAAAATTCTATTTTCCAACTTTACCCTCCCAACGTTCGTTTCTCGCGACTTTCGCGAATAAAGAGGTAGTGCCTCAATACGAGACTCATCATCGGGCTAATATGCAAAAATGCAATGCCTACATATATATATATATATATACAAACATCTTCGATCCATGTAGCAAGCTTTGGGCCAGTGACTCCCAAACCAGTTGGTTTTAGGGCGCTAGGTGTTAAGACACCCTTACAGACTTAATAAATCGGATCTCAGATGTTTTTTTTTCTTTTTCTTTTTTTTATCCCATCGCTTTCTTTAGATGCTTCCTTCAATTAAACTAGAGTACTGAATATTACAAACTCATCATCATGTCCATATGTTACCATGCATGTTGATAATATCTGTCAACGGAGCAGATGAAGATCCATTTTAGTCAGTTTTATGGAGAATTCACAAATAAATAATTCAAAAGGAAATAAACAAAAATTAACTTGTTCCGAAATAGGTTGAGATACATCACATGAGTGGAAGCTCCTTACACAGCTATCTCTCACCAATTTCACCTGATTAATCAAGTTAAAACCACAAAAACACTAAATATTTTTTTGATTTTTTGTAAAAGTTTTCAATTTTTTCGAAAAATTTTGGAATAAAAATAAAAACATCATACAAAATAAAAATAAAATACTAGTAAACTAATCCCCTCCCACAAACTTAAATGAGACATTGTCCCCAATGTCTTAAACGGTAGAAGAAGAGTTTAGAAGATGATATCTTGTTAGCTGAAATTCTACATCTAAATGAAAAGTTAAAGGTTAAGATCCAGATTAATCCGATTCCTCTTACCACGATCGTTCTCGGACCAATTTATCTTTGTAATGATAGGGTTAATTTGTGGTTCAAAGGCTAGAATTTGATCAATTAAATATGGGGCAGTTCTGGCAAAAAAGATGAGTTCTTTCATAGATTTCGTAACGAACCCATTTCTCCGAGCATCATCAAGAAACGTACAAAGAAAATCATAAAATCCCTTAACGTTAAACAGCCCAATCGATTTCTGGTGTATGTTCAAGTTCGCCCAAGATAGCACTATAAATATTTCCTCCAATGTGCCCAAGCCACCTGGCAAAGCAATAAAAGCATCAGCACGGTTAATCATTTCCACCAATCACCCAGACATTCCCTGTACGATCAGTTCCACTCTGTTTGATGGACCAATCAGATGCGCCTGCGTCAAGGGTTTTGGGATGATTCACAGAACTGGACTGCCTCCTTCCTGTACGGCCTTTGAAACGATCCCCATAAGTCCAAGATTTCCACCGCCATATACTAAGTACATATTCCTTACAGTAATGACTCTACCCAATTCCTGTGCCGCTGTTACATATTCTGGTTTAACACCAATATTAGTACCGTAAAACACACATATGTTTTAGATGTTTTCAACTTGTCTTCTTGAAGTAGCTTCCATTTTTATCTGGATACCTTCAAAAGTGAAATGATGAGTTGAATTTATAGCACCTGAAAAAGGTGATTAATAATAGTACTAGTACCTGCCAAGTGACAATTATTAATTAAATAGTAAAATAAATCGTGAAAGGTTAGAAGGTCTGGATCCTGTCGGAGAAAATAAAAGAAAATAACAAAACAAATTACAATAAATAGGAAAAGACAAGGAGATATAATATTTACAGAAAGTAACAGTTTGATTAACGTCTACGCTCCAGGGACAAGCTTCCCATCCAATTTTCTTATAAATTGGCAAACAGGGTCTTTTCGAGTCAGATTCCCGAGACTTAACTGTTGTCTTTCTTTACGGAATTGTGCACATAACAAGTGAATTTCGTGATACACATATCCACTGGGATATGTCTCAAGAGTTTTAGATATGTCATCCAAAGACTCCTTACTCAAGCCATCCCTAATGAAATTAATCTTATCTTCGCGGTTGTCAAACACCATTCCTAAAGAACGACAACGAGTATTACAAAATATATGAGCACATTTGTAGCAAACACACATTCTTTTGGCTCGTCTCTTTTTAGCATATGTGCTCCTTCCTAAACCATGCAGATGTGAAATAAAAGAGTTAGAAGACTCACCTTCCAATTGGAGCCGTGCTTTAATAATCCAACGAATGTCAGTAGGGATTCCTTTGATCATCATTAGCCTTATTCGTTCCAAGCAAGATTTTTAGACTTTCATCAGAGATTTTTGAGGGAGAGAAGGAAATTGCTTGTGAGGATTTGTGAGAGCATCTTCCATCTTGAAATGACTTAACCTACAAAAAATAAACACACCAAATCACAATATGTACACAAATTGCATGAGTTGCCTCCCAGCTAGCTCTAAGTTTAATGTCGCCAGCTAGACATGATTTCCTGAACGTTAGGCTGGATCTAAAAGTGTAACGCTTTCGTTTTGTCACTCAATTGATTCTCCCCAATAGTGTTTAACACGCTGGATGTTAACCTTGAATGTGTTGTTGGACTTGGGGTTGTATAATTCAACAGCTCCATATGGTAAAATCTGAGTAATCTCAAATGGGCCGGACCACTTTGATTTCAGCTTTCCAGGGAAAAGTTTCAACCTTGAATCATATAACAACACCTGCTGCCCTGGTTCCAGTTGTCTGTGTATTATTTTTTGGTCATGCCATCTTTTAGTCTTTTCTTTGTACAGCTTGGCATTCTCATAAGCCTGTTGGTGAAGTCTTTTCTCTCATACAGCTTGTGGATCAAGATTTAACTTCTTCAGTGCCCAGTACGCCCTGTGTTCAAGCTCAACTGGCAATGGCATGCTTTCCCGAACACCATTTGATATGGGGACATACCATTGGGTGTCTTATAAGCTGTCCTATAAGCCCATAATGCATCATCCAGTTTTGTAGACCAGTCCATTCTTGTTGATCTAATGGTTCTCTATAAGATTCTTTTGATCTCCCTGTTTGAAACTTCAACTTGCCTGTTTGACTGTGGATGGTAAGCAGTGGAAACCTTATGAGTAACTCCATATTTGGATAGGAGTGCATCGAAATATCTGTTGTAGAAATGTGAACCACCATCACTGATAATAGCCTGAAGTGTTCCGAAGGCAGTGCAATTGCTTCAACTCATTTGGAGATATAGTCTACTGCAACCAGTATATTCAGGTTTCCGAATGATAGAACAAAGGGTCTCATAAAATCAATCCCCCAAACAACAAATATCTCCACTTCCAGAATGTTTTACAGAGGTCCTTCATTTCTTTTCGAAATATTTCCCGTTCTCTGGCACTTGTCACATTGAAGAGCAAATAAGTAAGCATCTTTAAAAAGTATGGGCCGGAACAAACCTGATTGAAGAACTTTGGCTGCAGTTTTATTCTCACTGAAGTGTCCGCCATCTGGTGATGAATGACAGTGTTGCAGGACACTGTTGACCTCATTTTGTGGAACACATCGTCTCAGTAATTGATCAGCACATCGCTTGAATAGGTACGGTTCATCTCAGACATAATGCTTGACTTCCTGGAAAAACTTCTTTCGTTGCTGTGTTGTCCATTCCAACGGCCATTTTCCTGACACGATGTAGTTGACATAGTCAGCATACCAAGGGACATCTTGATGTTTCATGGCAAACAGCTATTCATTTGGAAAAGTTTCTTTGATTGTCAGTTCTTTGCCAGCTGTTTCACCATTCTCGAGCCTCGATAAATTATCTTCCACTTGGTTTTCTGTACCTTTCCTAACTCTGATCTCCACTTCAAATTCTTACAGAAGAAGTATCCATCGGATCAATATGGGATTGGCATCTTTCTTCACGATCAGGTATTTGATTGCTGAATGATCTGTGTAGACTACCACCTTGGGACTCAGCAGATAAGAGTGAAATTTGTCAAAAGCGAACACAACTATAAGCAACTCCTTTTCAGTGGTTGTGTAGCTGAGTTGAGCTTCATTTAGAGTTCTACTGGAGTAATAAATGGTGTGGAAAACTTTTGCTTTGCGTTCTCCCAAAACTGCACCTATAGAAAAATCACTAGCATCGCACATTACTTCAAATGGAAGGGTCCAGTCTAGTGCTACAATGATGGGAGCAGAAACCAGCTTCTATTTCAAGATCTCAAAAGCTTCATGGCAATCTTTGGTGAAGTTGAAAGGCACATCATTCTCCAGAAGATTGCTCAGAGATTTAGCAATCTTTGAGAAGTCTTTAATAAATCTCTTGTAAAAGCCTACATGTCCGAGAAAACTCCAAATCCCTTTTACTGATGTTGGTGGAGGTAATTTTTCAATTATTTCGATCTTTGCTTTGTCTACCTCGATTCCTTTTTGTGTGATCCGATGTCCAAGAATGATGTCTTCCTGCACCATAAAGTAGCATTTCTCCCAGTTGAGTATCAGGTTGGTATCTTCGCATCTTTGCAACACCTGTTCCAGATTTTACAAGCAGTGGTCGAAAGAGTCTCTAACATAGAGAAATCATCCATGAAAACCTACATACTCTGTTCTAGCATATTTTAGAAGATGGCCATCATGCAACGTTGAAATGTGGCAGAGGAATTACATAGTCCAAATGGCATCGTGCGGAAAGCAAAAGTACCATACGGACATGTAAAGGTGGTTTTCTCCTGATCTTCTAGGGCGATGGCAATCTGATTATAACCTGAATATCCATCTAGAAAATAATAAAGCTCATGTCCAGCCAGTCTATCTAGCATCTGATCAATGAATAGCAGTGGAAAATGGTCATTCTTTATTACTTTGTTTAGCTTGCGCTAGTCCATGCATACTCTCCATCCAGTCACTATTCTTGTTGGAATCAACTCGTTCATTTCATTTGTGACTACAGTAATTCCTCCTTTCTTCGACACACACTGCATAGGACTCACCCAATTACTGTCTGAGATGGGGTAAATGATGCCAGCATCCAACCATTTGATGATTTCTTTCTTCACCACTTCTTTTATGATTGGATTTAGTCTCCATTGATGCTCCATTGTGGGTTTGTACTCATCATTTATCAGAATCTTATGCATGCAAAATGATGGACTAATCCCTCAAATGTCTGCTATAGTCTAGCCAATGGCTCTCTTGTGTTCTCGTAACACTCTCAGTAACTTTTCTTCCTGCTCCAATGTTAGCGAAGAAGAAATAATCACAATACATATCTGAGATAGCTCGAAAGTAACTTCAGCTCCAGCCATGGTGGTTCTTCAATCGAAGGTTTGATTCGGTCTTTCTTCTGTAGTTCCAGACTTTCCACTTGTGGTGTCGATTTGAATCGGAATGGCTTGTCAAGATAGTTGATACATTCTAGAATTTCAGAATCTAGCTCACTGTCAGTCATGTTGGTGATGCAAGCTTCAAATTTGTCCGAGGGAATTGTATCAGTTTCCTGGATGATACTATCAACAACACCAATCCTGAAACGGTCTTCCTCTTTTTCATCACTCGGGAATTTCATGGCTTCGAAAATAGTCAAGGTAACTTCTTGGTCCTGTACTTTTATAGTTAGTTTTCCTTGTTTTACATCAATAACAGTTCGACCTATAGCCAATAATGGTCTCCCAATGATGATTGGCACATCTTTGTCTTCCTCCAAGTCAAGGATGATGAAATATGCTAGAAGAATGGGTTTGTCAACTTTGACCGGCACATCTTCAACCCCCTCTCGGAAATGCCAGCATTTGATCAGCAAGTTGCAGAGAGACTGAGGTAGGCATTACTTCTCCAATCTGCAGTTTCCTGGAAATCAAAAAATGCATCAAATTAACACTTGCACTAAATCATATAAAGCTTTACCGATGTGTAATGTTCTCGAATGGTGCATGAGACTGTGAAACTATCAGGATCTTTCAACTTCGGAGGAAGTTTCCTCTGAATGATGGCGCTGTATTCTTCTATCAATGATACTGTCTTGTAATCTCTCAATCTCTATTTTCGTGATAGAATGTCTTTCATGAATTTGACATAGTTGGGTATTTCTTCCAATGCTTTTACGAACAGAAAGTTGATGTGCAGCTTTTTGAAACACCTCCAGGAATCGAGCAAACTGCTTGTGCAATTTGTTTTTCTGAAGTCGCTTGTGGAAAAGGTGGAGGTGGAGTGATCTGTTCTTTTTCCTTTGCTTCTTTTTCCTCCATCTATGGAACTGCCTCTTTTGGAACTTCCTCGATTGTTGCCTTGATTCCAATATCTTTGTTGATCTCAGTACCTCTTTTCAAAGTAATGGCTTGACATTGCTCCTTCCCTCGGTTCCTTGGATTTGGTTCTATATTGCTAGGAAAGTTCCCTGGCGGTCTGTAACTCTGAGCATTGGCCAGTTGTATAATTTGATTCTCCAGTGCTTTGATAGAAGCAGATTGGCTTTGAAAAATAACATCATGTTTTTAACTTAGCCAGTATTTCTGCTATTCCTGGTTCATTTATCTGCTTCTGGCCTTTGTTCGGCTGTTGGAATCCGGGTGGTGGATATTTCTTTATCCTTAAATTGTTGCTCCATGAAAAATTGGGATGATTCCTCCACCCTGGGTTGTAAGTGTTGGAATATGAATTGTTCCCCTGTCTGTTAAAATTATTGACAAAATTCACCGTCTCTTTAAGTTAGTTTGGTTCTGGTGCTCCTCCATAAGGTAAACTTGTGGATCCAGTGTTGCCTTGTGTGCTAAGAGTCTCCATGAATTTGCTTATCTGATCCAGCTTGGCGTTGACTGCTAGATTAGCTCCAACTTTAAAAATTCCTGTAATTGTTTGGATCATGCTCTTTTCTGTTGGCCATAATGAATTATTATTAGCCATTTCTTCGATTAGGTCCCAGGCTTGACCTTCTCTTTTTGCCATCAAAGCTTCTCCAACAGCAGCATCAATTGTGGTTCTCATCAGTACAGAAAGTCCATTATAGAAAGTTTGGACTTGAAGCCATTTTGGAATCTCATGGTGAGGATATTTTTGAAGCAAATCTTTGTACATTTCCCAAGCTTCGTAGAGAGTTTCCAAGTCATGTTGTATAAAGGATGAGATGTCATTCCTCAGTTTTACTGTTATGGCTTGTGGAAAGTACTTTGCAAGGAATTTGGTGGTTAGAGTGTTCCAAGTTATGATGGAACCTGCTGGTAGTGAATGTAGCCAAGCCTTTGCTCTATCTTTCAAGGAATATGGAAAAACTCGCAGTCTCATTACTTCTTCAGCTCCTCGATTGTAATTGAAAGTGCCATAAACTTCCAGGAAATTGCTGATGTGGGCATTTGGATCTTCAGTTGCATTCCCCCCAAACTGAACTGACTGCTGAATCATCTGAATTCATGTTTTGATGTCACACGCATTTGTTGGTAAGGGAGGAAATACAATACAGGAAATGAGGTCATCAACCACCGAAATGGTTCTGTCTCAAATGGGAATTGGTGGTGCAACCTCCAAAGGTTCAGGTTCCATGTTGATGATTGCTTCTTGGCCTTCTCGCCTTTCACTTCTCAACTGTCTGATAGTTCTTTCAATCTCTAGGTCAAGCGGTCAGATTTCAAAGCTTCTGGTTCGTCTCATATAGTGTCTGAGAACCTGAAACACAAGAAAACAAAAATAATAAGTAAAAAGAAATTAGATACAAGTAAAGGTAGCTAACCACAAAGCTAATTGTGAAAGATAAATAAGTCCCTGGCAACGGCGCCAAAAACTTGACTGGTGCGTAATCACACGCGTATAACGCAAGCGCACTTATCATTCAAGTAGTATAAAAAGTATCGATCCCACGAGGACTTAATACCTAAGCTATTAGTTAAGAAACCAGATTTTACAAGTATCCAATGGTTTGATTGTTTAATTGGATGGTGAATTTAAACATAAAACAAGTAAATTAAATTTCTTGGAAAGTCAGTTAAGGAAAATTCAAATTTTAAACCTTTCCAGGGTTTTGATTCGTTCCAATATCTTTTTAAACATGAAGTGGTTATTTCATGTTTGTGCAATATATTGGTTTATTAACCTGGAACATGAAAATATGTAAAAGCCTTTTCCGATGGTTAGATACAAATACCCAATGTAACCCAATTAATTATATACTATGTCAACTAAGTTACCTGAATTCATTACGATTAAGTTCAAATTATGGTTACCCCCGCCCGACAAGTATATTTCTATCATATAAGGAAATCTATTAAGGGTTATCTATCCTCAAGAAAGATCGTGGGTTAGTAAGTCTAGGGTTTTAAACCTAAAATCCATTTTCCAAGTTCATTTTAAGTTTACCAGTTCAATCTTATTAATGGCCAGTTAACAAGAAGCATTAAGACTCAGGCTCAATAAATAAACCTTTATATTACACAAACCATAAAATAACCCCTTATTAACCGGTGATATTGGAATTCATCACAACCTCAGATAATGGGTTTAGCTACGACATATATCTAAGGCTAATAAAAGCTTAAATAAATTAAAAGAGATAAAGTAAATACTGGAAATCAAATAAAGTAAATGCTGAAATTAAAAGTGTAAAAGTACAATAAAAGAAAATGCTAGGGTTAGAGGATCCACTTTTAGTATTTCAAAATTAGAAATCTCTCTTATTCTCAATATTTACTGATTAATTAACCAGACCATAAAGGCGGTAATTTCATTTGTCTCAATTAAATCCAACCGACCATATAGGCGGTAACAAGGTTATTACCTAAACCGACCATATAAGCGGAACTGCGTCTTGAAATGAAAAACCGACCATATAGGCGGTAAATAAGGTTGTCACTTAAACCAGTATATAGGCGATAACTAATTAATCCAAATTTTAATTAAAATAAGGGAGATTAATCTAATTTATTATATTAAAAGTCTTACCTCTTGACCCCAGCAGAATGAGATTATTTGCTCATGCTGTAAAAAAACACACACAAAGTTTTATTAAATAAATAAAAATAAAATACAAAAAAACTTAAATAATATACAAGACACTTTCCTTTAGGTGTTCATGGAGAAATTTCTCTAAAGAAAGTATGGAAAATTTACAAAGTTAAGCTTGGTATTTATAGGAAAATCTAAAGGTTTCCACCAATTTCTCTACCAATTGCTCCATTATTTACTCCACCAAACATGGCATCAAACATGGCACTAAACATGGCACCAAACATGGCTCCAAACATGATGGAAATTTGACAATTTTACTTTTTATTTTTATTAATTTTTAAAATGACTATAGTAATTACACAAAATACACTAGAATATTCATCAATTTCAGCCTTCCAAATTTCAGAATTCGAAACTACTTAAATCTTCAAAATTGTAGATCTCTGTGTCATCTTTAATCTGGCACTTGCATCAGCTCAATCGAATATCGGATGAAAACTCTATGACCAAAATACGAAACTTACGTAAAATTGGAATTTAGGACTGCATTTCGTGACGCGTATAGTAAATTTTAGTTTTCGCCATTTTTTACTCCGAATTTCATCGTTTTAGCCCGAGTTGATTCCATTAAGTCCCAATACTTTATTTCTCTGCAAAACACATAAAACACATCAAAACGTTCATCAAACCCGAGAAACTAAACAAAATATTAGGTAAAATGGGCGGTAAATATTGATATATTTTCAGCTCATCATATCATCTCATTTTATGGCCAACAAACAAGAAGCATTAAATGGAAGAGAATACAAATAACTTAAATAAAACTTCATAAAACTTAAATTGACAAACAATACATAGGTTCAAGCATTAGTTACATCATCCTCTAGAATTATGGAGTTAGTTCATGACTAAAGATAAAAAAAATGACAATAGGGTCATGAACATAATGGACATCATTAGAGTTTAATGAAGAAAATTAGATGATAAAACCCGAATTGAATTCCTTCCTCCTAGGACGTCACTTCATTCATCTCCTCTTGTCGCTCTTTAATCCTCCACCATGGATCTCTCTAAAATATGTGTTTTCAAACTTTATGTTGTGTATTAGCCTTTCTTTTAGGGTTTTAGATGAGCTTGTGTATTTATAATATAGTCTTGGAGTCATTGTGTAATGTAAACCCCTAAAAATTGGTGTTTCTGGGGGTCTGCGCAACATTGCAGCACCGAAAAATGGGACCGCGTTGCCAAACTTGCTGGATTTCATTATATAACCATGCTGAGGGCACGTCCCGACCCCATAAGGTTGGGTGTCGCGACCCGTGGCAATTTTCTTGGAATTATGCTTTATACGTTTATGCTCTTCCCGATTGCTTTCGATGCATTCGTAAGTGCCTAAAACAAGTCAATTTACCCCAAGATCAACGTTCCAATGCTTCCTATAAATAAAACATAAAAGAAACTAAAAATACATTAAATGATACATAATCTAACAAAATAGTAAGCTAAGAATGCATGAATAAGTGGATATAAACCGTACTTATCAAACACCCCCAAACTTAAGATTTTGCTAGTCCGGAATAAAAGACAAAATAAAAACTAAATAAATAAACAAACAATAAGTATCAAAATTAACTAGGCCACTTTCAAAGGGATCACGATTGCATTTAGCGTATGCAACAAGCCTTTAAACCCCTAGAAGGCCCTAGTGGATGAGTTATAGTCTCGTGAGGGCTTACAACGACGATACCCACAAATGTCATTCACATACACATGCAATCATGTAAAAAATTATAAAAGCAAATAAAATAGTCATGGTAGTTACGCATAATATTGTCCTCAAAGAATGCTTATCAATGAAATCAGAGAACCTTCAATGTACACAATGCAACTTAAATCCATTTCTTGAATAAATCATCTAAGCCAGACTCACAGTGTATTTGTGTAAAGGTTTGGGCATAGCGCGACTCTAAATAAGCCAACTCAATGATTTTGTCTCGAAAATTGGGATCTTTTGGGTCAAACCAACCTAGATATCTCAAAAGTACTTTATTTTCCTTTTCTGCTCAGTATGGTACTATTTTATTTTTATTTATTTTTTATTCTATTTTTTTAATTTTATTTTAAAATAAACACACCTTCCTTTTAAGGTAGCATTTCTCCTTATGGCGGTCCTAACACTCGCCCATAGGTAGCTTCACGCTTATCGGTATAGTTGGTTTTTTCTTTTGTTTTGAACATACCATACATCATAATAGTTAGCAAATCGAGATAGACATCTAAGCAAACAGTCATTCATCAACAAGCAATTTCTTCAACTAGTCAATTTGCCAACTACCTAGGTTCTTACTGGTAAAAACCTATTATTAAGTGCTTACGAGTCTAATCTAGATCACCTACTCATGGTGTCATATGAAAATCAATAGGGAACTTATCGTTTCTAAAATTTCATCGAAAGAAACAAAATTTATCATTAGACTTATGCTTTACTATCAAGGAATAAAAAAAAATAAATTATTATTATTTTTTAAATTGTAGGAACTATCACTACATGCAAACACGCCCAAACGTAAAACTTGCATTGTCCTCAATGTAAGATAAACATAAAGAAATAAAAGTAAGGAACAACACTACCGTGCATAGAATTGATCAGGCTCCTACTGGTCGAAATTTGGTTGCGCGAGCTTTGTGTGTTTCGAGCTACTTGCATAAATAACATGCAAACTAATAAATAAAATATCATATAATAAAAAAATTAAAATAAAGAAATAATAATAAAATAAATACAAGGGTTGCCTCTCTGCTAGTGCTAAATTTTACGTCTTCAGTCAGACGTAACCTCCCAAATGGTCATTGTGGCTTCTTCTTTGGGATCCACTGTTGTTGTGACATGAAAAAGATAGCTTGGCGGGTGTAGGACACAGAACTTGGGCGACGCATGCTGTTTTAGACTCGGGGCCTAGTTGGGAGTATGGAGTAGCCCACGGGGGACTAAACCGGAGAATAATGGAGTCGCCACCCGATGTGAACCGGGAAAATGAGATTTAAGGCCACACTCACCCCTCGCAAGGGAAGACCTCAAACCGTTGCGTTCGGAATGAACCCTTACTTATGTCACTTGTGATGATATTATTTGCGCAATAAATTAACCGAGTCTACTCAACAATCATGCTCAAGGGTAACCTATGTCTAGTTTGTATTCATCAAAATAGCTCCTAATCTAAGTTTGCATGCTTGAAAGTAAGTCTTAAAAAAAAAAAACACACAATATCATACAATGAGCACAATGAGCCATTAAACCAAAATAAACAAATAACTATTTAAACATAAACATAAACTAAATAAAATATCATGCATAAAATTGACGTAATCATGCTTTGAAAATAAATAATAAACTAAACTAAATCATGCTTCAAATAAAAAGTGATTAATCTACGAACTATAGCATGCTCAAATACAAGTTTGGATAAGACGAAATACATGTCTCTTAAGTGGTATGTGGCGTTTTATCCCGAGTACAAACCGTACTACCGTCCATTTGGATTCGGCTATAGAATTTACGTCCAGGTTTCCATCCTATATACCATAAAATGGAACATATATTCCACTCATCCAACAATCCTATCATGCTTCAAACGACTCTCATGCGATAATATTTTAAAATAAACAAAATAAAAGAAAGATAATAAATAAAAGGGTGCCCTCAGGTCTAACCTCTTTTGTCGTCTCACGAAAGGGCGTTACACGGCCGTCGCAACTCTTCTGGTTTACCAACCCAATGTCTTTTCGCACTGTTTTACTGTTCGAGCTGCTGTTTTCAATCCGTTTCACTGCTGTTTTGCTGCTATTTTTAGGCCACTGTTTTGGTTGTTTAAGGGACTGTTTTGGGTATTTTTTGGAGGCTAGGAGGTACGGTTTTGGTGATTCTTTGGGGGCTTTTTTATGCAATTTTTCAGTGCAATTTCAAGGTGTTTTCTGGGCTGTTTTAAGGGTCAAAGTTGCGGCAAAAATAGGCAGTGCAGTGGAGTTATTCTCGGCAATGAAGGAGACAGTGCAGTAGGCTATTTTGGGGCATGCAGTGGAGGGCAATGCATGGGCTATTTGTGTTGGACAATTATGATGGTGTTGTTGTACAAATTAACTATGTGATAAAGGAAATTGCTCTTTTATCATTTGTAATTGGATTACCAATATATATAAATGATAGAAGTCCTTATGATTAGTTCCGGATTGAGATGATATGAGACAGTAGCAATCCATAAAGGTTTAATCATTAAACAACCCTAGTCGTAGTATTATCGAGACTGGACAATGGTAATGCGGAATAGACTAGTATTGCACTTGTGCGTGTTGTGGGAGCATAACGTCATAGTTCTCATATATTTAAGTATTGGATACTTATGCAAGTGCGATAGGAGGTTGTGTTTTACTGATGATACAGAAAATAGCTTCGCTCCGGATAGACCCCGTGGAATCCCATTGGTAGTATGTCTGTGTGTCTATGAGAGTCCGCTTCAGGGTAGGTGTATTTGGTCTTAACCTGAGACTTGCACCGCTAATACTTGTGACAATCAATATACTTTGGTTTTTGGTCGTCCAGGGCTTTAACCGGTTCTGTGTACGCCTCTTCTGGGTATATTGAGAATCGTAGTGCATTGGGTGTGATGTCAAGATGGAAGTATCACTTCAGACATATGGAGATGATGATCACGTAGGATATGAAACTGGTGCTCTTTTATGCTGCAACTATCGGGATATTATGACTAGGTCATGTTTATCTGATTATAGAGACTAGTTATCAGATATCCAACATGTGTTTCATACGGGGAAGACACATTCCCAACCCCGGGCCTATCACGTGACATCAGATACTAGACCGACATACATAATACTACGTATACTACGCCTGACATAGATCGTATATTCCTTTAAGAATATTTCTGGAGAATTGGGTAGGCATGGTGCTTTGCTAGAAGCCAACCATGTCTTGTAAATCAGTAAAAATATAGTGCTAGGTACGTACGTGATCAGATAGTCTGATAATCGAATTTACTGCCAACATATCTAGGGATCTCATGGGTCGCTTCCCAAAGATTTACCGATGACGTATGACTCACACTTTATTAATCTGGGATTAATCAGAAGAGATAGAGAAAATTAATCTAGGATTAACTACAGAGATATTTTATCTGGGATAAAATACTATTTAAAGAGAGAGAACGATTAATTTGGAATTATTCGATATATTAAATGAAATTAGATTTCGACACGGAATTAAAATTAGATTTTAATTCGGGCAAACAAGTTAATTTAGAATTAATTCGTAAGCGATGTGAATAGTAATTTTGCTAGGCAAAATTATTTAATTAAATTTGATTTAATTACGACGCGACGAAAAATTCGTTAATTCGGAATTAGCGGATCCGAGCCCAGGAGTGTTTACGGGGCCGCTCGTATTTCGAATCGAGTGGGGTCCACAAGTCACTTCAAGCGTCAAATCAATAGTCATTCAAGTAATGGATGTCTTGTCACTTTAAGTGATTGACAACCAGTCACTATTCATGAGTGATGTGAGTTGTTGGAAGGCATTTATTGCCATTTTGGCTCCAAAATTGGTTTTTCTTTTTGGAAAAGCTTTTACCAAAATTTTGAATGACTTTTGTATATGTTTTTGCAAAACAAAATACAAAATAACTCTAACTCTCTCATCTCTCTTCCTTGACCGAAACTTGGCCATTTCTTTCCTTTGGATTTAGCTTGGCCGAATCCTTCCAAACCTAGATGGAAAATTTGTGGCAAATTTCCAAGGTGCTAGCACACTAAAGAGGACATACAAAGGTGATAGGGAAACCTATTCATGAGAATGGAATCCATCAACAAAGCTTGGAGCTTGAAGATCATTTCCATGGAACTTGAAGAACACAAATGGAGCACAAAGTTGGACATGGCCGGGAGCCACCTTAGAGGAGCAAAAGTTTTTTGTTGTTCTTCGCATCTCACATCTGATCATTGTAAGTATGATTTTTCCATTCTTCTTTGAGTATTCACTCATATTTCATTGCTTGAATTGATCTTGTGACTATAGTAGAAACCCAACAGTTTTTGCGTGAGTTTGAGGGGTTTTTGGGGCTGTTTCAGGGTCTGTTTTGGCGTGAGTTTAGGGCTGTGAAGGAGTGCTGATTGCGTGATGATGGACTAGGTTGCTTGGTGCGTGAATGGGGTAGTGTGTGGGAAGGTGGCTCACGGCAATGGAGGAGATCTAGGGGCTTTGGTTACGGCAATATGAGGGGTTTAAGGCTTTGGGCGTGCAAGAGAGATGGTTTCTTGTGTGAATATTATGTGAAGGAGCTAGGGTCGAGAAGGGTGGTGAATGGTTCTTTTTATAGGCAAATGAGTGGTGACTTTCCTTATTTGAATAGGAAAGAATCTCGTATTGATGGTGACATCTCTTTAATTGGTATCTCATAAGGAAAAGATCTCCCTAATTTAGGATAATGATTGGCTTTGATTATGAAATGGATCCATGAGATTTCTTTTAATTAGGAAGGGATTTGACTTGATTTAAGCATGTGTTAAAAGTGTATCTCCCTAATTAGAGGGGTGATGGGCGTGGGCTTTTGGTCTTTGGGTAGGCTTTGGTATTTAGGTTTTGTTAGTGGTTTGGTAAGTAGTTTATGGGGTTTTGGGCCAAGGATAAACTTTGAAACGGAGATCCAACGAGCAACCGAAGCTAATCAACTGAATTAAATCCAACAAAAATTCCATTTTCCAACTTTACCCTTCCAACATCCATTTCCCGCGACTTTCACAACTAAAGATGTAGTGTCTCCATATGAGACTCATCATCGGGGCTTATATTTAAAAATACAGTGCCTATAGTGGGCTGTGACAGTTTATCTAAATGCCTCTTATTGTTGATTAGTTATGGAGGAAGCAATCTGGCTAATCTGTGTTTCTAAAGACTTCATTACTGCCCGTATATTTCCCATGTGTGTCTTAATATTGTCCAACCTTGACTCATTCCTCTCAAATCTAGCTGAAGTAGTAGCAACAAAAGTGGTCATGAAATCTTCGAACGAAGATTTCTGCTCAGCTCTTTGATAGTTGACGCCATATGAAAGTTGCAAGAAATTCTCTGTATTAGCATATGACAGGTTCAGATGAGAGTAGTTAGGCATAGGATTACCTCTATAGTTGTGAAATACTAATTTTTCAAATAATAGACTTGCTCAAATCTCGGGTCTCCTTCTAATAACAGCATATTTGCAGTCGCCATTGATTTAATAGATCGTTGTACTTGTGGATTTATTAGGGCTGCTACATGAGTCGATAGGGTGGAAATCTGAGCTGTCAGTTCCACGAGAGGGTCCACTTCATATATCTAGCCACTTTGGTCACCGTAGTGCGTTCATTTAGCCATTAGAAGTAGTTAATGGCCATTTCTTCTAACAGATTGTAGGCATCCTCCGCTGACTTCTTGAATAGAGCTTCTTCAGTTGCTGCATCAACCACAATTCTATTCAAACCATTCAGTCCATTATAAAACAATTGAATCTAAACCAAGTCTTCATATTAGTGTTATGTGCATCTTCGAAGTAGATCCTTAAAGCGTTCTTATGCTTCATACAGATTCTCAGTCTCCACCTGTTTAAATATGCTAATTTCTACTCTCAGTTGAGCTGATTTAGGTGGTGGAAAGAACCTTCAAGAAATTTTATGGCCATATCTTGCCATTTCATGATACTCTCCATCTGTATTGATTGAAGCCAATCTCACACTTTATCCTTGAAAGAGAATAAGAATAAGCATAGCCTGATAGCCTCTTTAGTCACGCCATTCATCTTTATGGTGTCTGCCATCTCCAGGAATATCCTTAAATGCATATTGGGATCTTTTACAACTGAACCCCCAAACTTATTCTTTTGCACCATGTTGATCAACAAATGTTTCAGCTCAAAGTTGTTAGCATTGATTGGCGGATGCACAGTCCTAGAGAAATTATCATCTATGACCGGCTTGAAGTGATCTTTGATTGCCATCTGGCATGGATTGCTCTCTCTGTTTTCAGTCGACATGCTTATTTTTCACTTTTTCTTTCTTTCCGTAGTCTCCTCGCTGTTCTTTCTATTTCAGGATCAAACAAAAGCGAGTCGAGACTTGTGGATCTTCGCATTCACTTAAGCACAGAAAGAGGAAAAAATCAATAATTAAACAAAAATAAAAAATATAGATAAAAAATAAAAATCCAAATTAAAGCTAAGATTACTTAGTAATAATATTAATGTGAATTAAACAAACAATCCCCGGAACAGTGCCAAAAACTTGTTACGATATTTTATATCGTACCATAAGTGTACGGTGTCAAATTTTAAAAAAATGAGTGGAGAGTGTCGAACCCACAAGGATTATGTTCAACTCACATCAAATACTATAATTAGTAATCTTAACTTTATTTACAAAATAATTAATTAAGATTAAATTAAATAAATAGGATATGAAAATAATTGAGTAGGAGAAACCAATACGAGAGAGATTCTAGAGTCTGATTTCACCTAACTATCCCTTATGTATTTGTCATGCCAACCAATCCTTATTCAGTTGCATTATTTATAAGTTATGAATCCTAAAGTATTCACTTCCCCTCCCGAGCAATAGTGAAAAGATTATCAATTATAGACTTCGATATCCCTATAAATATCTAGTAATTAATAATTCATAAAGCTTTGTGATTCTTTGATAATGATTTCAAAGGAACTATAGATTCTCCCGAACTCTATAAAACTCCTAGGTTATATTCTCTAGATCCTATTCAAAATCCCTATCTCCCGAGCGATAGATTTTAAACATGCATCATCTCAATTTGTGTCCAACAAACAAGAAGCATTAAACACAAGATAATACAAATAACTTAAATAAAACTTCATAAAACTTAAATAGACAAACAATACATAGGTTCAAGCATTAGTTACATCATCCTCTAGAATTATGGAGTTAGTTCATGACTAAAGATAAAAAAAAAAATGACAATATGTTCATGAACATAATGGACATCATTAGAGTTTAAAGAAGAAAACTATATGACAAAACCCGTATTAAATTCCTTCCTCTTCGGACATCACCACCTTCGTTTCCTCGTGTCACTCTTCAGTCCTCATCTATAGATCTCTCTAAAATATGTGTTTTCAGATTTTGTGTTGTGTATAGCCTCTCTTTTAGGGTTTTGGACAAGCTTGTGTATTTATAATAAAGTCTCGAAGTCCTTGTACATGTAAACTAAAAATTGGTGTTTTTGAGGGTCTGTGCAGCGTCGCGGCATCGAAAAGTAGCGTTTTGTGCCAAACTTGCTGGATTTCACTATGTAACCATGCTAAGAGCGCGTCGCAATGCTACAAGGTTGGGCGTCAAACGTGTGGTAATTTTGCTGGAATTATGCTTTCTGGATTTCTGCTCTTCCCTAATGCTTCCGATGCATCTATAAGTTCCCAAAATAAGTCAATTTACCCCAAGATCCATGTTTCAATGCTTCCTACAAACAAAACATAAAAGAAACTATAAATATACATTAAATGATACAGAATCTAATAAAATAGTAAGCTAAGAATGTAAGAATGAGTTGGTATAAACCGCACTTATCAATACTCATTGTTATTATTTAGGAATGGTGTCTGATAATCGTGAAGATAAAATAAAATTCATTAGGGATGACATGAGTAAGGAGTCTTTAGATCATATATCATTGACTCTTGAGACGCATTCCAGTGGATATGTCTATCACACAATTCACAAATTACATACACAATTTCGAAGAGAAATACAACAATTGAATCTCGGAATCTGACTTTAAAAGACCTTGTTTGCCAATTTATAAGAAAATTGGATTGGAAGCTTGTCCCTGACCCAAGAGGTCATTCAAACCGTTACTTTCTGTATATATTGTTGTTTTGATTTCTTTGTATTTAACTAATTATTGTGATTTATTTTGTTATTTTCTTTTATTTTTACCGACAAGATCCAGACTTTTTGACTTTCACGATTTAATTTATTATTTAGGTAATAATTGTCATTTGGCAGGTACTAGTGCTATTATTACTCACCCTTTTTCAGGATTTATAAATTTAGCTCGTCATTGCTTTCTTCAACACATCCAGATTAGAGAGAGAGTAAAGGAAAAAATGGAAGCAACTTCAAGAAGACGAGTCATGAATATATATGTGTTTTACGGGACTAGAAATTTATTGAGGCATCGAAATAATTAGGTAGAGTCATGGTAGAGAGAAATATACACTTAGTATATAGCGGTGGCAATCTTGCACTGATGGGATACGTTTCAAAGGCCGTACAGGAATGAGGTAGTCAAGTTTTTAGAATCATCCCAAAACCTTTGGCGGACGCTAATCTTATCGGACAATCAAATGGATATCAGGTTTGTCTAAACGACTTATTGAAATGATTGATCGTGATGACACTTTTATTATTTTGACAGGTGGCTTGGGTACGATGGAGAAAATTTTTATAGTGACATCTTGGGGAACTTGAACATACACCATAAACCAATTGGACTGTTTAATGTTGATGGATTTTTGGACTTTCTTTTTGTGTTTCTTGAAGATGCTAGGAGAAATGGGTTCCTTTCAAAACCCGCAAAAGATATCCTCTTCACTTCCAAAACAACAAATAATTTAATTGACAAACTCTTAATGTTTGAACCAAATATTGACCTTATCCTTTCCAAGTTGAACTAGTCCGATGATCGTGGTAAGAAGCGTCGGATAAATCTGGATCTGAACCTTTAGTTTTATTTTTAGATGTACAATTTCACGCTAACCAAGTAATGTCTATTAAACTTTTCTTCTTCTTTTAAGAAATTGGGGATAATGTCTCAATTAGGTTTGGGGGAGGGGAATAGTTGACTAGTATCTGGTTTTTATTTTTCTTTGTGTTGTTTTTTCTTTATTTTTATTGAAAAATTCAAAAAATAAAAAAAAAATATTGTGTTATTTTTGCTTTGTTCTTAGTCAAAGTAATAATAATAATAATAAATAAAAATTGATTTTTTATGTTTTAAACTTGACTAACCAGGTGCAATTATGCTTGAGATAGCTGTGTAAGGAGTTTCCACACCTGAGACGTATCTCAGCCTAATTCCGAACTAGTTAATTTTTGTTTATTTCCTTTTAAATTATTTAAATTCAGGAATTCTCTATAATATTGACTAAATTGGATCTTCATATGCTGATTTGATAAGTATTATCAACATAAATGGTAACATAGGAACATGGGTTGTATGTGAAAGTTTGTAATATTCAGTACTCTAGTTTATTAGAAATAGCACCAAAAAGCGATGGAATAAAATTTAAAAAATGTGTATATAAATAATTAACCATACTCTTACTTAGTAACCGGACATATTGTCTCAGTAAGCAGTGATTGTTCGCGTCAAATGAAAAAGTCTGAGTTAATAATAATAAAGTTTCGACTTAGTAACCGGACATCTTGTCTCAGTAAGCAGTGATTGTTTTTGTCAAACAATAGAACTTTTAATATTTGAGATCTGAGTAATTAAGTCTATAGGGGTGTCTTAATATCTAATGCCCTAAAATCAGCTGGTTTGGGAGTCACTGGCCCAAATCTCGCTACAAGGATTGAAGATGTTATAAAAAAATCAGGAAAAAAATCCATTGTCAAAAGGTGTGAATTCTGATATAACTTTATGATAAAATTATTACTCTCTTTTCAACTACACTTATGAATATTGTGGGCACAATGTTGTGTATATAGAGAATGGTAAAAATAATCGAAGAAATTACTTATTTAGTAATTTAGAAAGAAAGAAAACAACTATTAACTTGGATAAGAATTTCACTTGTTTAGTCACTAACTTATTTATCTTTTTATTTTATTTTGTGTGATTGATTGTACATTTGATTGACGTTCATGGGTATCGTCACTGTAAGCCCTCACAAGACTACAACTCGTCCATTAGGGACACGTAGGTGTTTAAAGGCTTGTTGCATACACTAAATGCAATCGTGATCCCTACGAAAGTGGCATAGGTTAATTTATTTTAAAATTGTTTATTTCATTTTATTTTGTTGTTTTGCTTGAGGACTAGCAAAATGTTAGGTTTGGGGGTGTGATGAGCGAAAATTATATCAATATTTACCACCAATTTTACTTAATATTTTATATAGTTTCTGGACTTTTATGAACGTTTTGATGTGTTTTGGTTTATTTTACAGATAAAATAAAATCAGGACTTAATGGAATCATTCAGGACGAAATGTGGAATAAAAAAAGAGCAAAAACTGGACTTGACATTTGCATTTTGGAGGTTGGAAACTTAATGGCGTTCTAACGAAATACAATTTCGGAAATTTCAACTTTACATAATTTTCGTATTTTGGCCAGAATATTTTACGCCGATATCAGATTAAGGTGATTCAAATTCCATATGAAAGAAGACGCAAAGATCTATAACTTTGATGTTTATAAGAATTTTTCAAATTCTGAAGATTTCAAGACCGAAATTGATGAAAACCTAAAGTACGTTATATGTAATTATTAAAGTCATTATCAAAAAAATATTGAAAAATGACAATTTACAATTGTCAAACTTCCTCCAAACATGTTTGTATGTTTGGTGGAGGATTTCGTACCATATTTTGTGCCATGTTTGGTGGAGAAATTGGTGGAAGCCTGTATATTTGATGTAAAACTCATACTTTCTTCTAGGGAATTTCCTTAGAATATTAAGAAGAATGTTTTTTGTTTGTTTAATTTTAGTTTTCTAGTATTTAATTTTTATTTTAGTAATAAAATTTTATTTGTTTTACTTAAAGCATGAGTAGATAACTTCTTTCTGCTGGGGTGAAAGGTGAAACTTTTATTATTATAATTTAGATTAATCTCCCTTATTTTATAATATATAAATTATCTTAAAACCTGACTTAATTGCATACAACTTTTATGGTTGGTTGGACTTAATTAAATTAATTTTAACCTGATTTAATTGGATACTATATTTATGGTCGGTTGGAATTAATTAAAATATGATTTAATCAGGATACCACTTATATGGTCGATTGTTAATATAATGTAATTTTATATATTATAATAATAGAGATATCTTAAATAATAAAAGTGGATCCCTAAACACCCTGTATTTTATTTCATTGTTGTAATTTTTAATTTTTAGTTTTCAACTTATTACATGATGATTAATTTATTTATGTCTTTAGTAATCTTAGATATGTGTTGTAACTAAATACATTATCTAGGATTGTGATGAATTCCAATATCATTGGTTTTATAAGTTGATTATTTTGTGTCTTGTGTGATGTATTGGTTTATTTATTGAGTCTTAATCTTAATACTTCTTGTTAATCTTAAATGAATCAAGAGTTTCTTGGTTAATATAGACATAGAGTTAATTAGGTTAATTTGGGTATTTGCATCTAACCATCGATAGAGGCTTTTGAATATCTTCGTGTTCCAGGTTAATAAATCTATATATTACACAGACATAAAATAGTCACTTTATCTTTATAAGATTATTGGAAGGATTCACAACCCTAGATAGTTTCATAATATTGATTACATTTTAGAATTTACTTTTTCTTTGTTTTATTTACTTATTTTTATTGGGATTTATGTCATAGATCTTCATTTATTGTAAAGGGAATTAATTATTGTAATAATAATAAATACATTATGCATTTTATCAAAGTTGTTTGATTTATATCACATATTGTCCAATTGTCTTGTTTACCTTTATTACTCTTGTACCTTCAGACTTAATGTATGTTTGATGCATAAAAGGATTTAACTCTAGAGTTTGTAATCTAAATAGTCTATAGAGAGCAAACAAAGATGGTACTTTGTTTGTGGTTTATCAATAGCTACGGTCCATTCTATACTTGTATGACGAACTTGATTCGGGATCATTTATGTAGTGACATGGGAATGGAGGCACCTTGTATGATGAGATCATATAGGACTGGACTCAGATAAATAAGAATTTCTTTTAATATCTGTTAACCGAAGAAATTCATTTTATCTAATAGATGGTCATTTTTGGATTCGATCTTAATCCTGAGTGTATTACGAACTTCTACATGACAAGCTATGTCATTTGATTTACTATGGTGAGGTTGGTGTTGCATTCCTAGCCAATAACTACGTATTTTGGGGATATGGTTTAGTGTGTAGCTGAGAACATTTTAGATAGATATGGAATTCACTCCTTCTTAAGAGAAGCAGAAGATTATCTCTTTTAAGAGTTGATTCGGGACTTAAATAATTTGAGCACTCAACTTTTCTATTACGAGTAGAAAGTTTTATATTCATAATTGTTATGAATTAATTGTTCATTATAGAATCAATGGTGCTTAAGAGACAAAATATTTTGAGGGGTTTAACAGACTTTTGACCCGGGTCTATTTATGAGATATTCGTGAAGGGCTATATCCATATGTAATGACTAGATCGATGGACACCAAAGTTGTTCGGTTTATTTTATCCATCTACGGTAACGGAAGTTCAACTTCGAATTTTTAGTAGAATAATACGGAGTTAATAATTCGTAATATTTGATTAAAGACTTTAATTAATATTTCAGAATTATTAGAGCTCGGAACTGTAGGTCCATTTTGTCCCCTTGCTAACTTGATTAACTGTAGCAAACCTAATATAATTAGATTATCTAATAATATGCTCACTTTATCTTTATATATTATTAATGAGATTAATAATATTTATTGTCACTAATAAAAACTATGTTAGAATTAGATTAACTTAATTTTTTTTAGAATTCTTTGATTATGAGAAAATCAAGTTGGTAATAATTATAAGATAATTACTACAATATAATTGAAGGTAAATTAATCATTATTAAGATAGTGATTTTTATTTACCTTGGAGATAAAACCATATGACTTGTCATGCTCTCCAACTTATTATGTCTATTAGGTGGCATGTATACACTTAATAGTTTTGTCATTAGCTAATCCATTTTTATGCTTTGGTATGGCCTCCACATTTATGTGTTTTCCATTGAAAGAAAGCATTAGATACTTAATGACAAAGTCCTTGTATTTAGTTTATCATTTCTTATGCTTTGGTATGCCATTCACATTTTTGTGTTGGCCATTGCAAGAAAGCATTAGATGCTTAATGACAAGGTTAGTTGACCATTGTGACATCTTTATTCTCTAAATTGTTTAGAGTTTAATCTTTGTAAGTGAAGCCCACACTTTGGTTTGTTGGTTTCGAGTCATAGTTCAGAAGATCGAGTGGTTGATCCAAGCATTGGAGATCAAAGGATTGATTTCGGCTACTACAACAAAGGGAGAAAGCAAAGAAAATTTAAAGATCCATACTAAAGCCGGTGCCCACACAAGCAACTTTCACCGCGCTAAGAAAAGTCGTTCCAATAGTTTTCAGAAAAAATCACCAATCAAACAACAATCAATTATTAGATAATTGCAGAAATTTAACTTTAATAAAATTAATAGCATAAGTATTAAGTCCTCATGGGATCGATATATTTTATACTACTTAAACGATACATGTACTTGTGTAACATGAGTGATTTCACCCGATCACTCACAAGGATACCTAAACCATTTATGGTACACATACTGGTCAACAGATCCTATCTTGACATACACTTGATTAACGAGTGCATTTATCCACACCCAACGAACATCTAGCGGTCAGACCATGAAAGGTGTCTGATATATATAGCATCTAATTATGGAGGATCACACACAAAATCAATGTTATCTATGTTATTCGACTCGAGGAGATTCCTATTGACCAACTATTAAGAATCACATGTGAATCATTCAGTATTCACTTCAACGAATACTCACATGTCTATACAAGCTTCCAAAGCTTATGGTACATCTAGTTAAACCATTAGAATGCCAATTTCAATATATGACATGTGCTAGTCTTATTGGTTATAGGAATTCTATCATATTCTAAAACCAACGAATATGAATATTTATTTTAAGAATAGTTTACAATAGTAATAATATCCCAATGTCAAACCACCCAGTGTCCAGTACTATTACATGACTATTCTAAAATCGATGTCATTCTCAACATATATATCAATCTAATATTGTAACGACCCGCGTTATCTTAGCGAGATCGCGTAAATTTTATTTTGTGCGTGAGGCCGCGTCCGAACACGAGATCAATTTAATTATAAAATTTTTATTAAAATAAATTTAAGGGATTAAATTGACATTTAATAATTAGTATGTATATATATATCTATCTAGATATTTCTAACACATAAAAAATAAGAAATTTCTACACACACATTTAATTTATTAACACACACACATGACCTATATAGACAAACTCACACACACTTAACACACACGCACACAGCTCACAACACACACACAGACTTCACGTGGAAATGGAAGAGAATAAGAAGGGAAGAAACAGAGCAGAAAGAGAGAACAGAGGAGAGAATGAGAGTCACCGAGAAAGAGAGAGAGAGAAAGAGAGAAAGAACAGATCGAGAGAAGAGAGGAATTGAAAGAAAAGGAAACATAGGAGAGAGAGAGCTGTAGAGAATAGAAAGAAAGAGAGGCAGACCGAGATGAAGAGGAATGGAAAGAAAAGAAATTCTGCAATTGGGTTTCTGGTATCAGTCCTGGACAAGAATTGTAAGTACACTATGTGATTACGCCCAAATATGACTTGCGGTTATCGCAGTATAGCTGGGGTGTCGATTCCTCAGAGAGATGGTTATAACAGAACTAATTCACTCAATCAAGAATGTTTAGCAATAACTAAATTAAAGAAAAGATTAAATTGCAATGTAAATTAAAGACTACGAAAACTTAAAAGATTTTATCAATAGAGAGAAATAGCAAAGCGTCCGGGTCCCCTCTTGTACTTATTACTTCTATTCTATTATTGATTCGTTTTATTACGCAACTGAGGATTTCACGTCTCAAACCCACAATTGGAGGATATTCAATTCTACTCAAATTAAAGTTCTGAGGTAATTATTATTTTATCTTCTCTACATTCACAACTCATAAGGTTATCGTTACAACCTATCCAACGACGACAATATACCCTCGGGCAATACTGCAGCAAAGGATGAACTCGTAAAACAACCTTAACCAATCACAACCATCACAACCAATTTTACCAACAACACATAGAAAAAGCGTGACTGAATCTATATGTCAATTAATAAAATAAGTTTTCAAATTAAAATACTCAAACGAATAACGAGAAGAATGAGATAATAATTATATTAAACAATGAAAATCATACATGAATTAAATAACAAAATAGAAGAATAGAGTACAAGAGTTCGCCCTTAACTTTTCTTTAGGGGGTTAGTTCCGCATGCCGAAGGAAGAAATAGTAGAGAGGGATTGGAGGGACATCGAATGGATTATTAATTCTGGTCCCGGGATTGCGCATGGCCTTTACATGAAAAATTGCACTGTGACTGTTCGTCTCCCCTACCACATGCACAAGCTCCTTTCTCTATTGTTCTTGGCACTGCTCACTGTTTGTTCCTGTTTAGCTCTCAGCTTCACGCGTCTGTGTAGCTAAAATATTTGTCTTGTAATCACCCAGCCCTTTTGTTCTACGCACAGGCCCTGTTTTTTTTCTTACTTTTTCTTGCGCAGCCTCCTAACTTTCTTTCTCCTTTTTTTTATATATGCGCACAGCCCTTAACATATATTTTTTTTTTTCAACACTGATTGTTTTCTTTCCTCTTATTTGCTCCACCTACTATTTTTTAATTTCCTCTCCTTTAATATACCCTAGCTTTTGTCTCTCTCTTTCACTTCTTTTTCACGCCACCTTTTCTCTTTTACAATTCAAATCAACAATTTCCTTTTCTTTATTCAACTTATGGCCCCACGTGTAAGCTTTCTTATTTGGTTAAATTGCAACTCCTCTCTCTTTCCAATTTCAGGTGAAATTGCAATTCTCTTTCTTCTTTCTTTTAGTCAACAATTCCTTCTCTCCTTTTGTAGGCACTGCATTTTTGCATATAAGACCCGATGATGAGTCTCGTATGGAGACAACTACCTCTTTAGTCATGAAAGTCGTGGGAAACGGACGTTGGAAGGGTAAAGATGGAAAACATAATTTTTGGTGGATTTATCCATGTTGTTTAGCTTCGGTTGCTTGTTGGACTTCCGTTTCAAAGCTTATCTCAGGCCCAAAGATCACTTACCAAACCCAAACCAAACCCAAGCCCACCAAGTCAAGCCAAGTCCACGCCCAAGGGATAGTGATTCAACCCATAATGCCCGTTATTTAGGTAAATGCATATTTATCACATGCTAAAATCTTGTAAAATCCTTACCTAAATAAAAGAAATCAAATTAAATCCTTACCAAATCAAATCCAATCACTATCCTAAACAAGGAGATATTTTCCTTATGATACACCAATTAGGAGATTCTTTCCTATTCAAATAAGGAAAGTCTCCTCTCATTTGCCTATAAAAAAACCCCTCACCACCATTCACAACCCTAGCTCACATATCTCTCTCACACGCCTAAGACACTCATTCAAGCCCTCTTGTGCACGCCTAAAGCACTCTTTTAAGCCTCCATTGCCGAATCCTCAAACAAAAATACCTAGTATTGCCGCATCCCTCTCCCCTTCATCCCTACCATTCACGCCCAACACCCTTTTCACATCCCCTTTTGCCGCAATTCAAGCCACTCTTCACATCCCCGAAACACACCAAAACAAGCTTCCATACAGCCCCAAAGTGTCGCAAATCACCCTCCAAACACAGCCCCCATTCAACGCCCAAACCAGTCCCAAAAACACTCACTGCACTGCACCTTTACTGCCGCAAATCAGCCCACTGACCTGGTCAGTTCTGCAGTTATTTTAGCCCTCAAAATAGTCCCTGAAACACCTAAAAACTGCACTAAAAAACTGCACAAAACCCCCCCTAAAAATCACCAAAAACCGCACCCCTTTGGCCTCCCAAATCACCCAAAACAGTCCACAAAACGACAAAAACAGTGACCTAAAACGTAGCAGCAAAACAGCAGCGAAACGGACTTAAAACAGCAGCCCGAGCATCAAAACAACGAGGAAAGACATTGAGTAAACAAATCGGAAAAGTATCGGATCATTCGCCTTTCCAACGGACTTGGAACGCGCTTCCAAAAATCGACAAAAGAGGTTAGACCTGAGGGCACCTTTTTACTTATCTTCTTTATTTTTATTTTATTTATTTTTGATACATAGTTGCATGAGAGTCATTTGAGGCATGATTTGATTGTTGGATGGACGGGACATGTGTTCCCTTTTGTGGTATATAGGATGGAAACCGGGACGTAAATTTCGTAGCCGAATCCGAATGGACGGTAGTGCGGTTTGTACTCGGGATACAACTCCACGTACCACTTAAGAAACATATGTTTCGTTCCATCCAAATTTGTATTTGAGCATGTTATAGTTTATAAGTTGTTTATTTATTATTCTAAGCATGATTTATTTTCGTTTCGTTATTTAATTTCAAAGCATGATTATGTTATTTAGGCATGTTGTTTCTTCACTCTTTATGCGTGATGTTTAGTTTAGTTTATATTCATGTTTAAGTAATTATTTGTTTATGTTGGTTTGATGGCTCAATATGTCCAATGTGTATGTTGCGTGTTTGTTGTTTAAAGACTTAATTTCAAGCATGCAAACTTAGATTAGGATTTATTTAGCGGAAGCATATTAGATCTAAGTGACCTTTGAACATGATTATTGAGTAGATGCGATTGATTTATTGCACAAATTATATCATCACAATGACATAAGTAAGGGACCATTCCGAACCCAACGGTTTAAGGTCTTCCCTTGCGAGGGTGAGTGCGGCCTTAAATCTTTGTCCCGGTTAACACCGAGTGGCGACTCCATTATTCTCCGGTGTAGTTCCCCGCGGACTACTCCGTACTCCCAATAGGCCGCAAGCCTAGGACAGCATGCGTCGCCCAAGTTCTGTGTCCTACACCTTTGGCACACTTTTCTTCTCTATTTTTTGTGTCCACACTTTCTTCTTTTATTTGATCAACAGCAACTTGACAATCTTTCCAAAATTCTTCTCTTTCTCGGCCACTTGTCATTTCTTCTCTTGTATCTATTAATTCCTACAAATATTAAAAATCACTAAGTTAATTTAAATAATAAATATATTTAAATTAAAAAAATAATAAATTATATATTAAAATATAAGATATAGTACTAAAGACGTAATAATAAACCAGAAGAAGTGATGTTTCAGAGTGCATTTTCATGCACATATCATTATGCTATAAGTTCCTTGATTTTGATGGAATTTATAATATGGGTTCTGGTAATAACTTTGATTTTAAGCGTGCCCATTTGTTTCTTACTCCTTTTGTTTCTCAAACGTTACACTAAGAAAATTGTGTACGTGTTACTGCATTTCTTTGTCATTGTGTCAATTTTTACTAATGTTTATTGGTTTGTTGCTTATACTGTTAGTTCTTCTTGTAGTGATGCATTTCCTTTAGCATATCGAATTTTGGTGCTAGTGTTTGTGTTCTTGATTATTGGAGTTATGGTGTGGATATTTGTTGTTAATTGGCGTCGAATCGAGTTGGATGTTCAAATATTTGGGGTTGCTTTTGATGCTTTGTCAAAAAAAATTAAAAAATAAAAAATAAATTTGGGCTTGTTTGTGGCACTACCGATGCTGACACAAGGATTACTGGTTTATTATGCACCGATTATTGTGTTCCTGGTTTTTGCGTGATTGAATGGGAAAATTATGCTCAAAAGATATCTATTAAGCCTAGAGATTGTGAAAC
Source organism: Zanthoxylum bungeanum (assembly GCA_019454045.1). Lineage (NCBI taxonomy): Eukaryota > Viridiplantae > Streptophyta > Magnoliopsida > Sapindales > Rutaceae > Zanthoxylum > Zanthoxylum bungeanum. The sequence goes on from SKCR01034001.1 coordinate 90,131, forward strand.
GCCAATGGGTTATCGAGTCAATGCTGACTTAACCTTCAGTTTGTTACCGTTGGAAATCAAAATAGCCGGTGTAGCAATCTTGTGTTGATGATTCTTGTGCTATTATGGTCTTGTGTCCTTGAGAAACAAATTAAAACTTCCATGTAGGAGATTTTGATAGCAGGAAGTGAAATTGATGATGTCAAGCTTTGGTTTGGATAGTGGTAATTAATTTGATGTCAGTTACTTCTCCTATAGGTAGTGAATGTGTTGGTAGATTTTGGTTCACTATGGTGAAGTAATTTGAGAATGGGATTCATGATTTTAAAGTACTTTTTATTTAGTAGAATTAAAGAAAGTTAAGCTCAGATAATGTAAATATGGGTAATACATGAATGATATTCTTGAATTGGAAATAGTGAACTGTAGATGTATGTATCTATGGCATTTAAGCTTGATAAGTTTGAATATAAAAGGTACATTGGGTGGCATATGTGTAGGACACAGAAATCGGCGATGTTGTTCCAGGCTCGCGGCCTGGTCGGGAGTACGGAGTAGCCCGCGGGGGACTAAACCGGAGAATAAATGAGTTGCCACCCATCGTGAACTGAGAAATGATTTAAGGCCTCATTCACCCCTCGCAAGGGAAGACCTCAAACCGTTGGGTTTGGAATGGTCCCTTACTTATGCCACTTGTAATGAACGGATTCATGCAATAATATAACCAAGTCTACGCAACATACATACGCAAGAGTAACCTATATCTAAGTTTGCATACAACCTATATCAAAGTATGCATACATAGGAGTAAAACCACATCTAAGTTTGCATGCATAAAAGTAAATTTACATAACGGCAAGCACACAATTTCATGAACATATTAAACTGATAAATGCGGAAACATAAATAAATAATGATTGTCTAAACATAAACATTGAAGAGATATAATTAAGCTCCTAATGCGAAAGAAATAACTAAATCATGCATGGAAATAACGTGCTATTTCTAATGAATCATGGATAAACACGTTATTTCCATGCATGATTTAGTTATGGGTGTTTCTCAAGTAGTACGTGGAATTGTATCCCAAGTGCAGACCGCACTACCATCCATTCAGATTCGGATACGGAATTTATGTCTGGGTTTCCATCCGATATACCACGAGAGATAGCACAAAATCATTCATCCCACAACAATAACATACATGAACCAAATGAACCAACAATACACATGTGAAGAAGTACTAATAAATAATTAAAAGATGAACGAGAATAAATAAAGGGTGCCCTCAGGTCTTACCTTTTAAGTCGCCTCTTAGAAGTACGGTTGGCCGTCAGAAGAGTTAATGCTCCGCAACTCCTCCGGTTCACTGGTTCAATGTCTTCCTCCATCGCCTCGTTGTTTTGGGCTGCTATTTTCTCTATTTTTGCTGTTGTTTCTTGTTACTATTTGTGGTATTTAGGGGCTGTTTTGGGTAACTATTTGTGCGATTTTTATGGGGTGTCAGGGGTGCAGTTTGTGCGGTATTTAAGGTGCAGTTTGGGGGACTGTTTTGTGGTATTTAAGGTGTAGTTTGGGACTGTTTTGTGATAATTTGAGGGGTTTTATGGGTGTTGTCTTATGGTATTTGGGGGTGCAGTTCAGTGGACTGCTTGTACGGTTTTGGAAGGCTGTGTGGGCTGCAGGTTCACGGTAATGTAGGGGTTTTTAGGGATGCAGTTTTCGGCAATGGATGGGGTTTTTAGGGATGCAGTTTCGGTGATTGAAGGGTGTTTGGTGGATTGTTTCTGCGGTGATGGAGGACTAGTTTAGTGGATTGTTTTTCACGGCAAGGGACGCTATTATCTTGTCTTGGGCGTGAATGTCTAGGGGGTTAAGGGTTTGCTTTGTGCATCTTTTTATAAGAAAGAGATAGGGTTGTCTTTATTTGGATAGGAATGAAATCATGCAATCATGGGGGTATCTTCAATTAGTGAGTTATAAGGAAAAGATATATTAAATATAGGAAGGTGATTTGTTTTAGTTTAGGAAATGGATTTATAGGATTTTATTTGATTTATTTAATTTAGGCATGTGATTTATTTAAATTAGGAAGGTGATTTGTTTGGATTTTAACATGTCTTTAATGTGTTGGATATTTTTGGAGGAGATTTGGTGGCCTGGGCGTGTGGAGCTTGGTTCTTTTGATGGGCTTGGGCGTGTGGGTGTGTGGCTTGGTGTGGGTTGCGGGGGTTTTGGGCCAATGATAAATTTTAAAATAGTGGTCCATCGAGCGAACATGAGGCTAAGCAAACGAATTAAGTCCAACAAGGTATTGATCTTTGAATTTTCCCTTCCGCGTCCGTTTCCCGCGACTTCCGCAACTTATCGGGTAGTGCCTTCATATGAGGCTCATCATTAGGACTTATGCAAAAATGAATACAGTCGCCCCCACTTTGATAGGACTTATACAGTGTGTGACAGTGACAATCCTATCAAAGTTATGCAATGCATTTTTACTTACCTGGCTCGCCAGCTGCTGCCTGACTTACCTGTTGCTTCGAACTGAGTTGATCTGGTGGTGAGGTGCTGCGGCCCCTGAGGTTCATCCCTGCAAGATGTTGCGATCTCTAGGAATCATTACCGAACTGAGCTGATAAGTTGTGGGCCCCTTCCGAACCATGTTCCATTCCCAGAGTGACATTCCCGGCATGCTAGACCTCATTCCCGAGGCATCACAGTTGTGATAGTTGTGGTCCCCTTCCGAACCTTGCTCCATTCCCGAAGCGCCATTCCTGGCATGCTAAACCACATTCCTGAGGTGTCACAGTTGTGATAGTTGTGGTCCCCTTCTGAACCATGCTCCATTCCCGAAGCGCCATTCCCAGCATGCTAGATCTCATTCCCAAGGTGTCGCTGTTGTGATAGTTGTGGTCTCCTTCCGAATCTTGCACCATTCCCGGAGCACCATTCCTAACATGTTAGACCTCATTCCTGAGGTGTCATGGTTGTGATAGTTGTGGTCCCCTTCCGAACCTTGCTCCATTCCCGGAGCTCCATTCCCGACATGCTAAACCTCATCCCCCAAGCATCGCTGATGTGAGGGTCTATTCTCGAACCGTGCTCTATTCCCGGAGCGCCATTCCCCGGCATGCTAAGCCTCATTCCCGAGGCATTACTGATGTGTTGGTCTATTCCCGAACCGTGCTCTATTCCCGGAGCGTCATTCCCAGCATGCTTAACTTTATTCCCGAGGCATCGCTGATGTGTTGGTCCATTCCCGAACTGTGCTCCATTCCCAGAGCGCCATTCATGGCATGCTTAACCCCATTCCCGAGGCATCACTGAATTGTTAGTCCATTCCCGAACCGTGCTCTATTCCTGAAGTGCCATTCCAGGCATGCTTAACTTATTCCCGAGGCATCGCTGATGTTTGGTCCATTCCCGAACCGTGCTGTATGAGAAGGGGTAGACTAGTCGCCCCAAAACTTGGTTTATTTTTCTGTTTTTCGATGCTTTCATTAGGTCAGAGTAGATCTCATGATGTGACGTTGCATACCAACATACTATACTGCCTTTTACGAGATAATCCCGACAGCTACACATATTTTCGTCCTCAAATGATGCTTAGTGTCAAAACCAGAGAACCTTCAAAGTACTTGATACAACTTAAATCCAACCGTCTGAATAGATAATCTGAACTAGACTCCAAGTGTGTGTGTGCCAAGGTTCTTTCACAGCTTGATCCTTAAGTAAGCCAACTCGATGATTTTGTCTCGGAGAATGGGATTAGTAGGTCTAACCAACCTAGATGTCTTGATCATGCTCTGCAATTACTTCCTCATACTCAACATGATATGGTTTTCTTCTTCTTTTCTTCCATCTTCTTTTTTTTTCACACACCTACCATTTAATGTAGCATTTCTCCTCATGGTGGTCCTAATACTCACCCATGGGTGGCTTCACGCTTATCGGTTATAGGTGGTTTATTTTTCCTCTTCAGAGACTTTTCCTTCATTTCCAACCATATCACATATTGTAACGCAAGTAAATCAGGATGGACATCTAAGCAAATGGTCATTCATTGATCCGCCATCTCTTCAACTAGACATCGCCGACTACTCAGGCTTCTACTGCTAAGATCCTATAATTAAGTGCCCGCGAGTCTAGCCGAGATCAACCACTCAAAATACCGGATGAGAGCACATCTCGCACTTATCGTTTCTAAGGTTTCACCTACAATAAATAATTTCATCACCGGACATATGCCTAACCATCAAGGACTTCACTCTCTTTCTCTCTTCTTTTTTTTTTCACTGGAATTCTTTCTTTCAACCACTGATAGTGTAGGTCTCGACCCCTGGGATTCATTCCTGAAAACCATTGGTGATGTGGGCCTCAACCCTGGGATTCATTCCCGAAACTGATGCTGGTGTGGCCCTCAACCTTGAGATTCATTCCCGAAAATGATGATGGTGTGTTGTTGCTTCTAGTTGGCTTGCATTTGCCAATTTCTCATTTTCTTCTTTGAAACCTGTGAATGCAAAATGAAACAAAACACAAAAAAGAATGCAAATGTGTTATGTGTATGCATGCATGCATGGATGAATTTCCTATTCCGTTGGGTTAGGTCTTCCGCCAGTTCTCCCAATGACCGTTCGGTCTTTTCTTCCTCAGGAAAAATATTGCTTCAATCTATCCACGTTAATTAGCTCGGTGAACTCGTTCCCTTCTAAATCTAACAGTCTCACTGCCCCATTTCCCATCACTTTCTTGACTATGTAGGGTCCTTCCCAGTTGGGTCTGAACTTTCCTCTCGGGTCTGTCGTCGATGGCTTTGACTGTTTAAGTACCAGATCACCCTTTCTGACCTTGGTAGGGCGCACCTTCTTGTTGAATGCCTGAGCCAACCTCTTCTGGTATATTTGCATATAATGTAAGGACCCCATTCTCTTCTCGTCTAGCAGTGCTAACTGTTCAAATCTCCGCGAGGCCCATTCTTATTCTGGTAACTCTGCCTCCACTAGTACCCACATGGACTGTATCTCAATTTCTACTGGTAATACTGCTTCCATTTCGTAGACCAAATAGTAAGGCGTGGCTCCCGTTGCTGTTCTCACAGAAGTTCTGTACCCCCATAGTGCGTACGACAGTTTATTCCCCTAATCTTTGTAACTCTCCATCGTTTTGGCTAATATCTACTTTATTGTCTTATTGGCTGCTTCGACTGCCCCATTTGCTTGCGGTCTATAAGGTGACGACTTGTGATGACCTATCACGTACTTATATAGTATTGCCTTGGTTTCTCCTTAAAACTGGACTCCATTATCTATTACTACATGATGCGGCATTCCATATTGACATATGAGGTTCTTGGCTATGAAATTTGCCATTTGTTTTGTTGTAACGTTACGAAATGACTCGGCTTCCACCCATTTTGAAGTAGTCTACTGCCACTACTATGAAGCGATGTCCATTCGATGCTTGCGGTCAAATTTCTCTAATCATGTCAATTCCCCATGCTGAGAAAGGTCATGGCTCTGACAGCCCGTGTAACTCTGTGTGAAGTAAATGGTTCAAGTTACCGTGTGTTTGACAATCATGATAATGTTTTACCAGCTTTGCGCAGTCACCTTCCATGGTCGACCAGTAGAAGCCTTGTCTTACTATCTTGCAAGATAAATTCAATCTGTTCATATGCGATCCACATACTCCGGCGTGTACTTCTTCCATTGCTTTCTGAGCCTATTCCTTCTTCAAACCTTTCAGTTGGATGCCATTCACTTATCTCTTGTATAGTTTCCCCTTCAAACTCACATATTGAGAAGCTAACTTCTGAATGGCTATCCTGTCTTTCGTACTTACTTCTTCCAGGAATTTCCCACATTCTAAGTATCACTGAATATCATAGTACCAGGGTTTCCCATCGTCGACCTCTACTTCTAAGACCATTTCAATCTTATAAGCATATCTGCTTGCTGTTGTCAACACTAGAGTCTCATCACCAAATTCTCCGGATTTTCCCAAGTTGCGACTAGGGTAGCCAATGCGTCTGCAATTTGATTCTCTTCCCGCTGAAAATGGTTGAATTTACAATCGGGGAGGGCCTGTGCCAGATTCCTGAGGTGGAATAGGTAGGGCTTCAACCGTTCTTCCTTCAAATCCCACTCTCCTTGCATCTGTCGGACTACAAACATCAAGTCTCCAAAGACTTCTACGTTTTTAACTCTTAAGGTTATCAATGCTGTCAGTCCAAAGGCGCATGCTTCATATTAGGCCATGTTGTTGGTTACTCCGAACGTTAAACTCTTAGCCATAAGTAGGGTTTCTCCTTCGAAGGTTACTATCACAATCCATAGTATGGCTCCTTTTGTAACATCCCAGATTTTCGGGACTGTTCTAGAAGATTCCCGGACTAACGTTATAGTCTCAGGAATGGGATGATAATGAAGAATAAGAGTTCAACCGACGTTATATGGGTTGGAATAATATATTATGAATGAACGTTAAACTCTTAGCCATAAGTAGGGTTTCTCCTTCGAAGGTTACTAAACTCTTAGCCATAAGTAGGGTTTCTCCTTCGAAGGTTACTATCACAATCCATATTATGGCTCCTTTTGTAACATCCCAGATTTTCGGGACTGTTCTAGAAGATTCCCGGACTAACGTTATAGTCTCAGGAATGGGATGATAATGAAGAATAAGAGTTCAACCGACGTTATATGGGTTGGAATAATATATTATGAATATTCATCACGTTGGAAAACGCTTGGGATTAAAAGTCAGATGCGCGATTTTCGTAAAAACACGTAAAGTTTACAGTTTTGGTCACAGAATTAGCAAATGAACTCCGATCGAGTTGATTCTTGAACCATCGAACTTGTTTTTCAGAGACGAATAACTTTTATGTTGAGCACTTTTTGAGAATCGCGTCAGAAGGGCTCCGAAAATGCGATATTCCAGAAGGTTCTTTAGGGGCTAAACTGCAATTATGCGGGGGCCTTTTGATATTTTCCAGGAAAGTATATAAAGCCTTAAGGTTTTGGGAAATAGAAAATATGGCAAACCTTTCTCTCTTCCTCCACCAGCACCCCGTTCGCCCTTGGACGTGAAGCTCTCACCGGCGGCAACTCCGGCCACTTCAAGCCGGCGCACCGGTGCCGATCCAACCCCCCAGTGACGGCGAGTAAGTTGGTGGCGAGCGGTGGCCGTAAAAATGCCGGCAACGGCGATGGTGAAGGGATATTTAGACGTGAGATGCGTTTCATGGATCCGGCTCATCGGTTCATTTTACGACCTGAGCCACCTACCAAATCAAAGCCCTCAACGAGTACTACGAGTGTACGGAGTCGATTTCACCGAACAGTGGCCGATTGCATACGAAATAAGGAAGAAAACGGTGGATAAATAGTAACCAATGATGAACAATAACTCCGATGGAAATTCTGATCGCACTAGCGCGTTCGTATGGTCGATGGGAGTCTGAATATGACCTCAGAATTTCGGTACGACTCTCTATTTAGATTTTGTTATTTTAAAGTATATCGATTTATATTTGGATGTTTCCAGTAGTTCCGTAGTGTAGCGAATTAGCATAAAATGAATTGGATATGTTTTTAATTTGTTAAAATGATAAATGTGGTAGAATCCGGGGAGAAATGGATTAGATTTGATCGATCCGATTGTATTAGCGAGTTTTTGATAAAACAGAGTTTCTCGCGTGGCTGAGCGTAGATGGTCGTAATCATGGTTAAGATATAGATATAGTATTGCGAGGGTAATTGAGTAATTCTGGATTAGTTCGGAGGGTTTGAGACCCTTCCGTAGCATTTGCGGAAACTTTTCCGCAAGTTTTACCGCAAACGCGTAAAGTGAGAATCTAAGGTATGTAGTTAGTTCAGAATAGTATAGAAAGACATATTAGAGTAATGAAACTTAAACCGTAGAGTCGGTGAGGATTTGAGTATTCCGAGAAAATCTGTAGTTTATTATAGATGAGTAGAAAGCTCCGCAAATAGCGGTTTTGACAGATGTTGTGATTTATTTTGACAGATCGGACCGGGATTAGGAGGGTACGCCTAGCCAGGTAAGTATCTCATGCTGTAAACCCCTGATAAAATTTAGTAATATTTGAAACTTAGCAATATAATAAAGTTGTTTATAAGTATACACATGAAACATAAATATATTTTCATAGACATACGTATATATAAAGAAGAATGTAGAAGAAATAAGCAGACGTATGGGTAAAGATAAGCATGAGCATACGAAAGTAAAGAGTTGCATATTTAGGTTTAAACCAGTGTGTTTATATGTATATAGATAGGTGAAGTATATGAATGATGTTATGTTTATGATTATAATTAAATAAGACTTGGGTATGGGGGATGTAGAAACTACACCCTAGGGAATGGGATTAAAGTTGTAAATGAGATAAACATATATGAACTAGAGATATGAATGAAAGTTTTTAATTTATGAATTATTAAGAATATTAGTATGCATGAGTAGTATATGCATGGCATGTGAATATATGTAAGTTCATGACATGAGATGCTTGAGTACTAGTTGATAGTTAGAAAATGGCAAATAAGTTTAAGAACTAAGAAATTGAAACTTGTATACGTTTGAAGTTTGATATAGTAGAAGAGCTTCGATTGTGTGTGTATGAATATAAATTATGCATTGTATTGTTTGTGAGCCACCAGTAAGGTAAGTTATAGAGGTAAGCTAAGTTATGATGGTTTGAATGTGTGTAAGTATACTGAGAATAGTATAAACATATAGAATGTGAGATGATTCGAGACATAGGCATAAAAGGAATAGAATGCATAGTTCATTACTTTGTGCATACGCAAAAACACGTACATGATCATATCCATATACATACATGATGAAACGAGAAAGGTTTTGAAATTTAAAGGTTTTATAGAAAAGTAACAGTGATTTTTAAAAGAAATGTTCTTAGAAAAGTTTATTCAGTTTTGAGCAGAAGTATTGACCCATTTGAAAAAGATATAAGGAAAACATGACTCTTAAGCATCTAGGTATGATGCTTTGTTTCAATCCCATGCAACATTACTTCAAAGTCAATCTACTTCTATTAAAGCACTAGAGAATCAAATTGGACAACTGGCCAATGCTCAGAGATACAGACAGCCAGGAAATCTTCCCAGTAACACAGAACCAAATCCAAAGAATATTGGAAGGAGCAATGTCATGCCATCATTTTAAAAAGCGGTACTAAAATCAATAAAAATTTTAGAGTCAAGGCAAAGCTGTGAAGCAGTTCCACCGTTAGAGGAAAAAGAAGCAAAGGAAAAATATCAAAAAATGATCACTCTACCTCCACCTTTTCCACAGCGTCTCCGGCAGAATAAAGTAGACAAGCAGTTTTCTCGATTCCTATAGATCTTCAAAAAGCTGCATATCAACATTCCATTTGCAGAAGCTTTGGAAAAAATGCCCAGCTATGTCAAATTCATGAAAGACATTCTTTCACAAAAACAGAGATGGGGAGATTACGAGACAGTAGTATTATTAGAAGAATGATGCGCTATCATCCAGAGGAAGCTTCCCCCAAAGTTGAAAGATCTGGGTAGTTTCATTGTTCCTTGTACCATAGGAGAACATGACTTCGGTAAGGCTTTATGTGACTTAGGTGTAACTGTTAACTTAACGTCTTTTTCTATTTATAAGAAACTGCAGATTGGAGAAGAAACAATGCCTACCTCAATCTCTCTACAACTTTTTGATAGAACGCTCGTATTTCTGAAAGGTGTAGTTGAAGATGTGCTGGTCAAGCAGATTTTATTGTCATTGATATGGAGGAAGATGAAGATGTGCCAATCATCCTCGGGAGACCATCTTGGCTACTGGTCGAACCATTATTGATGTACAGAAAGGAGAACTAACCATGAGGGTACAAGACCAAGAAGTAACATTCAATGTTTTCAAAGCCATGAATTTCCCAGATGATGAAAAGAATGAGGAATGTTTCAGACTTGATGTGATAAATAGTACCATCCAGAACTCCAATGCAATGCAAAGTTCTACTGACAAACTTAAATCATGTCAATTGCCTATGGAGCCAGAAGATAAAATGTACTGCGCTCTGAAGAACCATATTCTTACACTACAAGCAACAGAAATGGAACAGTTCCACCAATTCAACGAATTGGAGGAATTTCACATACAGCGTTTTGAGAATGCCAAATTGTACAAAGAAAATACCAAGAAGATAGATGATGAGAAGTTAGTGTGCATACAACTGGAACCAGGGCAGAGGGTACTGTTAAAGAAGTCAAGCTTGAAACTCTTACCATGGAAGCCAAAATCATGGTGGTCAGGTCCATTTTTAATCACCAAGGTTTTACCAGATAGATCCGTTGAGTTACATGATCCCGACTCCAACAAAACATTCAAGGTTAAAAACAAGTGTGTCAAGCACTACTGGGGAGAATCAATTGAGAGATAAAAATAAAGTATCACGCTTTCAGATCCAGCCTAATGTTCGAGCAGTCATGTCTAGCTGACGACGTTAAACTTAGCGCTGGCTGGGAGGCAACCCATACAATTTGTGTATATATTCAGATTTGGTGTTTTTTAATTTTGTGTGTTTATTTTTTGCAGGTTAAATCATTTCAGGATGGAACAAGTTCTCACAAAACTTCACAAGCAATTTCCTTCTCTCCCTCAAAACTCTCTGATGAAAGTTTACAAAGCTCACTTGGAACGGAGGAGACTGTTGATGATCAAAGGTATTCCTACTGACATTTGTTGGCTTATGAAGCACGGGTCCGATTGACAGGTGAGTCTTCTGACTTTTTATTTCACATCTGTTTGGTTTAGGAACAAGCACCTATGCTAAAAATAGAAGAGCTAAAATAATGGGTGTTTATTATAAATGTGCTTGTATGACATGTAATACTCGTTGTCATTATTTGGGAATGGTTTATGATAACCGTGAAGATAAGATTAATTTCATTAGGGATGACTTGAGTAAGGAGTCTTTGGATGACATATCTAAAACTCTTGATACGCATCCCAGTGGATATGTATATCATGAAATTTTCAAGTTGTATACACAATTCCAAAAAGAAAAACAACAGTTAAGTCTCGGGAATCTGACTAAAAAAGATCATGTTAGCCAATTTAAATGAAAATTGGATGGGAAGCTTGTCCCTGACGCATAAACGTCAATTAAGCGGCTACTTTTCTTGTAAATATTATATCTCTTTGTCTTTTCCTAATAATTATGATTTGTTTTGTTGTTTTCTTTTATTTTCTTCGACAGGATCTATACGTTTTGATCTTTCATTATTTATTTTAGTGTTTAACTAATAATTATCATTTGGCAGGTACCAGTACTATTATTTTTACTCACCCTTTTCAGGTGTTATAAATACAACTCATCATTGCACTTTTGAAGGCATCCAGAAAAAAATAGAAGCTACATCAAAAAGACGAGTTGAAAATATCTGTGTGTTTTGCGGTACTAGTGTCGGTACTAAGCCACAATATGCAGCAGCTGTTGGTGTTTCTAAAACATATCCCAAGATCATATAAGCATGAAATAAGAATGAATAATGAAGAAGAGTGGCGGAAACAAAGAGTGGCGGAAACACACTTACATCGATCGATTTGTGGATCCGTTGAGCAAAAAATTTTTTTCCCTCCAACCAGTCCAAGATTCGGCCAAGAGGAAATGTGAAGCTCCAAGCTTAGTTCTTTGAATCCAAGCTCCTTGAGTTGGTTTCCCTATCACCTCTTTGTGATTCCTTGAAGGTGCTAGCCTATAGTGATTATTTGTAACAAAAATCACACCTTTTACTTCACACTTTTGGGAAAGAAATGAAGAATTTTTAGAGGTAATGCAATTCACTGCATTCTGCGATATGAAGGAGAGAGGAAAGCGATGACTTTGATTTCTAAAATCAAATATATTTGTTTTAAAACAATTAATAAAACATATACCAAAATATAGATTTGGTATATGACAACATGTCTTCACCTTTTTCAAGTTTGGAGTGTTTTACACTCTTCACTAACAACCTGACCTAAACACATCAAACAATGACATGTGATGTGATGGTTGATGTGACATGTGGGCCCCACTCGATTCCGAATATGAGTGGGCCCGCAAACACTCCCGGGCTCAGGTTCGCTAATTTCGAATTAACAAACTTTCATCGCGACGTTATTTAAATCAAATTTAATTAAATAATTATGCCTAGCAAAATTACTATTCACGTCGCTAACGAATTAATTCTAAATTAACTCGTTTGCCCGAATTAAAATCTAATTTTAATTTCGCGTCGAAATCTAATTCTGAATAATATATCGAATATATTATTTTAATGATTAATTCCAAATTAATCTTTCTCTCTCTTCAAATAGTACTTTATCCAAGATAAAGTCTCTCCGTAATTAATCTCAGATTAATTAAGTTCGAATCAAATGTCATTGGTGAATCTTCGGGAAACGACCCAAGAGATCTCCGGATATGTTGGCAGTAAATACGGTCATCGGACTATCCGAACATGTACGTACCTCATACTACATTTTTACCGATTTACGAGACAAGGTTGGATTCTAGCAAAGCGCCATGTCTACCCAATTCTCCAGAAATATTCTTACTGGAATATACGATCTTTATCAGGCGTAGTATACCGTAGTATTACGATCCAGCATCAGATGTCACGTGCAAGGCCTGGGCTGGAATAGTGTCTGCCCCGTACGAAGCACATATCGGATATCAAGCAACTAGTCTCTTTGAATCGGATAATCATGACCTTGTCATATTATCCCGATGGTTGCAACACTATAGAGAACCAGTTCTGAATCCCTGCGTGATCATCAACTCCATATGTCTGAAGTGATACTTCTGTCTTGACATCACATCCAATACACTACGATTCCCAATGAACCCAGCAGAGGCGTACACAGAACCTGTTAAAGCCCTGGACAACCAAAACCAAAGTTGACCGATTATCGTAAGTACTAGCGATGCAAGTCTCAGGTTAAGACAAAATACACCTACCCTGAAGCGGACTCCCATAGACACATATATATACTACCAATGGGATTCTGCGGGGTCTATCCAGAGCGAAGCTGTTTTCCGTACCATCGGTAAAACACAACCTCCTATCGCACTTGCATAAGTATCCTATACTTAAACATATGAGAACTATGTCGTTATGCCTTCACAACGCGCACAAGTGCAATACTAGTCTATTCCGCATTATCGATGTCTAGTCTCGATAATACTACGACTAAGGATATTTAATGATTAAACCTTTATTGATTGATACTATCTCATATCATCTCAATCCGGAACTAATCATATGGACTTTTACCATTTATATATATCAAAGTAAATGAATCACAAATCGGTAAAAGGAAATTTCATTATTACATAGTAAATTTTGTACAAAAAAACACAATGTCTTTTACAAACAGTGACGCTATGGGTCATAACTGTCCAACAGCAGCAGCATAGGAATTGGGTCGAGTCTGATCTGAAAGGAATATGCACTTAGTATATGGTGGTGGCAATCTTGGACTAATGGGGATCGTTTCAAAGGCCGTATAGGATGGAGGCAGTCAAGTTCTGGGAATCATCCCAAAACCCTTGGCGGAGGCAAATCTGATATGGTCATCAAACGGAGAAGAACTAATTGTGATAGGTATGTCTGAACGACTGGTTGAGATGATTAACCATGCTGATGCTTTTATTACTTTGCCAGGTGGCTTGGGTACATTGGAGGAAATTTTTACAATACTATCTTGGGCAAACTTTAACATACACTAGAAACCAATTGGATTATTCGATTATTCAACACTGATGGATTTTATTATTTTCTTTGTGTGTTTCTTGATGATGCCCGGAGAAATGGGTTCGTGTCAAAACTTTTAAAAGAACTCCTCTTTACCGCCATAACTGTCCCAGATTTAATTGACCAAATCTTAGCCTTTGAACCACAAATTAACTCTATCATGTCCAAGATAAAATAGTCCGATGATGATCGTGGTAAGAAGTGTCGGATAAATCTGGATTTTAACCATTAATTTTTCCATTTTAGATGTAGAATTTCAGCTAACCAGGTACGATTTTCTAAACTCTTCTTCTACTGTTTAAGACATTGGCGACAATGTCTCATTTAGGTTTTGGGGGAAGGGATTACTTAATTTGTATCTAGTATTGTTTTGTTTTAGTAAAAACTTTTCGCAAAATTCAAAAAAAAAAATTGAAAATTTTTACAAAAATATTTTGCGTTTTTTTTTTTTTTTAAATTTGATTAATCAGGTGAAATTGGTGTGAGATAGCAGTGTAAGGAATTTCCACTCCTGAGACGTATCTCAACCTATTTCGGAATAATTTAATTTTTATTTATTTCTTTTGAATTATTTAATTTATGAATTCTCCATAAAACTGACTAAAATGGATCTTCATATGCTCAGTTGACAGGTATTATCAACTTGCATGGTAACATACGGACATGAGAAGTAATTGACGAGTTATAATATTCAGTGCTCTTGTTTAATTGGAGGAAACGTCTAAAAAAGTGATGGGAGAAAAAAATAAAAATAAAAACATCTGATATCCGAGTTATTAAGTCCGTATGGGTGTCTTAACACCTAGTTCTCTTAAGCCAACAGGTTTGGGAGTCATTGACCTAAAGCTCGCTATATGGATCAAAGGTGTTGCAAAAATATATATATCTGAAGTCTGAGTAATTAAGTCCGTATGGGTATCTTAACACCTAGTGCCATAAAGCCAACTGGTTTGAGAGTCACTGACCCAAAGCTCGCTACATAGATGGAAGATATTGTATATAAATAAAAAAATTAAAAAATAAAAAAAATCAGAAAAAATATTTCATTGCTAAAAAAATGTGTGAATTCTGATATTACTTTAGGACAAAAATATTACTATCTTTTCAACTACGCTTGTGACTATTATGGGCATAATGACTTGATTAATATCTTGTTCACTGTGTGTATGAAAAATGGTAAAAATAATCGGAGAATTTACTAATTCGGTAATTTAAAAAGAAACAAAACAACTATTACCTTGGATAACAAGTTTCACATGTTTAGTCCCTAACTTCTTTATTCTCTTTTCTCTTGTCTTTTTTATTTTGCGTGCATTAATTTTACTATCCTTTTACTTATATCAAACATTTGTGGGTATCATTACTGTAAGCCATCACGAGACTACAACTCGTCCACTAGGGACACCTAGAGGTTTAAAGGCTTGTTGCATATGCTAAATACAACCGTGATCCCTACGAAAGTGGCTTAGTTTAATTTTAATTATTTCTTGTATTTTATTTTGTTGTTTTGCTCGAGGACTAGTAAAATGTTAGGTTCGGGAGTGTGATGAGCGGAAAATATATCAATATTTATCGTCCCTTTTACCTAATATTTTATTTATTTTCTCGGGTTTGATGAACGTTTTGATGTGTTTTGAAGATAAATAAAGTATCGGGACTTAATAGAATCAACTCGGGGCTAAAACGATGAAACTTGGAGCAAAAAATGGCGAAAATAAAAAATTACTATACGCGTCACGAAGTGCAGTCCTAAATTCCAATTTTGCGCAAGATTGGTATTTTGGCCATAATATTTTACTCAGATATCATATTGAGCTGATTCAAGTTCCAGATTAAAGAAGACTAAAATACAACTTTGAAGAACAAAATAATTTCAAATTCTCAAGATTACATGACAAAAATTGATGAAATATCCGTAAGTGTGTAATGTGTAATTATTAAAGTCATTTTCAAAGCAAGAAAATAAATAAATAAAAATAATCAAACTTCCACCAAACTGTTGGACAATTATAACCCATAGCATCACTATTTGTATCGAACATGGTGTTGTTGTACAAATTAACTATGTGACAAAGGAAATTGCTCTTTTATCATTTGTAATTGGATTACCGGGATATATAAATGATAAAAGGTCCTTATGATTAGTTCCGGATTGAGATGATATGAGACAGTATCAATCCACGAATGTTTAATCATTAAATAATCCATAGTCGTAGTATTATCGAGATTGGACATCGATAATACGGAATAGACTAGTATTACACTTGTGCGTGTTGTGGGAGCATAATGGCATAGTTCTCATATATTTAAGTATTGGATACTTATGCAAGTGTGATAGGAGGTTATGTTTACCGATGGTACGGAAACAGCTTCGCTCTGGATAGACCCATCGGAAGTCCATTGGTAGTATGATTATGTGTCTATGGAAGTCCGAATCAGGGTAGGTGTATTTGGTCTTAACCTGAGAGTTGCATCGCTAATACTTGCGACAATCAATATACTTTGGTTTTAGTCGTCCATGGCTTTAACAGGTTCTGTGTACGCCTCTTCTGGGTATATTGAGAATCATAGTGTATTGGGTGTGATGTCAAGATGGAAGTATCACTCTAGTCATATGGAGATGATGATCACGTATGATAAGGAACTGGTACTCTTGTATGCTGCAGCTATCGGGATAATTTGACTAGGTCATGTTTATCCGATTATAGAGACTAGTTACCAGAGATCCGATATGTGCTTTGTATGAGGCAGACACAATTCCAGCCCCAGGCCTAGCATGTGACATCCGATACTAGATCCTAATACGCAATACTACGTATACTACGCCTGACAAAGATTAAATATTCCTTTAAGAATATTTCTGGAAAATTGGGTAGGCACGGTGTTTTGCTAGAAGCCAACCATATCTCGTAAATCAGTAAAACATAGTACGAGATACATACGTGATCGGATAGTCCGACGACCGGATTTACTGCCAATATATCCAGGGATCTCATGGGTCGCTTCTTGAAGATTCATCAATGACGTATGACTCGAACATTATTAATATGAGATTAATTAGTAGTGAGAGAAAATTAATATAGGATTAATTACGGAGATATTTTATATGGGATAAAATACTATTTGAAGAGTGAAAACGATTAATTTAGAATTAATCGATAAACTAATATATTCGATATATTAAACGAAATTAGATTTCAACGCGGAATTAAAATTAGATTTTAATTCGGGCGAACGAGTTAATTTAGAATTAATTCGCTAGCGAAGTGAATAGTAATTTTGCTAGGCATAATTATTTAATTAAATTTGATTTAATTACGTCGTAACGGAAAATTCGTTAATTCAGAATTAGCGAACCAGAGCCCAGGAGTGTTTGCGGGTCCACTCGTATTTCGAATCAAGTGGGGCCCATAAGTCACATCACGCGTCACATCATTAGTCATTCTTGTGATGGAAGTCACATCAACTTAAGTGATGTGATGCATGTCACTTTGGTGATTGATGGAAGTAGTTGAAGACTTTAAAGTCTTGTTCCAAAATTTTGAATTTGGAAATTGATATTTGTTTTTGGAATAACAAATACACAATAAAAAAAATTCTTCTTCTCCTCTCTCCCTCACACGGCAATGTGCCATTGTCTCTCCTTCTCCATTTTCTCTCGTGGCCGAGAGTCACAAAGGGATTTGGAATTTTTGTAGCAAAAATTCCACAAGCTAGCACTTACTATGAATCTTACAAAGGTGATAGGGAAACCCATCCATGAGCGTGGAATCTATTCTCAAAGCTTGGAGCTTGAAGATCATCCATGGAGAGCTTGGCCGAGAATCTCATGAAGAAATTTTTGTGTTCATCGCATCCAAAAGCCGATCAAAGTGAGTATTTCCGCAACTTTACTTTATTTTATTCGCATTTTTCATCGCTTAATTAGATCATGGTTTGACCTAGAAAACCCAACAATGGTGTCAGAGCCATGATTAAGTATGAAATTGGAATTATGGTTCTTATCTTTAAATTTGGGTAAAATTGATTTGAGCATGTTTTGATGAAATTATTTGATTGAGTATGCTTGAATGATGATAACTTAGAGTTATGCATGATCAATTTGATGAAAATTGAATTGGATTATTTTTTCCCCAATTTTTGGCCTAGCCGAAAGTTTGAAGTGCCCTAAAGTCATGGTGATTTTTGCTTTTTGATCATTGGATGAGTTGAAAGACTTGGGATAAATTGATTTAGGATCTAATTGGATTAAAATCGAAATCGGATTTAAAATTCCTAAATTTTCGTGAGCTTCAAAGCATGAGTGGGATTGATTTTGCTTCAATTAAGTTGGACATGAATTGATAATTAGAAAGCATAATTAATTATGTAAATTGGTATTTTGGAAATGTTGATTTAAGTAGTTAATTATGGCTAATACACTTTAGTTAATTGAATTGTGAAATTTGGAATTTTAGAATTTAATTAGTTGGGCTAAATTTGGAATTGGGCTTATAAAGTTGTATTTGGGCTTAATGGGCTTGGTTGGGCCAAGTTTGGTTTAGGAGAATTGGTTGGATCCTATTGGGCCTAAAACCATTTCTGCAAAGTCCAAATATGACGAATGGGCCTTTTATGTTTAATTGGGCCTAATGGGCCGAAATTGATTTTTGGCAAATGGTGATTCCTTATTGGGCTTTGGTTGCCAAAGTCCATGCCTTATAAATTAATTAAAAGCCATTGGACTTTAATTAAATTAAACGACATTGGATGTTAATTGGGTTTTGAGATCTGTTAAGATTAGATTTAGAATCTAAGTGGCAAAGGCTCATTATTAAAGTGTAATTATTTAATTTAGAATTAAATATGAATTAGTATTGAATACGAATTAAATTGGATTTAATATTGTAGTTCGATATAATTCAAGAATTTGTACTTTGAGTACTTATTCTTAAAACGAGTTCGACTTGCATAAATCAAATCGTTGTTTGAACATTGGATGATCTCTAATCAAAGATTAATTAATTGGATTAGATTGATTGATAACATGATTTGTGTGAATACATGGATGTGATGTATGAATAATGCATATCGGATGGAAATTAGATGGGTGAGGGCAATTTTAGAAATTGTTGTAATAAATTTAGAATTTATTAAATTGGACCTGGGTGTCCAGCCTATTACCTCTAGAAACTCTGTGTATTTCTCTTCGAACCTATTCCCCTCAATGTAAATGAGGTTTCTTTAGAAGTGTTATGTAATTGGGTAGAAGTAAGAATAATGCTAGCGGGAGAGAGGAAATGGAGAGATTTATTCTAGGAACAAAATATTTTAAATATCCATCCGCATATCATTATTAATTTATTTATCGCTCCTTATTATGCTTTTAGAATTCATGTTTAAGGGTGTATGATGAGACTTAATCAAAGAAAATTAATTAGTTGCCAATTACACGAAAAACCCTCAAAAAATATTAAGCGATTTCCTTCCATTGAGTGATTCTTTCTCAAAATCCAAGATTGGCACTGGTTTGTTGGCCAAAGTCAAGACTTTTGTCCATCGCGGATGTGTTTGAATCATGAAGGCTTTGTTCCATATCGTATGTCTTGTCCAAGTTGTGATTTTTGGCCAAAGTCAAGATCACTTCTTGTCCATCGACATCGATTACGAAGCTTTCCAAAGTCAATGGGTCACGCTTAACTAAAATCATTAAGCTTGTTGTGCCAAAGCCAAGGCTTAGTTGATTTAGAGAAAAAAGGTTAGGAAAATATATTGGATATATTGGCATATATATTGTATATATGTTTCGGACTTGGTTGTCCACCTACTGGATCTAGGAATTAGATGAGATCCAATTGATCTTAGAGATCTACCTAGTTAAGTTTCATAAAATTTGTTGGCCAAAGTCAAGATTGTGTATTATTTAACGGGATCCTAGCCCACTAGGAAACTAGGTTTCCCGAGTACTCCACAGAGGGTTAGAGGCTCACCGAAAAATAGTGGGAGACAAGTATTAAATTTGCAATTTCGTTTAGATACTTGCCAAAACGCGCTCATTTCATTTTTCGTCAAAATTTATATATATATATATTAGTTGGACTAATATTTAAATGTTGTTTTAATTCAACAGTTGGACTATATTCAAACTACTTCAATTTATAGTTGATTATATAATTAGATTATAGTAATCAATATTTTTGAATTTAACCAAATTAAAATTATAATTGATTATATAGTTAGACTATAGTAATCATTATATTAAATAGTACCCAAAATCATTAATTGGATAATTATACTATAGCAATCAAGATAACTGAAAGATTAGCGTTTAGAATATAATCCTGGGTGAAAATGTCATCAAACGGCTTTAATTTTCAGATTGGGAATAGTACCTCTGGATAGTCCTGAGAACTGAGAAGTTACTCTATTTGATAGAGCAACCTCTCGAGCCTAAGCCAGGAGTTGAGTAAATAGTAGAGCATGATCTTTAGAAGATTCATGTGATGATAAATTTAATGCTCAATCTGTTATGCTTGCCGCAAAGACTCCTTAATTTCTTTGTCAGAACTAAGGATTAGATCCTTATAGTATAATATTGAAATTGAAGGATCTTCATAGATATATACATAGATCTTAGAAGTACTAATTGCAATAGAAAACTCTTGGAGAGTTAATGGCTATGCTCAATGAGACAAAGCCAGAGTTTGCAAAAAAGGCAAGAAGCGCAAGGCTCATTTTACTTCGACATCCCAAATGGCCAAGGCTTGGTCGAAGGCTTCTGAGGTGTTGAAAAGGGCAAAGGCAAAATCGTCACCATCTTCTAGGAAGACATAGGACATATCCCAAGATGTCTACCTAAAACTGTGGCAAACAGGGTCACTGGAAGCGTGACTGCCATAAGGACTAGGCAGACATGAAGGAATTCAAGAGGGGCATGGCTCCGGCTTCAAATATGTTTGTCATAAACATATTCACTACTAGTTTCAAAATTGGATTTTTAATACTATATGTGATACATAAATATGAACTGATGGGAAGAATCTGCTCATTAGCAGGATACTGACTTTAGATGAGATCGCTCTGCGAGTCGGAAACGGGACGAGAGTTGCTGTTTTAACCGTAGAAACCTTAATTTTGGAACTACCCTTGGGGCATGTACTTAAATTATCAAACTGTTACAATGTACCTAGTTTGACTAGAAACATTATCTCTATATCTAAGTATAACTCGTTGCGAGTATACCTTTATATTCTAGAACACTAAAGTGTTTTATTTTATAAAGATGGTATTGAGATAAGCACATTGGATGTAAATAACAGTATTTATATTTTGAATATAAACGAATCTCAAACATATAAAGTGACAAACAAATAGCTCAAACTGATTTAATCAGATAAGACTTATTTGTGGCATTGTTGTCTGGGACACATTAAACAAGATTCGTATATCCATACTTTTGAAGAGTGGGTACTAGGACGGATTTGATTCTAATCAAATGATGTCTATGAATCTAGTTTATTAGGCAAAGTGCCTAAAATACCTTTTACTTGGTAAAAGTGTAAGTACCACCGATCTGTTAACCCTCGTTCATAGTGACGTAAGTGGGCCCATATATAGCTAGGCTAGAGGTGGATTTGAATACTTTGTAACCTTTACGGATGCAGCATCGAGTTATGGTTATGTGTTTCTTTTGAAACATAAATCGAAAAATTTTGAGTAAATCAAAGAGTTTCGACACGAAGTAGTTAGACAGACCGGCTAAAGTATTAAACTGTCACGGTTAGACCGTGATAGAATATACTTAAGCAATATGTTTCTTGACTAATTGAAAGGGTATAGTATTTTTTCATAGTAGACTCTTCCTGAAACACCTCAATCCTGATGGTGTGTCCGAACCGAGAAATCGAATTTTGTTGGACATGATAAGGTTAATCATGAGTCGCTCTGAGTTACCATTTTCCTTCAAGGGATACGCATTAAACAGTGCAATATTTATTTTGAATAAGGTTCCATGAGAATCTGTTACACATACTTCATATTAGATATGAACAAGAAAGAAACCGGACTTTCTCATTCCTAAAGATTTGGGAATGCTGGACAAAAGTTTGGATGATACCAAACTAAAACCCAAATCGGAAAAGTGCCTAATTTGTAGGTTATCCTAGGGAAACCAAAGTATAGTACTTATACATCTCACAAGAGAACAATCTAATTGTTGCTCTCCATGTGGTTTTCCTAAGAGGAATACCTATATGCAGTGGTAAGTGTGAGGAAAGTAAAACTCGATGAAAATCGGAGTAATACTGTTCCAGGCACCGAATCCTCATGGAACATAAATAGTTCATCATAGATGAAACTGTACCATAATCTTCGAATACACAAGAACTGCGTAGTTCGGAGAGAGTCAAAACCAACCTGGGAGGTATGGGTTTCTGATCTCACCTCATAAAGATGTCAATCTTATTGAGGAATACGAACTGACTACGTATGAGGAAGTGATACAAGGTATCGACTACCTATTTATGGCAAAGTGTCATAAAGTCCGAAATGGATTCCATGTATACCAACCATGTTTGAACACTGGTTGATGTACCGGAAGGCATTGTGCCTATTGGTACTAAAAGTCTTCAAGGAAGACAAAACATGGATGGTAACAAACAAACGTACAAAGCTAGACTTGTAGCGAAAAGGTATCGTTATCAACATTGTGTCGATTACGACGAAGCCTTTTACTCGTTGCCATAGTTAAATCCATTTGGATAATGCTTGCTAATGCTGCATGTTTCATATATGAAATATGGCAGTTGAACGTCAAAAATCGCTATCCTTAAATGGAAACCTTTTGGAGGATGTTTACAACATCCTGACGATTTTGTCGTACCTAAACAAGCAAACAAAGTTTGCAACTTAAGTCAATCCGGGATTGAAGCAAGCATTACGTTCTTGGAGCAAGCGTTTTCATGAAATCATAATGGTATATGATTTAATTCAAAACAAATATGAATTCTTGTGTCTATAAGAAGGTTAGTGGGAGAGCACTGACAATAATAGTCCTGTATAATGATTACATATCATTTCTTGGAAATGACATTCCCATAATAAAATCGGTAAAAGCTTGGCTTTCATGAAAATTCTCCGTAGGATACTTGGGAGAAACAACCTTTATTCTAGGAATAAGAATCTACTGGGATAGATCTAAAAGTTATTGGCACTCTCCGAGAACTCGTACATTGAAAGAATTGCACTTGACCTGGTGTCCCATATGCTTTGAGCATATGGAGTCACAATCAGGCCAATCCAAGTGATAGTCATTGGATTGATGTTAAGAACATCCTTAAGTATCTTAGATGAACTAAGGATGCCATCTTAAGCTATGGAGAATGAGAACTTGAAGTGATTGGGTTCACTACTACAAGTTTCCAAAATCGATAATAACGACTGTAAGTCGCAATAAGGGTACTATATAGTTTGAATAACGGAATAGTGAGCTGGAAATCTTCCATGCAAGATATTGTTGCCGAATAAACAACAACTAGCGGAACTTTACTGCAACTGTCGCAGCAAAAGAAGTATTTTGGATCTAAATAATTCTAATTAGATTAGATATAGTTCTGTTAGCAGCTGAGCTGGGCTACAGCACAGGCTAAAGAATTAATGGTCTCATCAACGATCTGACATGTACTTTAACTATTTTCATCTGATTTGTCGGATCATACATCGTGGTGATGTGATGATCGTATAAATCGCATCAAATGATAACCTTGCAAGTCCGCTGATGAAAGCTGTTTCTCAGCAGAAATTTGAGCGACCCGTACATAGTTCAAGTGTAAGACACCTTAGTGATTGGCTATAGGGCAAGTGGGAGATTGTTGGACAATTATAACCCATAGCATCACTATTTGTACAGAACATGGTGTTGTTGTACAAATTAACTATGTGACAAAGGAAATTGCTCTTTTATCATTTGTAATTGGATTACCGGGATATATAAATGATAAAAGGTCCTTATGATTAGTTCCGGATTGAGATGATATAAGACAGTATCAATCCACAAAGGTTTAATCATTAAATAATCCATAGTCGTTGTATTATCGAGATTGGACATCGATAATGCAGAATAGACTAGTATTACACTTGTGCACGTTGTGGGAGCATAACAGCATAGTTCTCATATATTTAAGTATTGGATACTTATGCAAGTGTGATAGGAGGTTGTGTTTCCTCGGAATTCCACTGGTAGTATGACTATGTGTCTATGGAAGTCTGAATCAAGGTAGGTGTATTTGGTCTTAACCTGAGAGTTGCATCGCTAATACTTACGACAATCAATATACTTTGGTTTTGGTCGTCCAGGGCTTTAACAGGTTCTGTGTACGCCTCTTCTGTGTATATGAGAATCGTAGTGTATTGGGTATGATGTCAAGATGGAAGTATCACTCCAGTCATATGGAGATGATGATCACGTAGGATAAGGAACTGGTACTCTTGTATGCTGCAGCTATCGGGATAATATGACTAGGTCATGTTTATCTGATTATAGATACTAGTTACCAGATGTAACATCCCGGATTTTTGGGACCGTTCTAGAGGGTTTCCGAACGGATGTTTTAGTCTCGGAGCATGAGGATGAGGAAGAATAAGAGTTTAAGTGAGGCTATATGAGTTGGAATATTATTTTAGGAATTTTCGTCGCGTTGGAAAATGTGTGGGATCAAAAGTCAGTTACGCGATTTTCGTAAAACGTGTAAAGTTTACAGTTTTGGTCACGAAGGGAGCAAACGAACTCCGATCGAGCTGATTTTTGGACCATTAGATTCTTTTTTCTGAGACGAACAACTTTCGTGTTCAGCACTTTTCGAGAATCGGGCCAGAAGGGCTTCAAAACTATAGATTTCCGAAAATACCCTTATTAGTAGGGGCATATTGGTAATTTCCAGAATAGATATTTTATAATTAAATATTATAATTATTATAATTATTATTATTATATTGTATATACTGATATGATCATAAGCTTATTTATGATGTAATTATGGTATTGCGAGGGTAATTGGGTAATTTTGAATTAGTTCGGAGGGTTCGAGGCCTTCCGTTGCGTTTACGGAAACTTTTCCGCAAGTTCTGCCGCAAATGCGTAAAATGAGAATTTGACCTATCTAGTTAGTTTAGAATAGCAAGTGAGCATGTATTAGAGTAATGAAGTCAGATCGTACTATTTAAATTGTTTCGGGTGTTTCGGGAATGTCCGTAGTTGTTCTAGATAAGTTAGAAGTTCCGCAAATAGCGGTTCTGATAGTTGTTGTGATTTGTCTTGACAGATCGGACCCGGATCGCGGGCACTCGCGTAGCCAGGTAAGTAACTCACGCTTTGGTTACTTAAGAAGTTATCATAGTGCCTAAGTAGTATTATAATAAAGTTATATATAATCATATGTAAGAAACTAATATATATCTATATAATGATGATCGTAGAAGAAGAAGCTAGTGGACTGGTACACAGATATAGATAAGAGCAAGTAGTTGTTATGAGTAGTAGTATAAGTTAAAGATAAATCGAAGTACTTAGAAGCACAGAGAAACATACATAGGTATGGACCGGTATATGTATATATAGATGGAGCATGTGAGTGATGACTTATTCATGAATAGAATTTAGTAAAACCTGGGTATGGGGGGCTGTAGAAAAACTGCACCCTAGGGAATGGGACTAAAGTCATAAATGAAATAATCATATTTGAACTAGTGTTATGAAAGAAAGTTTGTAGGATATGCGTTATATAAGAACATTAGCAATATGAAGATAGATATAAGTGTATAAAGTGATTAAGAACATGAATGAACGGAGTATGCATAACATCATAATATATAAAAAGTTTATGATTTGAGATTTCTGAACCTAAGTTGATAGTTAGTAAATGGCAAAGAATTTAAGAATAAAGGCATTGAAACTTATATGTATTTGGTAGTTGATAATGTATGTTCATGAGACTAAGTTGTGTAATATATTGACCATGAGTCACTGGCAAGGTAAGTTACAAAGGTAAGTTGAATTGTGATGGTTTGGCGTGTGCATATATATATATACAGAGATATGTATGAATGCAAGATGAATTTAGCATGTTTACTTTGAACAAGCATTATGTTGGCGTTAAGCATATGGTGAGTAAGATCATAACTAGAGTAGAAAGAAGCATTAGATTACATATATGCATATTCTCATGTGTGTGTGTTAAGTTTTCATTAGTTGAGCAAACGATAACAGTGTTTTTCAACGATTTCAAATGTTTTAAAGAAAAGATTTCATTGGCTTTTGAAAAGAATCGTGTTTCAGAAAACTTTTTACAGTTTGAGATGCAGATTTTGATTTCATGGTTTTTGGGGCATGAGGTAAAAACTCACCCCAGTATGTAACTTGAGATATAGATCGGAATTGACGGATACTGGATTCGGGATTTGGGATTTGACCCATCCCAGTTGTACAGTTTGGAATTGACGGTTAGACACATGTGTACATGTGGAGGACTGAGGGGACGCTCTCAGATCCTCGAGCAGGACTAGAGGCTACAGGGTCTCGAAATCCTGATTTCAGAGATGTCCAGTTGAGTTATGGTCCTGAGTATCGAACGCACCCAGATGAGTTATGGTCCTGGGTGCAGAGAGACGTCCAGTTGAGTTATGGTCCTGGACGTAGAGTTTTCTTCAGTTTTCAGTTTTCAGATTTTCAGCACACGGTTTTCGGAAACAGTTTTTCAGATTTCGATTTTCAGTTTTCAGAGATGCCGCAGTTGAGTTATGGTCCTGGGCATCAAGTATTCTAAGTTTTTAGTTTTTCAGATCCCCAGTATAAAGTTTTCAGATTTTTAAGATTCAGACTTCATAAATCAGATTTTAAATAAGGTATGCAGTTGTTTTTTTGAAAGGTAAAGTTTTAGAAACAGAGTTTTTAGAAAGGGCTTTTCCAGAAAGAAACTTTGAGATAATGGGTTTTTCAGAAAGAATTCTCAATAGCATCATCTAAAAGCATAACATGTTAAAATTATATATATAGCATACACGTGCATACAAACTAAATATGCTAGTGGTTCATCTGAGAGGCATATAGTTGACATTGAAGCATGGTAGCATGATTATATATAAATATATTTGTGTTTTGATGCATGTGGGTAGCATATATTCATATGGAAGGAATAATTGACAAAATAATAGCTTATGATTATAGGATTTCATATTCACAATTATACGGTTACCTTGTGCATTGCATATGTATATAAGTTAGCATTTGTAATAATCGAGTGCATAGTAGCATGATCTTATAATAATGTAGGTATATCAAAGATGATTACATTGGGTACAGATAGTTGACAGAAATAAAGTTTCAAATAACCCGATTTGATGATATTTCAAGGTAATGGAAGAGAGTAAAGTTATAATAGATAACCGAACCAGATAGTAAATAGTATAGAAACTAACTTGCATTCAATATAGTGCATAAACAGTATGATGGAACTTCTTTTGTAATGAATTAGAATTCGAATGTATTATAAATGTTTAATGGTGTTCAGGAGTTGTCAGCTGGTGATCAGTTAAAGGTACAGTAATTGAGCGACAGGTCTGTGAAATGAATAAGAAATAGTTAATTAATTCAACTTGAATAGTATCTGTAAGATTTCTTACTGAGCCATAATGACTCACATAATTTTCGTTAGTTTTGCAGGGCAGTAGCTGAAGTTTTGAGAAGACATTGAAGACGGTGGATCGCCCCAATTGCAGTCGAGGAAGTCTTTGAGTCCTGGGTCAAGTTGGGTCATCACGACTCCTTGTTGTGTTAATACAATTGTAATTGTATTTCATTTGTGTTAATCATGTAATAGCATAGTTTATTTTGAGTTCTGGCCGGAGGCCAAGTATTTGCATTTGTTCTTTAAGTTCAGGCCTGAGGCCTTGATGTTGTGTTCCGGCCTGAGGCCGAGTTGGTTATGTTTTTGTTGTATTTGGATGCTGGCTACAGGCCAGGTTGCATGATGTTACGAATACATCATGCCGAAATTTTGTTAGATTCAGAGGCTTATGGAGATGGGTTTAGTCTGTCTCCTGCCGGTAGCATCCTGGCCTAGGCGGGATGTTACACCAGAGATTCGATATGTGCTTCGTACGAGGCAGACACAATTCCAGCCTCAGGCCTAGCATGTGACATCCGATACTGGATTATAATACGCAATACTACGTATACTACGCCTGAAAAAGATTAAATATTCCTTTAAGATTATTTCTGGAAAATTGGGTAGGCACAGTGCTTTGCTAGAAGCCAACCATGTCTCATAAATCGGTAAAAATGTAGTACGAGGTACGTACGTGATTGGATAGTCCGACGACCGGATTTACTGCCAACATATCCAGGGATCTCATGGGTCGCTTCCCGAATATTCACCGATGACGTATGACAAGAACATTATTATTCTGAGATTAATTAGTAGTGAGAGAAAATTAATCTAGGATTAATTACGGAAATATTTTATCTGGGATAAAATACTATTTGAAGAGAGAGAATGATTAATTTGGAATTAATCGATAAAATAATATATTCAATATATTAAACGAAATTAGATTTCGACGTGGAATTAAAATTAGATTTTAATTCGGGCGAACGAGTTAATTTAGAATTAATTCGCTAGCGACGTGAATAATAATTTTACTAGTCATAATTATTTAATTAAATTTGATTTAATTACGTCGCAAAAAAAAAATTTGTTAATTCGGAATTAGCGAACCCGAGTCCGGGAGTATTTGCGGGCCCACTCGCATTTCGAATCAAGTGGGGCCCACAAGTCACATCACACGTCACATCATTAGTCATTCTTGTGATGGAAGTCACATCAACTTTAAGTGATGTGATGCATGTCACTTTTGTGATTGATGGAACTAGTTGAAGACTTTAAAGTCTTGTAGCAAAATTTTGAATTTGGAAATTGATATTTGTTTTTGAAATAACAATACACAAAAAAAAAAAAAAAAACTTATTCTTCTCCTCTCCCCTTACACAGCAATGTGCCATTTTCTCTCCTTCTCCATTTTTTCTCATGGCCGAGAGTCACAAAGGGGATTTGGAATTTTTGTACAAAAATTCCACAAGCTAGCACTTACTATGAGTCTTACAAAGGTGATAGGGAAACCCATCCATGAGCATGGAATCTATTCTCAAAGCTTGGAGCTTGAAGATCATCCATGGAGGAGCTTGGCCGAGAATCTCATGAAGAAATTTTTGTGTTCATCGCATCCAAAAGCCGATCAAAGTGAGTATTTTCGCAACTTTACTTTGTTGTTTTCGCACTTTTCTTCGCTTAATTAGATCTTGGTTTGACCTAGAAAACCCAACACAAACATGATAGCAATTAATAATGGATTTAGTGGAACATTTAATAATGGATTTGGTGGTGGCAAAATTTTACCTATAAATACCAAGTCATTTCATTTGTAAATTTCATACTTTCTTCTTTGAAATTAATAAAGAATAACTAAGAGGATTGTATCTTTCTTGTTTATTTACAGCTTTCAGTAATTAATTTCCACTTTTGCACTTTCTTTTCCTTACTTGTAAGTATTACTTTTTGAAATTTACTTTTACACAATGAGGAGGTAACTCCCCCTTCCTGGGGTAAAAGGTAAAGCTTTTATTATTACTATTTAGATTAATCTATCTTAATTATAATATGATAAACCTGACTTAATGAGGATACCGCCATATTGGTCGGTTGGTAATTAATTATAAATTGGTTTTAATCTGACTAAGAATGGATACCGCTTGGTTGGTCAGTTGGTAATTAATTATTAATTTGACTTAATCAGGATACCACCTATATGGCTAGTTGGTAATTATCACTCAAAGTTAATATGTTATATTAAGGGAGATATCTAAAATAGTAGTAATAAAAGTGGACCCTCTAACCCCCAGTATTTTCTTTTATTGTACTTTTACTTTATTTACTTTCAGCAATTTACTTTTCAACAATTTACTTTCAGCAATTTATTTTATTTAAGTTTTTACCAGTCCTAGTTATGTGTCATAACTAAGTTAGTTATCTGGGGTTGTGATGAAGTCCAATATCACTGGTTTATAAGGAGTTAAATTATGATTTGGGTAATATAAAAGTTTATTTATTGAGCCTTAGTCTTAATGCATCTTTTTATGACCATTAATAAGATTGATTTGATAAACGTAAAATGAACTTGGAAAATGGATTTTAGGTTTAAGAACTTAGACTTAATAGCCCACGATCTTCCTTGAGGATAGATAACCCTTTAATAGATTTCCTTACAGAATATGAATATACATGTCCTTCGGGGGTAGCCATAATTGGAACTTAATCTTAATAAATTCAGATAACTTAATTGACATAACTCTAGGACAAAAAGGTGTGAATTCAGATTTTAGGTTTTAGGTTGAGAAGGGAAATGTGTGAATTCTGATATAACTTTAGGACAAAAATATTACTATCTTTTCAACTATGATTGTGACTATTGTGGGCACAATGACTTGATTAATATCTTGTTCTCTGTGTGTATGAAGAATGGTAAAAATAATCAGAGAATTTACTCATTCGGTAATTAGAAAGAAATAAAACAACTATTACCTTGGATAAGAAGTTTCACATGTTTAGTCACTAACTTCTTTATTCTCTTTCTCTTGTCTTTTTCTTTTGTGTGCATTAGTTTTACTATCTTCTTACTTTTATCAAATATTTGTGGGTATCATTACTGTAAGCCCTCACGAGACTACAACTCGTCCATTAGGGACACCTAGGGGTTTAAAGTCTTGTTGCATATGCTAAATGCAACCGTGATCCCTACAAAAGTGGCTTAGTTTAATTTTAATTATTTCTTGTATTTTATTTTGTTGTTTTGCTCAATGACTAGCAAAATGTTAGGTTCGGGGGTGTGATAAGCAGAAAATATCTCAATATTTATCGCCCCTTTTACCTAATATTTTATTTAGTTTCTCGGGTTTGATGAACGTTTTGATGTGTTTTGTAGATAAATAAAGTATCAGGACTTAATGAAATCAACTCGGGGCTAAAATGATGAAATCTGGAGCAAAAAATGGTGAAAACAAAAATTTACTATACGAGTCACGAAGTGCAGTCCTAAATTTTAATTTTGCGCAAGTTTGGTATTTTGGCCATAACATTTTACTTCGATATCAGATTGAACTGATTCAAGTTCCAAATTAAAGAAGACTCAATGATCTACAATTTTGAAGACAAAATAATTTCCAATTCGGAAGATTTCATGACTGAAATTGATGAAACATCCGGAAGTATGTTATGTGTAATTATTAAAGTCATTTTCAAAGTAAAAAAAAAAAAATAAAAATAGTTAATTAATTATTGAGCCAAAATAATATTTTATTTAACGGACCTTAATTTAGTGGACTAGCACCCTAATTAATTAAGTCCTAATATAGATTAAATAAGGAAGTCTTATTTAATTACGTTTCCTAGTTCAATTTAGAAAAAAGAATTATAAAAGAGACCTATTTTATTTGGAGAGATCTTGGATTGTTCTTGTTGAATTGAGATACAAACAAGGCAAACCTTATACTATATATATGTAGTGGCCTTGTTTTGTTTCAATTTTATTCTATTGATTATTTCAGGGAAAATCTGTTTCTTTTGATCTTCAATCTTAATTTCAGCCATCCAAGAAAGACAAACTAGTTTTTTATTTGTTCTCAAAATGGAAGTAATTTGTACTCAAAATGGGAGCAATTTATTCATAAATGGAATATAGTGTGCCAACTAGAGGTGCAACATTTGGTGCACTATAACAAGGGAAAAAGCGAGGAAGAAAATTTCAAGAAAGGGTCAAGTAAGAAAAAATACAATCAGGTAAATTTTATTAATTGATGAATTTATTTATATTGGTAAATAAATATTAATTGCATGCTTGATCAAATTAGTTATGATTAGTTTTATTAGCACAATTTATTTAACATCAAGAATGATATAACCACGATCAGCAAAGTGATTTTGGAATAAAAATTAAATTCCAATCATATGGATGCTTCCTGTAACATCGTAGATTTTCAGGACTGTTCTAGAAGATTCGCGGACCGATGTTATAGTCTCGGAGCATGATGATAATGAAGAATAAGAGTTCAAGTGATGTTATATGGGTTGGAATAATAGATTATGAATTTTTGTCGCGTCGAAAAAAGCGTGGGAAAAAGGTTAGTTGCGCGATTTTCGTAAAACATGTAAAGTTTACAGTTTTGGTCATAAAATTAGCAAACGAACTCCGATCGAGTTGATTCTTGAACCATTGAACTCGTTTTTCGAGACGAACAACTTTTGTGTGGAGCACTTTTCGAGAATCACGTCAGAAGGGCTCTGAAAATATGAAATTCTAAAAAGTTCCATGATATTGGCTAAAAAGTGAATTCGCGGGGACTCATTTGATATTTTCCTAGCTAATATATAAAGCCTCAAGGTTTTCAAAAATAGCAAAATTGGCAAAACCAAACCAAACCCCTCACATGCCCCCCACGCCCAATTCATGATCATTCGTTCGTTGGTCGCGCCGGTGGCCTACTGGCCACCACCGGCCGGCGCGACCGTCCATAGTGAAGCGCCCAGCCACCGAGCGTCCAATGGTGGTCGGAGGTGACACTACAACGCCAGAGAACGGCGACAGAAAGAGAGAGAAGGCGCGACTTGGTTATCCCGATCCCGGCTCGTCGGTTCATTTCACTGCCCGAGCCACCAACCGAATCGAAGCCCTCGGAGAGTACTACGAGTATGAGAAGTTAATTTTTCCGAACAGCGGCCGGTTGCACACGAAATGAGAAAGAAAGCGGCTCTTGAATAGTAGACCCATGATGAACAGTAGCTCCGATCGGAATTCCATCGACACAAGCGCGTTCGTATGGCCGTTAGGAGTCTAAATATGACCTCGGAAATTCGGTACGACCCTCCTCTTAGAATTTATTATTTTAAAGTTTACAGTTTTATATTCGGATGTTTCCAGTAGTTTCGTAGTGTGAAGAATTAGCATGAAATGAATTGAATATGATTTAATATGTTAAAACGATAAATGTGGTAGAATCTGAGGAGAAACGGAACAGATCAGATCGATCCGATAGAGTTAGCGAGTTTCCGATAAAATGGAGTTTCTCTCACGACTGAGCGTAGATGATCGTAATCATGAAGATGATATAAATTTGATATTACGAGGGTAATTAAGTAATTCCGGATTAGTTCGGAGGGTTCGAGACCCTTTCGTAGCATTTGCGGAAATGTTTCCGCAAGTTTTGCCGCAAACTCGTAAAAGGAGAATTTGGACCGTCTAGCTAAGTTTAAAACAGTATATGAGCATATATTAGAGTAATGAAGCTTGAATCGTAGAATCAGAGAGGTTTCATGTATTCCGAAAAGGTCCAGAAGTTTTTATAGATGAGTTGAAAGTTCTACAAATAGCGGTTCTGACCATGAGTTCTCTTATTTTGACAGATCGGGTCCAGGTTCGGAGTGTCTGCGAAACCAGGTAAGCAACTCATGCTTTGAATATTTAAGAAATTTAGATTAGTAATATAATAAAGTTGTATATAGTTATATGTAAGAAACCTATATATATATATATATATATAAAAAGATGAATGTAGAAGAAGTAAGGAGATGTATGAGCAAAAGATAAGCATGATTCTATAAAAGCAAATAGATACATATGTAGGTATAAACCGAGGTGTGTGTGTGTGTGTATGTGTATATATATATATATACACGTAGATAGAGCTTACGAATAACATAATATTTATGAATATAATATATTGAGACTTGGGTTTGGGGGTTGTAGAAACTACACCCTAGGGAATGGGATTAAAGTTTAAAGAATGATAATTTGTAAGGAAACGAAAAATATATGTACTGATACATATAGAATGATACAAAATAAGAACACAAGTACATACACAGATAAGCATAAGCATATATTTAGTATGTAAGTATATGGTTTACAAGTATATTAATGTATGTTAATTTAAGTATGACCGAGTGTGAGCAAGCATGCTGATGATATCTTAAGCATATAGAACATAAGGTGAGTTGTATGAAGTAATAAGTAAGCTTGTATATAGTAAGTATGTGTGTGTATGTATTAGTTTTGAGAATGAATGCAGTATGCCAATGTGAATTGATACAATATTGGTAGTATGTATGTAATGAGTTTAAGCATGATAGATAAGTATATGGAATGTAAAGATAAGTTTTGTGTATGCTTAGAGAAGTGCATGTATATGAATAATCTCAGTGTATATGGACATAATGACTTAATGCATGTATATGTATGATAGTATAAGAAATGCATATGCATGCCTATATGTTATGGTTTTCAGAAATTAAGTTAAAGCTAAGAATGTTTTTAAGTTTCAAAGTATTGCAAAGGATAGTTTTCAAATGTTTTTGAAAGAGATGTTCCTTATAGTTTGAAATTTGATTTAAGTTTTTAAAAGTTTATTTGCAGTTTTATGTTTTTCGGGGCATGAGGCAAAACCTCACCCCAGTATGAAACTTGAGATACAGTTGGAATTGACGGCTACAGAGAACATGTGCACATGTGGGGCTAGGATGGCGGCTTACGATCGTGTACCTGGTCCCTAGTGGTGGCTACACTGCCAGTTGAGTTTTTATCCTGCGTGTAGAGCTCGACATTGCCAGTTGAGTTGTTGTCCTGGACGTAGGGCACCACCACCCTCAGAGATGCTGCCAGTTGAGTTGTTGTCATGGGCATCGAGTATTTTCAGTTTTCTGTAGAAAGTTTTCAGAAATAAGTTTTTTTTTATAAATAGTTCTTTTTAAATTTTCAGATCTCCAGTATAAAGTTTTCAGATTTTCTGTATCCAGATTTCAGAACTCAGTTTTTAGTAAACGTTTTTCAGAAAACAGGTTTTTGAGGCAGTTTTCAGAAACTAGAGATTTAAAGGATGTTTTCAGCAAGTCTAGTTTTATAAAGAGACTTTCAGAAAGAGTTTCAGAAAATAGTTTTCAGAAAACAGTCTTTTAGAAAAGGTTTTCAAGAAGTATCTTCTAAATTATATTACATATTAAAGTTTGATGATATTTCACAAATTATGCATATAAATCATACATGCTAGTTATCATTGGAAAGCATATAGTTGGCATTAATACATGTGACATGTCTGTATCAGTATGCATAGATGGTTAACTTTGTGTATAGCATGTTCATATAGCAGAAAAATTTTGTAAAGTACATGTGCATAGTAGCATGATCTTATTTAAACGTATATGTATCAATGATGATTATATGAGTTGTATGCCTACTTAGAAAAGAACATATTGAAAGGATGCTAGAACTTGAAGAAATGATAATACTTGCATGCGTACGTGGTTAGTGATAGTGAGTTAATTGTTTATCACAAATAGAATTTTAGTATGAACGATTTGATGATATTTCAAAATAGTAAAAGAAAGAAAGTTATTATAATTATCTAATCTAGACTAGCTTAGAGTATACAGAAAAGTAGAGAGGAGAATCGGAGTTGCACAGCAGAAGTGTAATGGACCTTAGTCTGTTAGTTAGTAAAGTAGAACTTGATGGATTAATATAGATGGTAGTAAACAGAAGTTTAAGTATGTATATATGTGTATTATAGATGTATGATAGTGTAAACAGCAAACATGAGATGGCAGGTGGTGGTCAGTTAAAGGTACAGTAACAAAGTGATAGGTTTGTGAAATGAATAAGTAATAGCCTAGTGATTCAAACTTTATAAGTATTTACATGATTTCTTACTGAGTCATTATGACTCACACCATATTAGTTTGTAGTTTTGCAGGTCAGTAGCAGTCATTTAGAACCAGAAGGATTTCTGTGAAGACTTTGAAGACAGTGGATCGCCCCGACTGCAGTCAAAAGAGTTTTGAGTCCTGGGTCGAGTTATGGGTCCTCACGGCCCTTGTATTTGTATTTACATTTGTATATCTTATGTAAAAGTTAAGTAATTGTGTAGTTTTATTTTGAGTTCTGGCCGGAGGCCAAGTGATTTACTTTTGTTCATTGAGTTCAGGCCTGAGGCCTAGTGAGTTTGCATATTTGTTGAGTTTGTTTGAGCAGGTTGTCTCATGGTGCTGGCTATAAGCCAGGTTGCATGATGTTACGAATACATCATGCCGAAATTTCGTCAGAATAAGAGGCTTATGGAGGTAAGGTTAGCCTGTCTCCTGCCGGTAGCATCCTGGCCTAGCGGGATGCACACTTCCACTCTAACCCCAAAACAAAAAAAAAAAAAAAAATGACATGTCAAAACATCAAATAAGAAAAATTGATCTTCTGTCGAACTCAAAACAAAACAAATCACATCATCAATACTAAGGGCTTCGTGGTCGAATCAAAGCATACAAACCAAAACTTTATCAACATAGAAATGATAGCGTGCATTGCAGGATCCATACATAAATAAAAGGACATACTTCTATACACAAGCATATTCCCCAAGACTCTAGAGTAAGTGATTGCAGTGTGAATGGTTCTGTCGCCTCGAGTATGACTTTCCAAAGACTTATGTAACTGACTGATCTAGTTGCCAACCTAAAAAAACTAGCAAACGATGAGATGTGAGATTTATAACTCAGTAAGGTACCACGCTCAAATCATAAAAGACAATAATAAATCTTGAAAGTAACATATACATATACAATCAAGTGTATAAGTTTATCAATATGCCTTTAAAATATTGTGCTTAAACTAATATTAAAAAATCTTTCAAACTTTTATATAAGCTAAGTTTTGTTATTCGTACGAAACTTAGCTTATATAGAATCTTAAATCCTATATCGTACACAGACAGTTTCAGGAAGCTCACTTGTAATTATGCATATACGATAAATATTTCAGTCATTAGAATTTTCATGTATACCTTTGACTTACAAACCTTGGAGAAGTGTGTATCTTTATATATAAATCTTCGAGAAATGCATACTTTTTGCATTCAAACCTTTGAGAAGTGCATACATGTACAAATCTAAGGCCTTAACTCATTCTAGACCTTTATAACATTGCATAGCTGACAAAGAGAAGTGCAAAACTTTCAGGGATCAAAAGTCATCACTTAACCAAATTAAAAATCAGAATGTGCAAAGAATACGTGTCCGAGTGACTGGAAAATCATATCGTATACTTGTTCTAAAGAAGCCATAATGGCATATCTACATATATATATATATATATATATATATATATATATATATATATATATATATATATATTCATATTCACCAACCATTGAAAAATAACTCATACATCGAGATATCATATCGTCATATCACACATAGGCCTCAAAATATTTATATAGACATACCGTATCAAAATCATATTCTACTAATTATAATGCATAGTTTTACCAAACCACTCAAACCCGTGGCTATAACCAACCAGACCTGTGGTGGCTGATACATCTAAACTTATGCATATATTGTCGAAGCATGATTGTAACTCAATATGACCCATACCATGCAAATAATTAACTATACTTCAAGTATTCATCACATGGAATACTTACATGTTCTTGCGAAAACTTCTTATCCAAGTCACGTCTGTCAGAATAAATTATGAAACGCGATTAGAATCACAGTTTTGTGGAATTATCGACTCAACTAAAAAAAAAAAAAAATACCTTCTAAATCTTTCTAGAATACCTAAATCAAGTCTGTTTTCAACGATTTCAGTTTCATTACTCTCAAAGCATCTAACTATATAAATCTATCACATTTGATCCTCTTTCCAACCCAAAACCCGAAAATCCCTCGAAAAGTCTGAAAATGTCATAAACGGATCTGGTACCTTTGTGATCTATCTTGTTCCTTCTAAAACTGTCAAATGCTCATAATTTATCATTCCAGGATAACCAGACAACTAAAATAATCATATTACATATTTTTGGAAAATCTTCCGTAAAAATTTTCCGAAACACAACGAAATGATCATGGACCCTCTGAAACTTTTGAAACCATCCAAATTATATTATATCATCATGCTTAACTCATATCTACCATTATGTTCACTAAAATATAGACACGCACGAAATTATATTTTACCAAAAAAATCAGATCATATCATATCAATCCAGTTCATTCCGATTTCACCCAGATTCTATCAATATCATAAATTCAATACATTCTAAATTATTCAATTCAATACAATTCAATGCATTACTCTATGATACTACTAGAAGCATCCGAATACAAATCGTTAAACTTGAAAAATAGAAAATTTTAACGAGATGTCTTATTGAGATTCTGAGGGCATACACAGAATCCTAACGCTCCCACGAACCCGTTAGAATTGACATAATTCAACTCGAAGCTAATGTTGAAATGCGTATCACTATTTCAACATGAAAATTTTTCTTCTTCGAAAGACTTTTTCAATAGATGAAAAAATCAGTTCAATCAAGTCCGTTTTCAACGATTTCAGTTTCATTACTCTCAAAGCATCTAACTAAATAAATCTATCACATTTGATTCACTTTCCAACCCAAAACCCGAAAATCCCTCGAAAAGTCTGAAACATCATAAACGGATCCGGTAACTTTATAATCTATCTTGTTCCTTCTAAATCTGTCAAATGCTCATAATTTATCATTCTAGGATAATGAGACAACTAAAATAATCATATTACATATTTTTGGAAAATCTTCCGTAAAAGTTTTTCGAAATATAACGAAATGATCATGGACCCTCTGAAACCATCCAAATTATATTATATCTTCATGATTGTTAGATAATGAAAGAAAGTCTTGAATTTACTTTATATGAATTACAATGGTAGGGGTCTTTATATAGGCTACATAGAAAACCAAAATAAAAAATGAATCTTATAGTTATGAAGAATAATAATGAATGTAGGAAATCTTTATCTAATAGGGAAATATAATAAAACCATGAATCCTAATGGTACTAGGAATTCTATTTTGGATATTGATTCCATATTCCTTAACATTCCTTAACACCCCCCTCAACCCCCCCTCAAACTCAAGCTTGGTAACGAAGGAGTAAGCTTGAGGTGCTTCTTGAAATCAAGAGCGGAGTTTTGAAACTGAAAATCTTGAAACTTGGAGGCTGAAAACCTTGAGATAATTGATGAACTTTAACCTACGAAGCCGAAGAGGGAGCCAAAGCCCAAGAGGATGCCGAAGCCGGAGAGCTTTAACCTACGAAGCCCGAAGGGGAGCTGGAGCCCAAGAGGGTGTCGAAGCTTGAGAGCTTTAACCTACGAAGCCTGAAGGGGGAGCCGAAGCCCAAGAGGATGCCGAAGCCGAAAAGGGAGCGAAATCCTGAAAAAGAACCGAAGCCCGAAAGGGAGCGAAATCCTGAAATAAAGCCGAAGCCGAAAAAGGGAGCGAAATCTCGAAATAAAGCCGGAGCCGAAAAAGGGAATGAAAACCCTAAAGAGAGTGGAAGTAAAATCTTAAAAAGAGTCGAAACCTGAAAGGAGTCGGCCTAGCACACTTGTGAAGGGGTGGCGCGAAGGGGTGGCGTAAAGGGGTGGCGCGTGAGGTTCACGTGCCGATTGTGGTCGCGATCCCCACGCGCCGATGAAAGCAGAGAGAGTGAAACTAGAAAAAATGAGAACCTGATGTCTGATACCATGTTAGATAATGAAAAAAAGTCTTGAATTCACTCTATATGAATTTACAATGGTAGGGGCCTTTATATAGGCTACATAGAAAACCAAAATAGAAAATGAATCCTATAGTTATGAAGAATAATAATGAATGTAGGAAATCTTATCTAATAGGGAAATATAATAAAACCATGAATCCTAATGGTACTAGAAATTCTATTTTGGATATTGATTTCATATTCCTTAACATTCCTTAACAATGATTAACTCATATCTACCATGATGTTCACTAAAATATAGACACGCACGAAATTATATTTTACCAAAAAATCAGATCATATCAGATCAATCCAGTTCATTCTGATTTCACCCAGATTCTATCAATAGCATAAATTCAATACATTCTAAATTATTCAATTCAATACAATTCAATGCATTACTCTATGATACTACTAGAAGCATCCGAATACAAATCGTTAAACTTGAAAAATAGCAAATTTTAACGAGATGTCTTATTGAGATTCTGAGGGCATACACAGAATCCTAACGCTCCCATGAACCCGTTAGAATTGACATAATTCAACTCGAAGCTACTGTTGAAATGAGTATCACTATTTCAACATGAAAATTATTCTTATTCGAAAGACTTTTCCAATAGATGAAAAATCAGTTCAATCAGAGCTTGTTTGTTATTTTTCTGACTGAAATAATAAAACTTCTCCTCCGTCTCTAAAAATCACATAACCAATTCTTTTGAATTTCATGATTTCGAAAGTAACGAGACACTCCAACACATATTTCAATGTTTAAATTCTTATTCTTCAATATTGTTTCTACGAGAATCTTTCAAAACTGTTCTGAAAATTTCGGATATTACAATGTCCACAATCACATATCACGTTGGCAAGCTCTTTAAAGGACAAAATCATATGCTGGACTGAAGACTTTGATAAAATAAACTCCCAAACACGTTGATAGGGTCGCATAAAATGCTCCTTCAATTCCGATTGAGTGTGTTAGTTTTGTGGATGAAAAAAGATTATATGAGAATTCGTACATATCATTCATGATTCAATAAAGTTTTACTATATATTCATGTGAATGATTTTAGCGAGGGAATGGGACAGTGGGTTAGCACTCCAACTCTGACTGGGAGTGATCTTTATAATTATTGTTCAACAAAATAAAAATCGGTCGCAAAAGTCGATAAGACCCAGAAACAGCCATAACAAAAATAATAAAATAGCTTCAATTATTTAAAATTTTGTAACACGTGTTTTTTTTTTTCCATTTTTCGGCAAAGAATGATTTCTCACTTATTTAAACTGCAAAGCGAAACGCAAATACAACTCAAAGAAAACAGCAACAGCAAAAACCATGAACACAGAAACAGAATCCTACGACAGAGCCAACGAAGTGAAACAGTTCGAAGACTCCAAGATCGGAGTTAAAGGATTAGTCGATTCAGGCATGACTACCATTCCCCGTTTTTTTATTCACCCACCCGAAGCACTCTCTGAAATCAGCCCATCCAAAATAATCACAAAACCAGACCCTGATATCATCCCAATCATCGATTTGTCCGGCGCTGACTCTGAGCTGCTGCGACCGAAGATTGTTGAACAGATTTCTCGTGCGTCCCGTGAAGTTGGATTTTTTCAGATTGTTAATCACGGCATGGATTGGACTGGATGTTATGGACCGTTTGATTGGAGCTATCAAAGGGTTTCATGAGCTACCGACGGAAGCCAGGGCGAAGTTCTATCATAGAGATCAAAGCCGTGCAGTCCTGTGCTTTTCTAACGTTGA
This sequence comes from Zanthoxylum bungeanum, assembly GCA_019454045.1. NCBI lineage: Eukaryota > Viridiplantae > Streptophyta > Magnoliopsida > Sapindales > Rutaceae > Zanthoxylum > Zanthoxylum bungeanum. Next base: position 131,344 of record SKCR01034001.1, read on the forward strand.
TATGTATCACTCTAAGGCTGCTAGTTGGAGGTAAAATATGAGATTTTCTGCAGTTATTTCTCATCTTTTTTCCTGAAATAATTTTGAGTGTTTATATATATATATATATATATTTTTTCTAGTATATGTTGTTTTCGACTTGCGTAATTTGTAGATGATCAGAACTTATACACGGGGTTGGACATCAGTTCTTACTTTGAAAAAAATATAATATAATAATAATTTTAAAAAAAAATAAAATAATTACCCAACTCATCTCTACATCTATTTTATTAATGTTAAAATCTATTTTTTATTTATTAATTTTATGAGGGATGGCTGTCATGTTAAGCACTCAATTAATTTTTTTTCCCTGAAAATAACATTTATTACAAAATTATAGTGATAGAATTTGCTGAGAAAAACTGTGTTAAAATTTTATAACTTATGTGAGTTTTAGTAAAAATAAACCGTTAAGATTAAATTACATTTAAATTATTATCACCAATTATAATTTACAACTATATATATATATATAATATATATATATCAATAAAATTTAACTCAACATCAAATTTAACTTCATAATAATAAAATTTGGATCTCATATTGAGCTTAATTGTATTAAAATTTTAGTAATCTCCTATCATATTTATATTAATAGCAATAAATAATTAATATTTAATTTTACAAAAATTCTTATTAAATAACTATCAATCATAATTTGTGTTCAACTCATTATTGAATCAAATTCTATTATAATAACCATATGGGTGCCTAATTTTTGTAACCGGATGTCTAACAAATTTTATAGGGATACTCTGGTGATGACTCTGAATCCGAACACACCAGAGCTCGATGAATTTCCTGAAATATGTGGAAAAGAGACGTTGGAATGGAACCAACACATGGAACGGCTCGGGCCTCTTTTGTTCGAACTATTGGGTGAAGGATTAGGATTGGCAAGAGGAAGGATGAAGGAGCTTACCTTGGGAGAAGGAAGGAGGATGATTGGAAATTATTATCCGTACTGTCCACAACCTGATCTAACTGTAGGGATTCAATGTCACACTGATCCAGGAGCATTGGCGATTCTGCTGCAGAATCATCTTGGTGGGCTGCAATGTAAGTATGGTGACAATTGGGTGGATGTTAAACCTATTCCCGGAGCTCTTGTTGTTAATATTGGGGATCTTTCAGGTAAATTAGTTTCAAGTTTTCAATGTTACACGTTTCAAATATAGAATTTTAGTCTTAACTAATCTTTGTTTGTGACAGATTTGTCAAATGATGAATATGTAAGCGTGGATCATAGAGCGTTGGCTAATTCGTCCCAAGAAGCACGAGTCTCAGCTGTGGTTTTCCTCGCGACAGGTGATTGTGATCGTTTGGTTGGACCATTTCCGGAGCTAATATCGCAGGAGAAGCCAGCTCGTTTTCAACAGCTCACATTCGCAGATTATCTGAAACGGTTCTATTCAAAAGAGCTGGATGAAAAAACCTTGATCAATTCCTACAGGCTTTAAGAGATGCATTTCTCTTAAACTGCTCTGGTCTTTAAAATAAAATAAATAATGAAAAATGATGGCAACCCTGCTGTAGTTTGCCGAAATGATCATGGTTTTATGTTTTGTTTTATAAAATGGGTCTTTTCCGTTGATATAATTAATTGTACTTGTGCTTCTCTTTGGGTTTGTGTTTGCGTTTTTTCTCTCCTTTTCAAATGTAAAAGTTGGTGTCTATGTTTGAAATGTGAATGAAATTTAAATTGCTTGTGTGTTATCCATTTTTTAAATAAATTTATTAGTAAATATTGATATTTAGTAAAAAAATAAATAAATAAAAATTTATCCATAAAAATTATATAATTTTTTTTATCCTTCAAATTCCATGTACAAACCAAATAATGAAATGTAGGCCGATTAGTGTCATTAAATGTCAAATAATATGGTACACAATAAATCAATCCAGAAAATACCAATTAAACAATTATAAAAACCCTAAAACATGAAAAACTGTAGAAGAACCTGGATAAAGTAATGATGATCCAAGTCGAGATCTCTCTGTCCTTAAGAACTTATTGGCCCCGTCACAGGTGCTTTACGGATTCAAATTGGCCAATGTTCTCCCAGGATAAGTTGGATGCTTCTTGTTTAAGGGCACTACTTAACAAGTGTTTGAACTAGGAAATGGTGGAACTCTCCCTCAAAAACAAAAAGAAATGAAAATGGATTCTCAAAAACGGATTTGTTCTATATCTTTTAATATGGATATGAAGTCTCTTTTATAAGGCATGAAGGGGTGCCAAAGGATTGCAACATTCTCATGCACCCCTAGTATCCAAAAGACATTTAACAATATCCTTTAATGAATATTAACAAAATTTCCAACATGAAATCATATCGCATCATCATTCCAACCAAATATTGGGTTTGCGTGACGAAAGCGTGGTTTCGAACGAAATCTGAATTTTAAAACTTTTTAAAAATTTCGAACAAATTGGCTAAATCTATTTTGTACAAATTTCACCCAAAATATCCATTAATATCAAATATTAGTGACTTAAAATATATAAAAAAAATAATAATAATAATAAAACATGGAAAAATTTTCAAAATATTTCCGAGAGTATAGCGCGAACCGAGAATCGATTCATTCACTGCTACAGTGTCCAATACTATTTATTGTAATAAGGGATGACAAAAAAATCTGGACCCGGTCGGGCCCGGACCTACCCGCTCGGGCTTTGGCCAAGCTCAAGGATAAAAAAATCTCGGGCCAGGCCATAAAAGTAGAGGGCCGGCTCGGGCTCGGTATAGAGGAAAAAACTTTTCCCAAGCTCGAGCAAAAACCGAACTCGATCTGGGCTTATCAAAGCCTTGACCCTTTTCAGCCCGTTGCTACACTTAATTGTGACTATGTAGTGAACATTTCACTATATAGTCACATTTTCTCTAAAATAGTTTGTGTTTCCAATTTTTGTCATGGAACCTTTTCGAAACATTATTTTAACACCGCAAATGCATCCAAAATAACCTAATATCATATATTAGGTAAAATTAAATTAATTTCTTAAATTTAATCACGTTAAATAAATTTATTTAATTCATTATAACCTTAATTTATTTTAAAACAATTAATCACATTATCAATTAGTCACCACAAATGAAGCACTCTAAAACAATTTTAGGCATTTTAGAGTGGTAAAATACACAATTAGAATAAAAATTATCTCACAATTTTGAAAACTAATTACATTAATCATTCCATAAATTTACACATGCTAAATTAGGATTTTTCAAGGTTACCAATGATGACTAATTCTTTAGTTTGTTTATTGAGTCTTAAGTTTATTTTTATTTTTATTCTAGCGAAGTGTTGAAACATAATATTCATACATACTTAATAATTGATTTTCTTTTTATGGGTAATTCTTTAGTTTTGTTATTGAGTCTTAAGTTTAATGCTTCTTGTTGTCTGATCACCAATAAGATTGATGTGGTAAACTTAAAATGAACTAGACATAGGGATTTTAGGTTTCAGTCTTAGATTCAATAGCCCACGATCTTCCTTGAGGATAGATAACCCTTTAATAGATTTCCTTACAGGATAGACATATATCTATCGGGCGGGGGTAGCCACAATTAGAACTTGATTTTAATGAATCCAGGTAATTTGATTGACATAGACATATGATTCAATTGCATTATACTGAGTATTTGCGTCTGACCATCGGAAGAGGCTTTTGCATATCTTTGTGTTCCAGGTTAGCAAACTGATTTATTACACATATGTAAGAGAATCAATTCATCTTTAGACTATTATTGTGTGGAGTCACGACCCTAGATCTTTGAGTCTTTTCTTTTCCTTAGTATTTTTTTTTGAGTCTGTTTTTATTTTAATTAGCAAATCCACATTCAACCAACCAAAAGCAATCAATTCTCTTCTCCCTATAATTAAATACATGTAAATAAATAGTATCAATAATTAATAACAACAATAGGAATTAAGTCCTCGTGGGATTGATATTTTTATACTACTTGAATGATATGTGCGCTTGCGTTATACGCGTGTGAATGCACCGGTCAACCAAGCACAAATATAAAAAACTAAAATTAAAAAGCATATAATAAACAAATCCATTATATAATTATAAATAGAAATAAATTTCTAAAGAGAAACATTAGAGATTAACCCCAAGGGATGGCCTTGGTGGTAAATGTATTGGGCTTGAGTGATTTGTTCTCTCTCTCATGTTAAAGGTTCGAATCTCACTAGATATATCTCATTGGGGCCATGTTGTTGAAGTTGGTGCTCTGAGTGTAAATCTGGATTGTATTTATAACCGGTTCATGAATACGAGTAACACTTTCTTCCATAATTTTACAATATATATAGTAACCCTTCTTATCCAGCTAAGATCTAAATTAACTATGAGTTAGTGTTATATATATTAGAAAAAAAAAACCCAAGAATATACGATAGTCATTCCATTACAACCAGGGGATGTAATATGCAATGGATGTGTCGCTACAGTGTATATGCTCAAATCAAATTTATGATCGAGATTAACTGATATGGGTTGGTCAGTGAAATTGTGGATACTGGTGCACGTAGTATATACTAGGATATAATCTGGTGGTTGTTCTCAGCGAATCATGAGTCTTTGAGACTCATATATAGATATATAGGTGTTCATTGGATAAACACTAGACGACTCACTGGAAGATTCCACATACGTTAATAGGAATCTTCTCGAATCGAGTAGAATAGTGGCCATTTGACTTGAGATACCACTGTAAATGTTTGAGTTATCCTTCATAATTTGATGGTAGTCACTTTAATGATCTTCTTAGATCTAACCTCCATCTGTCTGTGGGGTGTGAATTGATACTCTTGACATCATGTGTTGTATTCAGAGAGAATTTGTCAATCTTGTGTACGAGATTTAGGCATCCACTTTGTTATACTCTAAAATTCTTGGCCAAGGTATATTGTAAAATTATTCTGAGTATTTTTACAGAGAATCCCAATTATATATCGCGACATACAAAATTATATATGATGGAGATTTGGCGTTTTATCTATATCTCCAGTATAATTCGGATGACCTATGACAGAAAGACTATACGTATACGATGACCTCGACTTGTAGAGTTCAACGTGATTATTTATAGGGCTGGCTCAATGAATCGAATTTGTATCAAAATGTGATGGATTTGTATTCGATTTGTTTATTAAACGAATCATAATATCATGATATGTATTCGATTCGTTTATTAAACGAATCGAATATGAATATTTGTTTAGTCATTATATTATTTAATAAAATAATTTACCACATTTGATTTACATTAATTCTTCATAAATATATACATATGAAATATGAAATTAGTATATTTACTAAAAATACCTCACCAAATATCAAAATATTACTTTTTCTATGGTACTTAGTCATGATTTCTCGTATCTTAATTGAAAAATAATAAGAACTAATAAATAAAAATAATAAAACGAATCCTAAATGAATCAATGAGCTTAAATTCGTATTCGATTCGTTTAATAAATGAATCGAATCAAATTGACTCATTTATTGAACGAATCGATTTTTTCAAAACACCGTATTCACTTTAAAACGAATCAAATTGAATGAATAAACGATCCTGACCCAAATTACCACCCCTAATTATTTGTGGTTGTTGTAATTTACGAGTGGGTGAATTACGGATGCAAAAATGGTTTTCGTAATAGATACACTTTGTGAGTTCCATTTTTATTGGCATGTGTTCGTGACAAAACAAGTTCAATTGAGTTGTAATCCTGCATGAAGATCTCTGTAAAATTGGACTGATTTTTAGCTGCTGTGCATCAGACATGCGTTCGTGGTGCGTTCGTTGCAGTGTTCGAACTACTGGCGTTAGTGCTGAGTTCGTGAATGGGTTCGAACGTGTGGCGTTAGTGACGCGTTCGTCTTCGGGTTCGAACGAGAATTCCAGAGAGCAAACGTTCGAGTCTCGTTCTTGTTGGGTTCGAACAGGATCATTCCAGAGAGCATCCGTTCGTTGTGCGTTCGATTGACGTTTGAACGAGTCTTCACAGAAAGGGCGCGTTCGAGTAGCGTTCTAGTAGGCGTTCGAACGCGACTGCGATCTGAACGCGATTTTGGCCTGCAAAACCCTAGGTTTCACCCTACCTATAAATATAACACTTAGCCGCCATTCCCCATTAGTTGAAAAGAGCTGAAACACTTTTCCCTTGAGCCAAATCTCTCAAAGCTTTCAACTCTATTTGAATCCACCATTGAAGACTTCTTCATCTTCTTGTCTTCTTCATTAATGGTGTGATTCCATCTTTGATAAACCTTCAACACAACATAACCCAAAATCCCTAATCCTTTAGAGTTCTATAGGAGGAGTTTTGGTAGTCGGAGTTCCGGCGACAATTGGTGATATAATCTACTCAGAGACTTCAGAGGTTCTGAAGAAAACTGTGGGTCGCGGGCTTAAGGAGTTCCTTGAGTTCTTGCAGTATTGAGGTACTTGAGTCGGTGGAGTTGCCACCATAGGTCTTGACCATCGCTGTAAGTTTTTTCTCTATATAGTGGATTCGGGTGGTAGCCTATACCCGGAGTGGTTTTTTTACTCGGAAGAGTTTTCCACTTCGTCACCAAAATTATTGTGTTGATTTTGTGTGCTTTGATTTAATTTGCTGCTTTAATTTATTATTATTATTTTTATATTTGCAGCATATTTTAATTGTTGGATATTGTGGTTGCCTGTTTTTTCTCCATAGTCGCAGTAACAGGACTTGTCCTGCTTATTGTTTTTAGTTACGCATAGGGTCAGAACCTTTGTGTAAAATTGAATTTTCAATTGGTATCAGAGCCTGAACTCGATCCTTGACCCATTAGCTATGGAGCGTAGTCAACCCTTAAATTGTCCGCCATTTTTTGATGGCTCGGAATATTTACATTGGAAGGTTCGCATGAGAGCGTTCCTTAAGTCCTTAGATGAGAGGGTCTTGATGACTGTTGAACATGGGTGGAAACCTCCCGTTGTTGTTGTTGATGGGGTCTCTTCCCCTAAAGATAAATTGACCTGGACCAAGGACAAATTTGATGCAAGCAATAGGAACAACAAAGCTGTTAATGCCATACATGGTGCTGTCTGTTCTGCTGAATTTAGGATAATCTCAATGTGTGAGATAGCCAAGGATGCTTGAGACATCCTGCAGACTGTGCATGAGGGCACATTATCTGTTAAAAATAATAGACTCCAGGATTTAGCCACTAGGTTTAGGTCGCCAAAATGAAAGATGATGAGACCTTTGATGAATTTTATGCTGAGATTAACGATATCGTTAACTCTAGTTTTAACCTAGGTGAGACTATACCTACAAATAGGATAGTTAGAAAAATCCTTAGATCCCTTCCTGATAAGTTCCTACCCAAAATCACCGCCATCGAGGAAAGCAATGACCTCGATCAGCTTAATTTAGAAGAACTCGTAGGAAAGCTGCAAGTTTATGAGAAGAAACTTCCTGGGTATCAAAACCCAAACTATAGCGATGAAGATCGCAAAGGAAGTTGTTCATGATCCTCCTAGTGATGACGATACCTTTACGGATCATGATTTGGCCTTGTTTGCTAAAAAGTTTAGGAAATTTCTTAAACTTAAGAAGAGTGGCCATAGCAGTAACAGGATAGGGAGGTTATGCCTAGAGAAAAGAGGCATAGCAGGAAAGAGTCTAGAGAGGATAGGGGTAGTAGATCCCGTGATGTCCAATGCCATGAGTGTGAAGGATATGGGCACATTAGACCTGAGTGTCCCATATATCTGAAGGCTAAAGGTAAGAAAGCCATGGCAGCCTCTCCCAGTGATTCAGAAGGTGGCTATACCTCTGATGAGTCTCCTAAAGACAAGAACAATTATATGGCCTTTACTGCTAGTGTGTCAGAGGAGAAAGAGACTGCTGTTAATAATGCTGATTCAGATGTCTCTCTTGATGAGTCTGTAGATGAGGAAAGTCTTCAGGTAGCATATGTCGAACTGTTTAATGAGAGTTTAGCTATTAAAAAGACTAACATAGAGGTCAATAAAAGGCTGAAAGCTGTAGAGTTAGAAAAGAATGAAGCTCAATCCAAATTTGAGCAAAGCCTTTTGATGGTTGATGACCTAGAGGAGAGGAACAGTGGCCTAATTAATAGAGTCCAAATTTTAGAGACCGAACTTGAAGATGCTAGAACCCAATTGTCCGCATTTTCTAGTGGAAATAAAAAGATGGACCGTATGTTAGGTATTATTTCTGAGCCTAACTACAATAAGGCTTCTTCTTCCAAAGCTGTGCCTGTTGCAGCTAAACGTGACTTAGGTAAGAAACCTGTTGTGTGTAGTCATGTTTCTCCTCCTGTTGTTCCTCGTCATGTTTCCCAACCTCAATATAGAGGTGTTGTGGGTAAACCTCGCTCTCATCCGAGGTTTGTGCCTGTGTGCCATCATTGTGGCAAGGCGGGACACATTAGGCCTAAGTGCTTCATGTTTCACAAGCAAAAGAAGAGGCCTAAAAAGGTGTCACCTAGATTTGACTCTTCAAATCTAGCTTCTCAAGTTTCTACACTAACTAAACAGATAAAATTTCTTAGTGAGAAACTTAATTTGTTGACTAGGAATTCTCAAGTAGATGAGGTTCCTAGAAAGGTTTGGGTGAGGAAGCAAGATGAATTCACATCTTCTTCTGTGTGTCCTGATGGACATGATGAGAGTGCACTTCGGTGTAACTCTGCTTAAAAGATGCTTTTTATTTTCCCATTGCATGTGTGTGTGCGTGTGTTTTATGTTTTTGCACGTTTATTGTTTTCACAGCATATGGGTGTGTGTGTGTCTTGTTTTTGTTGTATGTCCCTTGGTATATAGGATGGAAACCCGGACATAAATTTCATAGCCGATTCCGAATGGACGGTAGTATGTTCTGCACTCGGGATACAACTCCACGTACCATTGGATGTTTTACAAGCCTGTTTGTGTCTTTATTTTTATTTGTTAAAATCTGAAAAATTCAAAAAAAAAAATGGAAAATGAAAAGACAAATTTTTTTTTCTTTTTGGCTTGTTAGAGCATGAAAAGCTTATGCATGTGATCCTGGTATGTAGGATTTATGATTATGCATGTATGATATGCTTTTATTTTTCTTGATGCTCTATATACATGAGTGTGTGTGATAAAAACTTTTGGTATATCTTGTGCTTGCAATTCACATACACAATTTTATTTTATCAAGGCTTGGTCGCATGTATGAGTTTTTGGAATGGCAATCTAATCTCTTCCATGCTTTGTTTGCTCAATAGTGTGACCTTTGACTAGTTGACCTTGCTATTCCCTTTTACAAAAGTAAAAAGAAAAATATTTTCAAAAAAAAAATGAGACTCAAGTGCAAAAGAGCCAAAATGGCCAAATTCAAAAGATAAGGGCAAAAACCCTTCACTCGAAAGAGTTGTTAAATATGAGCTCATGATATTTATGGGGTAAATAATATAGCATGCAACCAATGTTGCTTATTTTCAGGTCCTAGTGGTGCTGGGTTTGAACACCTATTTTGTGGACATGGTTTGTTTAGAGATGGATTTCTTTGGCTGTGTCCTGCTCATAAAATAAGGTCTTAAGCCTTGATTTGTTATGCACTTTATTTTTCACGCAAGTGCTTTATATGCTTTGGTGTTTATGTCATATGCATAAGTGTTGTATTTAGCCACTTTCAAAATAATGCATATTGTTTCATGTCATAAACAGCTGAATACTGACTGGGTTTCATTGTGTCAGCTTTAAATGCTGTTTCAGTCAGCTTTTTAACAGGAATTTTATTTATCTCAGTATGTGCCTGTGTGTGCTTCATGTTATTGCATACCAATTTGTTTCTTCCTTCTTGTGCACTTTTTCTGAGTTTTGGTTTACTTCCCGTGTGTTATTTTGCTAACTCTATGTGCCTGTTAGTGGGGGGGAGTAATTCCTGTTTGTGTATGCTCTTGCATATGTTTGTCTCCTGTTCTCCTGTTATTTTTCCTGTTTCTTTTACCCTTTGTCATTTCGTGACAAAAAGGGGGAGAGTATAGTAATATTAAGGGGGAGAGCCTTAATATATAGGAGGGAGCCGTAGAATATCCTTTAGATATCTCCATTTTAAGGGGAGTTAAGATTAAGGGGGAGAGGGATTTCTACTTGTATTGCATGAGATTTTTACCTACTTTATGTTTTACTTGATTATCCCAATGCTTTTCACGATATATTGTTGTTTGTTTGTGGAAGTTTCAGGTAGCAGGTATGTTGCTGCGGTGGCATTTTTTCAAGATTACTTGTTTTAGGTATTAGATCGAGTCCTATTGTAATTAGTCACTGTTTTGTTGGTTGACAGTTGACTGCTTTATCTGTGGGTCTATTACCGTAGTCTTTGTAATAGGTAGTGTTTTGTCACGGAATGCCAAAGGGGGAGATTGTGAGTTCCATTTTTATTGACATGTGTTCGTGACAAAACAAGTTCAATTGAGTTGTAATCCTGCATGAAGATCTCTGTACAATTGGACTGGTTTTTGGCTGCTGTGCATCAGACATGCATTCGTGGTGCGTTCGTTGCAGTGTTCGAACTACTGGCGTTACTGCTGAGTTCGTGAATGGGTTCGAACATGTGGCGTTAGTGACGCGTTCATCTTCGGGTTCGAACGAGAATTCCAGAGAGCAAACGTTCGAGTCTCGTTCTTGTTGGGTTCGAACGGGATCATTCCAGAGAGCATCCGTTCGTTGTGCGTTCGATTGGCGTTCGAACGAGTCTTCACAGAAAGGGCACGTTCGAGTAGCGTTCTAGTAGGCGTTCGAACGCGACTGCGATCTGAACGCGATTTTGGCCTGCAAAACCCTAGGTTTCACCCTACCTATAAATATAACACTTAGCCGCCATTCCCCATTAGTTGAAAAGAGCTGAAACACTTTTCCCTTGAGCCAAATCTCTCAAAGCTTTCAACTCTATTTGAATCCACCATTGAAGACTTCTTCATCTTCTTGTCTTCTTCATTAATGGTGTGTGATTCCATCTTTGATAAACCTTCAACACAACATAACCCAAAATCCCTAATCCTTTAGAGTTCTATAGGAGGAGTTTTGGTAGTCGGAGTTCCGGCGACAATTGGTGATATAATCTACTCAGAGACTTCAGAGGTTCTGAAGAAAACCGTGGGTCGCGGGCTTAAGGAGTTCCTTGAGTTCTTGCAGTATTGAGGTACTTGAGTCGGTGGAGTTGCCACCATAGGTCTTGACCATCGCTGTAAGTTTTTTCTCTATATAGTGGATTCGGGTGGTAGCCTATACCCGGAGTGGTTTTTTACTCGGAAGAGTTTTCCACTTCGTCACCAAAATTATTGTGTTGATTTTGTGTGCTTTGATTTAATTTGCTGCTTTAATTTATTATTATTATTTTTATATTTGCAGCATATTTTAATTGTTGGATATTGTGGTTGCCTGTTTTTCTTCCATAGTCGCAGTAACAGGACTTGTCATGCTTATTGTTTTTAATTCCGCATAGGGTCAGAACCTTTGTGTAAAATTGAATTTTCACACTTGAACCTAGATAATCCCACTAATAAAGCAAACTCGTAGAGCACTAGAACAATTAATTGTGAATAACTTGATTATTCCTAACGGTACACATGCTGAGGCATTTTCGCTTAATAATGTGTATTTATATAAAATATATAATTTGAATACACATTAGAATTTTGACACATGTATTTTTTAATTAGACTAAATATTTTATTGCTAAAAAATACTTTTTGACTTTATTTGGTGGAAGTAACATGTGTTTAACACATGTATTCCTATTTAATATTAACTAATTAAAACATTAGTTAATTAATTTACAAAAAAGTTTGTCTAAATGTTGGGAAAATTATAGCCATGTAAATTTGGTGAGATTTTACTTAATTTTGGCCAAGTGTGTGTCAACTTTATAAATGATAAAAATACCCCTAGTATAAATACAACATTCACGCCATTTGCAACTTAAGAGAGAGGGAAAAATTGGGATTTTTCTTCATTTGGATTGAGAGTGCTTTGGGTTTAAAAGTTAGGATTTAATAATAGAAAGTTAGTTATTATCAAGAAATAAGTGGTGGCAAAATAAATGGAGTCTGGAAACAAGATAATTCATATACCAATTTTATTTTTGAAATAATTTTATATAGCTTTCATTTGAATTGCATATGATGTGATTATGTTTCTTTGATATTACGGCTATTATTTGTGTAGAAACCTTAATCGAAACCCTTTAAATCCATGTATATAATTAATTAGGCTAATTAGTGTAATTAGGTCTATTTGTTGTGTGGAATATAAAATTGTCATTCTAGATTTGCTTAAGTAACTCTTTGGTGACCTAAAATTGTTCTAGAATGGCTTTATAGTGGTGGACTCTCAATTGGTAATTAGGAATTTGGAATTGAATTAATTAGGTAGTTAATTTGATTAATAATATAATTAATTCTCCTATGGCTTAATTTCTGAAATTGAGTTACTGTGGCTGAAATTGGATGTATAATAATACGTAGAAGAATATCACATCCCAATTTCATAGAATGTGACCGGCAGGAGACGTGTGTGCCATCTTTCTTGGCTATCCATAACTTATATATGCTTAACCTGACCTAAATTACCTGCTTACTTACACTAACCTTAACATTCTTGATGACTACTAAAGAATTACATGAGTCACCTATTACGTATTTAACTTGGGTGAAGCTAAAATAAATATGATATAGCAGCCTAACATGCTTACATAATCATACCTAACACTTACATGACCTAATCTGGGTCACTTACTCATGAATTGGCCCCGACTATCTTGTACCATTGGGGTTGTTAAAAGAGGTTGTTTGCGCCAAAAGTGTTGACAAAAATGGCGCAATAAACATTACGTGTGCGCCGTTTTTATTTTTTTAAAAAAATTAGTTTTAGCACCTAATAGTTTCATTTATACACGTATATAATTATATATAACTAACATAAAATAAATTTTTACTATTTGTATCATACATTTTTAACCGACCATGTAGGTAGTAACAAAATCATATAAATCGGCCATATATGTAGTAACAAGGTTAGCACATAAACCGACCATATAGGTGGAAACTAAGTCCAATAATGTAAAACTAGCTATATAGGCGGTAAATAAGATTGTCACCTAAACCGGTCATATAGGCAAAAACTAATTAATCCAAATTTGTATTAAAATAAGGGACAATAATCTAATTTATTATATTAAAAGTCTTACTTTTTCATCCAAACATAATAAGATTACATGCTCATGCTGAAATGAAAACACAAAAAATTTTATTAATTAGATCAAAATAAAATACAAGAAAACTTAAAGTAATTCACAAGACACTTTCCTTTAGGTTTACATGGAGAAATTCCTCTAAAGAAAGCATGGAAAATTTACAAAGTTAAGCTTGGTATTTATAGAAAAATCTAAAAGCTTCCACTAATTTCTCTACCAAACATGGCACCAAACATGGCATCAAACATGGCACCAAACATGGCACTAAACATGGCATCAAACAAGGTATCATGTTTGATGGAAGTTTGACAATTTTTATTTTTATATTTTATTTATTTTATTTTTTATTTTGAAAATGACTATAGTAATTACATAAAATATATTAGATTATTCATCAATTTCGGCCTTCCAAACTTCAGAATTCGAAAATACTTAAATCTTCAAAGTTGTAGATCTTTGTATATTCTTTAATATGGCACTTGAATCAGCTCATTCGAATATTGGATGAAAATGTTATGGCCAAAATATGAAACTTACGTAAAATTGGAATTTCGGACTGCACTTCGTGACGCGTAGAGTAAATTTCTGTTTTCGCGATTTTTTTACTTTGGATTTCATCGTTTTAGCCCCGAGTTGATTCCAATAAATCTCAATACTTTATTTATCTACAAAACTCATAAAACACATCAAAATTTTCATCAAACCCGAAAAACTAAACAAAATATTAGGTAAAAAGGGCGGTAAATATTGATATATTTTCCGCTCATCAGTCCCTTTTCCATTTTGCTCCAAGGGTTCCTTTTTTATATTAAGGGTAAATCGCTTTAAGACCAAGTCTCTAGAATAAAATATTTGCACTTAGACTCTCTTATTGTAGAATCGGGCCATCATTTGCTGATACGCTTCCACATTGAGTTCCGACCTCTCTTTTTTCTCCTCGACAAGGTCAAGGTGGTGCCTGAGGAGTTCTTCATTCTGCCTCTCTTCAAAATACTGGACCCAGTAGGTTGTCATCCCAATCTCTACTGGAATCACTACCTCACATCTGTAAGCCAATGAGAAAGGAGTTTCTCTTATGGAGTCTTTGTGGGTCGTCTGGTGTGCCCATCGGACTTCTAGCAATTATGCAACCTACAAAGCTTTACATGACTCGAGCCTCGCCTTCAGATTGTTCTTGATAGTTTTGTTTGCCGCTTCAACCTGTCCATTTGACTTCGGATGCGTAAGTGATGCAAATCTCATGGAAATTTAAAGATCTAAACAAAACTTCTTAAATTCCACATTATGAAACTGCTTCCCATTATCCATGATGATGGCGTAGGGATCTCGAATCGACAGAAAATATTCTTCTTCAAAAACTCTATGGTTTTCTTCTCAGTTGTAGCGGAAAACGGCTCGACTTCTACCCACTTGGTGAAATAATCAATTGATATGATTGCAAACTTGGCATTTCCTCGACCTTTAGGCATTGGTCCAATGAGATCTAAAGCCCACTAGGAAAAGGCCAAAGACTCGACAAGGTGGTCAACTGCTTGGGTGGTTGGCGAGGTATATTAGCATTCCTCAAACTCCCATCACATGCTCTGGCTACTCTGAATCCATCCTGATGCATTGTAGGCCAACAGAAAGTATGCATGAGTGACTTCTTGGTAATTAATTTCCCACCATAGTGGCTTCTACAGATTTTTTCATGGATTTCTCTAAGCATATAATTTACCTCTTTGGGGCCAAGAAACCTCAGATACGACATGTGTAGCCCATTTTATACAACACCCCATCTATCAAGAAAACATGCACACTCCTATACCTCAACCTTCTTACCTATTTCTTATCCCATAGTAAGTCCTAGACTCTAGGTACTTATTGATCGGGTCCATCCAAGTCGGTTTAACTTCAGCCTTTACCTTCATCATACTCGATCCTCTGATGCTCCTAGACTCTGGGATCTATAATGGGATAACCCGAGGAATCTTTGATTTGTAGATGATGTCAGGCGAGCCAATGAATCCGCCTGCTGATTACTTTCTCAATTGGCCTGCTCGAAGAGCACATTCCCATTTATTTGACCAATTTTTTCACCTCCTTGAGGTAAGCTATCATTTTGGGCTCCTTACCTGGAACCTATCATTCAACTGCTGAACAATCAACCTTAGCCCGGCCATGATCGCTTCATACTCAGACTTATTATTAGTTGCCACAAACGCAAACCTTAGTGCATAACTCAGCTCCTCACCTTCTTTGTTGCTGAGGATAACACGAGCCCCACACCCTTTGAGCTAACCGACCCATCAAAAAACAGTTCTCACTTCTCTTTCGTGATCGTCATTACTTGATACCTAGTAAATTCTGCTACAAAGTCAACCAAAGCTTTCTCTTTGACTGACATTCAAGGTAGGTAGGATATATCATATTCGCTAAACTCTACTGACCATTTAACAAGTCGACCCTAGATCTAAGGTCTATTCAGTATTTATCTAAGTGAGTGGTCGGTAAATACCCCGATGGGGTGAGCTTGGAAGTATGGACACAACTTCCTTGCTGCAGTAACTAAGGACATGGCCATTAGCTCATAAGATGGATATCGAGTTTCTGTATCTAATAAGGCCTCGCTAGAGTAATACACTAGCTTCCAAATTTTATTTATTTCTCATCCTAGCAATGAACTTACATCATGCTCTGAATAGATAAATATGTAAAATAACATCTTACCCAGATTTGGCTTGGCTAGAAGTGGAGGTCGAGTCAGGTACCTTTTAGTTGTTGAAATGTATTCTCGCACTCGTTCATCCATTCAACTTTCTTTTTTGCCTTTTTGATCAGCTGAAAAAAGACATGGCATTTATCAATGGCTTTGGAAATAATTCGCACTGCTACCCGACTGGTCTAGCTCTACACCTTTTTCACTATCCTCAGTGATCTTAGATCTAGCACCACCCTGATCTTTTGAGGGTTGGCCTCAATGGCCCTTGCACTGACCATGCACCTCAAAACTTTCTCGAGGATACTCCGAAGGCATATTGTTCCAGATTTAACTTTATCTTATATTTTCTCAAGAGTTCAAAAGTTTTTCTGAGGTCCCTTAAATGATCCTTAGGAATTAGGGTCATTGTTATCATGTCATCGACATAGACCTGCATCGTCTTATCGATAAGGGATTTAAAGACCCGATTTACCAATCTATGATATGTGGCCTCAGCATTCTTCAACTCGAATGGCATCACCTTGTAATAATACAGCCCTTGGTCTGTGATGAAGATTGTCTTTTCTTCGTCCTCAAAACACATTTTCATTTGATTGTACCCCGAGAATGCATCCATAAAATTCAGTAGCCAATGAAAGGCCGTTGAGTCCACCATCTGTCATTTAGGTAAGCCTTGTTTAAATCGGATAAATCTACATACAGTCTCCATATGCCATTGGCCTTCTTTACCAAGACCACATATGATACCACTCTGAGTATTTGACCTCTTGGATGGACCTGACCTTCATCAATTTTTCTACCTCTACGTGGATGGCCTCATACCATTCCTGTTTGAAGGTCATTCTCTTCTGTTTTACTGCTTTATTAGTCGGTTCAATTGATAGATGATGATTGATGACCCGATGATCTATTTTTGGCATGTCATTATGACTCCATGCGACGACGTCTGAATAATCTTTCAAAAAGTCCATCGGTTTCTACTTCAGACTTTATTCCAACCCAACTTATTTTACCATCTTCGCCGATCCAAAAATCTCCACCGAATCCAGCTCTTCTCCTGCTCCTTCATACCGAGAAAGGTCTTCAGGTCGAGGATTGGTTTACTCCACTTTGGCTGCTTCATGCTTTTTCTCATTCATTTTCTGACCTGCCGGATCATCAATACATAGAGTCTCCTTTGATATGGATGTAAAATAGCTTCTTACCACTTATTGATTGCCACAAACTATCCTGGCCCTATCCCTAGTTGGGAACTTCAATTTCATATAGTAGCTTTACATAACTACCCTTGATTTCATCATGAAAGGCCTTCCCAAAATCACCTGGTAGCTACTTAAGTAATCTACCATGGTGAAATCCATTATGATTATATGAGTATGGGGCTCGTCCCAATGGTCATGTTAGCGGTACTCGACCAAGTGGGATGATAGTAGATTCCCTGAATTCGTATAATGGGGTTGCATCTTGAATCAATGTGGTGACCTCCACCCCTAACCCATTCAAGATATCTCTGGATATAATGTCTAATGCAATCTTAGGGCAATATCCTGTTCACTTTTGAACCGTCAATATTGGCCTTGATCATTAATGCATCATTGTGAGGGTAACTCACACACCTTGAGCATTTTCCTCGGTAAACATTATCGGAACCGACCGATTTTTCTGAATTTTCTGGGCCCTCTATACTGTTATTACTTCATATTGATCCTACACTAATTCTTTATTGCTCGATTTATATCATCAGCCAATGTTCTTCCTCCCGCTATCGTGAACACAAGCCTTTACTCCCCTCCTTGCCTAACCCTCATGGCGTTAAGATCGATTCACTTCTTAAAGTAGCCATTCTTGACCAGGTCTTCAACATGCTTCTGAAAATCTCTGCAGCTCTCATTGTCATGTCCCATTATATTATAATGCACATAATAGGCTCGGTTATCCTTTCTCTCCACTGGGAACCTTCCGGGGTTGGGCACTGTCAGTAGGCTCATGTCATATCTCCCGCGCTATCTGTGCCAAAGGCCTGTTGAGGGCAGAGTGTACATCGTTCTCCTGTAACATGTGCGACCTTGATAAAAGGTCTTATCTCGAGTGTTTGGTTACCCTGAGCTATTGGTCTAAACTCATGTTGCCTCGGGCTTGATTTTCTCGATCCACTATTAGAATCTCGATGATTATCATGTCTTGGTTCATTCTTTGCCCGAGCAGCACCCTCTTGGGTTATCTTTTCCTATTCCTTCAATAGTATAAACTTCCTCGCTTGCTCCAGAACCGCTAAATAATCTATTTTTTTTGGATCCTAAGTTGGACCACAACCTCCCAACCCTTAAGGCTATTTTAAAGCTCTCTAATACCCCCGAGGACTCATATAGCCCAACCTCCAATACCAAGCCGTGGTATCAATCGATGAAGTTTTTAGCAACTCATCATCAAGCTGGTTCATCATCCTTAATGATTTGAATGTCTTACTTAGTGTGCATGCAGATTTAGATAAAATGACGCATGAAAGACTTCCTTAGTTGTGAAAAACTATGAATACTCCCTAAAGTCAGATTTTTGAACCATTAATTAGTTGACCCTCCAATATTAGAGGGAATAGCTTGTAGTCTGCTTCCTCGAACATGCCTTGGATCTCTAATAGCAATATATATTTTTCAACATGAGACTTAAGGTTTGTGCTACTCTTATAGATGTCCATCGTGGGCATGGTGAACCTCATTAGAAACTCCACTCCCAACACCTCTTTTGTGAAAGAGGATGATGTCTCTATGTCTTGGTCACCCCGAGAATACCCTCGCGTGCTCTCAAACCACTTCCTCATCTCATTTCGAAACTAGTCCCTCAAGTGGCTCTTAGTGTTCTCTTACACTCGACCGAGGGCTTCCTCATCTCGTTTCACTGAGAATGGCATCTCCTACCATTGGGAGCCCTATTCCACCATTTCGAATTCCTTCTTAAATCACTTTCCCAAAATAAAGGCTATTACTGGACGATTACGGGGTTCACCTATCGTCACCTTCCTCCCAAGGCTCCTCTACAGGTGCGGCACTAGACATAACTACTGACCTCATTTTATGAGTGTTTCTTCTCTTAGTTTATTGATCCCCTTCTATATTAGCTATCATCTTCCCACTAGTAATCTCTTATCCCCTTCTGTTGGAGCCCGTTTGTCCATACTCTCATTTATTCTTCTCCAATTTGTCATTTTTTCCATCATGGTTTTAAGAAGGCCTGAGTCGCCTTCCTTTCTTTTCGTGCATTCTCCATTTCTAATCGCAGGTTTTCTTCCATGCTTTCTATCCACTTCACCGTTGAAGTCTCCATAGCTTTATGGTTTCCGCCTCCTACCAATATTTCAGTTTGTTTGCTACTTTTTCGTACTATATCCTCACAGAAGGCGCCAGCTGTTGATAGTTGTTTTTTTATTCCAATGGCAATATGAGAAATTAACCCATCGTAAAAACATCTCTCAACGGTGAATTGAATTTGGTTAGTAGGGAACTAAAACAAACCTAACAAGCAGATTGATAAATCACAAAGATAAGGATTTACGTGGTTCAGCAGAGAGAGTTTCTCCAACCTACGTCTGATTACGCCCAAAAATAACTTACGGTTATCGCAGTATAACTGGGGTGTCGATTCCTCAGAGAGATGGTTACAGGAACAATTTTACTCAAGAAAAAACATTTAGCAATAACTTTATTAAAGAAAATTTTAAGTTTGCAATTTAAACTAAAGATTATGAAAAGTTGCAGGATTTTATCAGTACAGATAAACAGCAAAGCATCTGGAATTCCTCTTATATCAACCTCCTGTATTCAGTTATTCATTACACAATTGAAGGTTTCACATTCCAAACCAACAATTGGAAGATATTCAATTCTACTCATATTAAATTCTAGGATTATCAATGATTATTTTCTCTATGTTAACAGCACACAAAAGTTATCATTATGAGCTATTTAACGTCGACAATATACCCTTAGGCAATACTGCAGCAGAAGACCAACACATAAAGAAACTTTACCAGTCACAACTGGTTTCACAAATCACACATAAAAGAAGTATGACTGGAACTATTTACGATTTGACAAAACATAATTTCGGGGCTAATAAATTGAAGGATAATAAAAAATAACAATCATTAATTTTATTAAACGTTAAAAGGTTCATTCAAGAATCAACAACATGAAATAAGAAGTTTAAATACAGAAGTTCATCCTTAGCTTTGCCTATGAGATTAGTTCTCCATGAAAGAAAGAGAAGAGATAGCCTGAATAGATTGGAGAGACGTCATGATTTCTTGAAGTTCTTTGTTTCCTCTCTTTGAATTGTATTTTTGGCTCTTTTTTGTGCTCGTTTTTGTTTTCTCTCTATTTCTCTCTAATCTCTCTGATTTTCCTCCCATACGATTTAGGACGAAGTTGGATTTATATAAAAAAGTCCTGAAACCCTAAATTGCATTAAAAACACACAAACAAAATCTTAAAATCACAGTTTCGCATCGCGACGTGCGCCGTGCGGCGTGCGCCTTGACACACCAAAAGCTATAAAGGATGCTAAAATTGACTAGATCTCCTCAAGTAGATTCAAATCGATATATTATGTGTCTCGTAACTCTTTCTAAATCAAAAGTTATAGCCTTTTTAAATTCAGTGCGCAGCTGATGCTCCTGCGTGTGTCCGATACGTATGTTAGGCTCTTGAAACATGTTCAATTGCTCCATTCTCCTTGATCCATCGCTTCCTATTAACAAAGAACAAAATGAATGTAATTAAGATTAAAATAAATGATAATAAAGCTGAGTTAGCAGTGTTCTAAGTACACTTTCGTGCACTTACCATAACCCCCAACCAGCTTATTGCTAGTCTCTAGCAATTCAAGCGTAAAATAAAATAAAAACTAAGTAAATAAAACTATCTAAGCCACTTTCGTAGGGATCACGATTGTATTTAGCATATGCAACAAGCCTTTAAACCCCCAGGTGTCCCTAGTGGATGAGTTATAGTCTCGTGAGGGCTTACAACGACGACACCCACAAACATCATTCAAAACATACAATCATGCAAAAAAAAAAAAAATAATCCCAATAGTTTCACATAATTTTTCCTCAAGAAATGCCTAGTAATGAAATCAGAGAACCTTCAAGGTACTCAATTTAACTCAAATTCAAGACCATGAATAAATCATCTAAGCCAGACTCACAGTGTGTGTGCGTGTGTAAAGGTTTATCTATAGCTTTATTCCTACATAATCCAACTCAATGATTTCGTTTAAAAATTGGGATCGATGGGTCAAACCAACCTAGATATCTCAGTTAAGCTCTGTAGTTGCTTTTCTGTGCTCAATATGGTATGATTTCTCTTTTTTCCTTTGTCTCTTTTTTCATTTTCTCTTTTTGAATTTTTCTTTTTTTTCTTTTTTCAACACACCTACCCTTTAAAGTAGCATGTCTCCTCATGGTGGTCTTAATACTCGCCCATGGGTAGCTTCACGCTTATCGGTTTATAGGTGGTTTATTTTCTTTCTTTCGAGACTTTTTGTTTTATTTTCAACTATACCACATGTCATAACACAAGTAAATCAGGATAGACATCTGAGCAAACAGTCATTCATCAACATGCAATTTCTTCAACTAGTTTCCTTGCTAACTACTCAGGCTTTCACTGTTAAAAACCCATAATTAAGTGCTTACGAGTCTAACATAGATAAACTATTTAAAGTATCAGATAAAAATACATTAAATGACTTATCGTTTATAAGATTTCATCTTAAAACAAACAATATCATCATAGGACTTATGTTTTAACTGATAAGGACTAAAAAAATGAAACAATATTTTTTTTAAAATAATAAAAAAATATATTTTTGACATGTTTTTTATCATGCGCATGCATACACCCCCACACTTAAAACTTGTATTGTCCTCAATGTAAGATAAATGTAAAGAAAAATGTTTAAGGAACAACACTACCAGACGCAGATTTGATCAGGTTCTTGCTGGTGAGACTTTAGTTGTGTGGCTGTGTAGGTTGTACTAAAACCTGCAAAAACACTTATGCAAACAATAAAAATAAAACATGCAATTAGCACACAATAAAGTAAAACTAATGTAAATAAAATAAAATTAATAAAGTAAATAATTGCAGATGCAAGGGTTGCCTCCCCGCTAGCGATAAAAGTTTAACGTCTTCAGCTAGACGCAAACACTCAATTTGTCATGGTGGTTTCCATCTAGCGTATGAAGGCATGAGAGAGAATTTTTGTCTAGCTGCGGCAGTGTATTCACGGATTCTCCAGGGTCTGGTGGTTGAAAGTCTTGACTGCATATAATTAAGAGGCGATTCAACTCCATCTTTAACTTTCCAGGAATCATCTTCAATTGAACACAGGCTCTTCTTTTCCTCCTTTTACGATTCTTTGGGATCACTTTCACTACAGGAGGATTTAATTCAGGTTGTAGAGGAGCATGCTGCTGTCTGGCAGTCTGCTTCAAGCATGTATGTACCTTGACACTCATCATCATCCCGTGGTTGTTTTTCAACATGAAAAAAATTTTCCTCTAGAGTCATATTTCCAAATGATAGCTTTATAACCATTTCTGCAATTAATAAGGGCATTAGCTGTGGCAAGAAAAGGTCTACCTAACATAAGTGGAATTTTGGACTCAGTGTTAACCACAGACTAGGTATCTAAAATTAGGAAGTCAACGAGGTAGTAGAATTTATCAATTTGAACTAAGACATCATCGACTACTCCCCGTGGTGTTCTAATGATCGGTCAGCTAACTGTAAAACTACTGATGTAGGTTTAATCTCGCCAAGCCCCAACTGTACATAAATCGAATATGTCATGAGATTAACACTAGCACCTAAATCTAATAATGCTTGACCAAACTCATGGGTGCCAATGTGGCAGGTTATGGTAGGACATCCCGGATCTTTATACTTGGAGGAGCCTCTCTGTGTAATTACTGCACTTGCATGCTCTGTCAAGAATGCAGTCTTCTTCACATTGTGTTTTCTTTTAATGGTGCACAGATTCTTCAAAACCTTTGCATAAGTAAGAACTTGTTTTATCATATGTAGCAGTAGAAGGTTGATCTTTACTTGCTTAAGATGTTCTAGGATCTCACCATTTGGGTATGGAGCTCTTACAGTTGGTCTAAGTGCTTGTGGGAAATGTACTATTGGTTAGAAATGTGGCATTGGTTCTTCTGGAGGGGTACCATTACCACTATCTTTGGGGTCACCTATGGTTTTGGACGTGTCATGTGAGCCTATCTCTGTACCACTCCTAGTGAATATGGCATTAACTCCCTTTACATTGGCTACTTCGTATTAGGTTGAGTTTGAGATGTGAATTTTTCTTGTTCATGCATACTCAGGACATTAGTTAGCTTAGAGATCTAACTCTTAATCTCCCTATTATCTTCAGCTACTTGAGCTATCAATGACTCAAACTTTTGATTTGTTTTATTCTAGGTTTCCATAATCTCCCTCTGGCCTTTCACGAATGTTTGCACTGTATCCTCTAAAGAATTTATGGGAACCATAGGTGTGTGATACTGAGGGGCACTATAACCTCTAGGTGGTGGTGTTTGACTCTGCTGATGAGACTCATGTTTCCAACTAAGGTTGGGATGGTTCCTCCAACTAGGATTATAGGTGTCTGAGTAAGATGTGTAAGGATTCTGGTACGTCCCTAATGCATGGCATTGTTCATTATATATCCCTCTCATCTCACCATATATCGGACACTCTTGGGATTCTATCTAGGCCACTGAATGCATTGTCTTGCTGTCTTTGGCTATTAAGGCTCCTATATGTCTAGTTAACAGCTCAACTTGTGTCTTAAGGCTATCCTCTTCCCTAAAGTGTTGTAGGCTTCTGCTAGAAGAAATATATGTCTTATCAGTGTTATCTACGACATTGGGTCCAGTCCAAGTATGATATTTCTTAGCTAGGTAATCTAAATACTCAAGCGCCTCATCAGGGTCCTTTTGGATAAACTCACCATTGCACATTGTCTCAACGAATTGGCGCTCCCTAGGGGTCATTCATCATAGAAATAACTTACTAAACGCAAACTCTCATATCCATGGTGAGGACAACTAGCTAACAACTCTTTATACCGCACCCACGTTTAACTGTCTCTCTGGGAGAAGGTGGATATTTTTCTTTTCAAGGCATCCGTCTTATGTTGTGGGAAGTATTTGTCGAAGAATGTCTGGGTCATCTAGCCCCACGATCCTATTACCTATGTCTTAAAGAATACAACCAGCTCTTAGCTCTATCCTTAAGGGCAAAAGGAAAGAACTTAAGTCTAATTGTGTCAGTGGTTCCAAACCGGTCATGGAAGGTTGCTACTATATCTTCAAATTCCCTAATGTGCACGTAAGGGTTCTCGCTCTCTAAACCGTGAAAAGTTGGAAGATACTATATCATTCCAGGCCTAAAGTCAATGTGTGGTGCATTATGGGGGAACATGATGCACGAAGGTGTAGCTGTGTGAGTTAAGTGGCGGTACTCTTCAAGAGTTCTCCAATGTGGTCTCTCGTATTCACTCATGTTATGTGCGCTAGACGCGGATGGTGTAGAAAAAGCATTTTCAAATATGTTCTCAGAATCTGAGCTTTCTTCTTTAGTCCTAACAAATCTACCAAATATATCCCTACGTCTAGACATGTAATTGAAGCTCAATTAATACGGGAAAGAGGAAAAAAAGTATATAAATAAATAAAATGAATAAACTAAAAATTAAAATTTAACTAAAACTAAAATAAAAGACTAGAAAAATAAAAAGAACTAATTAAAAATAAAATACTAAAGAAAATAAATAAGCGAATAATAAATGAATAAAATAAAATAAAATAAAATACTAATAATAAAAAAATGGAACGAAGTTACCGCTTCGTTGTTGAATAAGCAAACCTTGTCATTTTTCTTGTAAACCGTCTCCCCGGCAACGGTGCCAAATTTTGATTACGCCCAAAAATAACTTGCGGTTATCGTAGTATAGCTGGGGTGTCGATTCCTCAGAGAGATGGTTACATGAACTAATTTACTCAAGCAACTGTTGGACAATTATGACCCATAGCGTCACTATTTGTACAGATCAGGTGTTGTTGTACAAATTAACTATGTGACATAGGAGATTGCACTCTTATCATTTGTGATTAGATCACCTAGATATATAAATGATAAGAGGTCCCTATGATTTGTTCCCGGACGGAGAATGATATGAGACAGTATCAGTCCATGAAGGATAAATCATTAAACATCCCTAGTCAGAGCATTAACGAGATTGGACATCGATGAATGCGTAAAAGACAAGTATTACACTTGTGCGCGTTGTGAGGACACAACAACATAGTTCTCATATAATTGGGTATTGGATACTAATGAAAGTGTAATAGGAGGTTGTGTTTCACCGATGGTACGGGAAACAGCTTCGCTCTGGATAAGACCCCCTCGGAATTCCATTGGTAGTATGACTACGTGCCTATGGAAGTCCGAAATCAGGGTAGGAGTATTTGGTCTTAACCTAAGACTTGCACCGCAAATACTTGCGACAATCAATATACTTTGGTTGCGGTCGTCCAGGGCTTTTAACCGGTTCTATGTACGCCAATACTAGGTATATTGAGAACCGTAGTGTGTTGGGTGTGATGTCAAGATGGAAGTGTCACTCCAGTCATATGGAGTTGATGATCACGCAGGGATACAGAACTCGTTCTCTATATAAGGTTGCAACCGTCGGGATAATATGACTTGGTCATGATTATCCGATTTTAAAGAGACTAGTTGCTTGTTATCCGATATATGCTTCGTACGGGGCAGACACTGTACCAGCCTCAGGCCTTGCATGTGATCATCTGATCTGGACAGAAATACGCAATACTACAGTATACTACGCTTGATATAGATCCTTATTCCTGTAAGGATATTTCCGGAGAATTAGGAAGGCATGGTGCTTTACTAGAAGCCAACCTTGTCTTGTAAATCGGTAAAACGTAGTACTTGGTACTCACGTGTTTGGATAGTCCGACGACCGATTTGACTGCCAGCATATCTAGGATCTCATAGGTCGCTTCCCAAAGATTCACCAATGACGTATGACTCGCACTTTTAATTAATCTGGGATTAATTAGATGATAGAGAAAATTAATCTGGGATTAATTTCGGAGATATTTTATCTAGGATAAAATATCGATTAAAGAGAGATAAAGATTAATTTGGAATTAATCGAGGAATTAATATATTTGATATATTAAACGAAATTGGATTTCGATGTGGAATTAAAATTAGATTTTAATTCGGGCGAACGAATTAATTTAGAATTAATTCGTTAGCGACGTGAATAGTGATTTCGCTAGGCGTAATCATTTAATTACGACGCAATGGAAAATTCATTAATTTGGAATTAGTGAACCCGAGCCCGAGATTATTTGCGAGCGCATTCGCATTTTGAATTCGAGTGCGGCACGTCAAATCTAAGCGTCAAGTCGCTAGTCGCATCTAGTGTCACATCAAGCATCAAATCATATCACTTTGAGTGATGTGACAATTGATTGGATTGATTGAGTGATGTGACAATTGATTGGATTGATTGAGTGATGTGAGTGATGTGACAATTGATTGGATTGATTGAGTGATGTGAGTGATATGACTTGATGTGATTAGGTGATGTGTGTGATTGGCAATTAAAGCCAAATGTGTGTGAAATGAATTTCAAATGAAATTCATGTGTATTAGATACAAAACACACACACAAACATATACACACATACATTATTTTCCCTCCTCTCTCTCCTCTTCTTCTTCCTCTCTTCACTCACGCCATTTCTTCTTCTTGTGAGGCAGTGAACTGCCGAATTTAACAAAGAAAAATGGAGGGAAGCAAGTGTGTTTTGTGGCAAAACAAGAGTGCTAGCACACTCCGAGATCAATGCAAAGGTGATAGGGTAGTCCACCCATGAGTCGGGAATCAAAATGATGAAGCTTGGAGCTTCAAATCTTGTTGATGATGGCCGAAATTTACTATTCACAGCAGCTCACTGCCGCCCAAACCAGTGAATTAATTTCAGTTTTGTTGTCCAAATCGTCGCTTAACCGCTCGATGTAAGTTTTCCGCAACTTCCGTCGTTGTATTCACTTGTGATTCATGCTTGAGTTTTGATCTTGGGACCTTAAGAAACTCCAACAATGGCATCAAGAGCTTAGGTTAAAAGCATGAAAAAGTTAGGGCTAAAATTTGGGCAAACTTGATTTTGAGCATGATAAATGAAATTGGATGGATTTGTATGCTTAATTGTGTTTGAATTTAACATTGATTGGGTCAATTTCAAGAAAATTTGATTGGATCATTTTTCCCTAAATTTCCACCCTGGCCGAAAATGTGAATGTATTTTAATGTCTTGGTATTTTTGATTTTTGACAATTGGATGTGTTGGAAATCATTCGGGATGATGATTTAATGTCGATTGCGGAATCAATTGGATTGAATTCGAATCAGACGTAAAATCCCCAAATTGCCAAGTATGTCATAAAGCTTGAAATTGGGTAAAATTGATTTGAGCATGCAATTATGAAATTGGATGATTAAGTATGCTTGAATGTATTTTAATTGATGATTGGTTGAATCAATTTGATCAAATTTGGTTTGGAACAAATTTGCCCAAAATCATGACTTGGCTGAGAGTTATACCCTTATTATGTTCTTGGTGAATTTTGATTTTATAATTCATTAGATGAGTTAGAATCATGTTGGGTATGTTGATTTAATGTCGATTGGGTTTAATTGGATTGAAACAAATCGGACATAAAATTAACTCCATTGCCGAGAACAAAGTAAAGCATGTAATGGGTTTGATTTTAATCAAAATGTGTTGGACATGTGATGATGAAACTGAGCATGATAAATTAGCCTAATTTATGTTTTGGAAATAATGATTTAGGTGATTAATCATAATATACACTTTGGATTAATTAGATTTTGAAATTGGATTTTATGATTTAATTAATTGGGCTTAAAATTGGATTTAGGCTTGTCATGTTGTAATGGGCTTATTGGGCTTTGTTGTACAAAGTTGGATTTAGGCCAAATTGGTTGGATCCAATTGAGCCCAAAACCGCTACCATAAAGCCCAAATGCGTTAAATGGACCTTTAAAGTTTAATTGGGCCTAATGGGCCAAGATTGATTTCTAGGCTTATGGGGTAACTCCCGGATTGGATTTTGGTTATTCGGTTTGACTGGAGTTGACCAAAATTTCACGCCTTAAGAAATTAATTAAAAGCCCATTAGACTTTAATTAAATTAATATTGGATATTCATCGGGCTTTGAGACCCGAAACGATTAAATTTGGAATTTAAGTCGTAAGGTTCGTAAATAAAGTGTAAGATTTAATTTGGAATTAAATAATTGGATTAGAATTAAATACATATTAAATTGGATTTAATTATGTAGTTTAATTTAATTCGAGAATTCGTACTTTAAGTACTTATTCGCAAAATACGAGTTTGGCTCGAACAAAATCAAATCGTTGTTTGAACATTGGATGATCACTAATTATCAAATTAATTATTGGATTAGATTGATTGATAACATGCTTGAGTGAATACATGGTTGCGATGCATGAATAATGTATATCGGATGGATATTAGTCGGGTGGGACAATTTTGGAAATTGTAATAAATTTGTTTTATTAATTGGACCTGGGAGTCCAGCCTTATCACCTCTATACTCTTTGTATTCTCTTCTCACCTATTCCCCTCAATGCGAATGAGGTTTCTTTAGAAGTGTAGTGTAACAGGTAGAAGTAAATACATGTGCTAGCTTTGGAGAGAGAAAATGAGAGATTTGATCTAGGATCAATGTAAAGTATCCATCCGCATATTATTATTATTTTATTTCATATACGCTTTATTATGTGTTTAGAATGCATGTTTAAGGGTGTATGATTATGAGACCTTAACAAAGATAATAAATTGGTTGCCAATTTGCACGCGAAAAACCCTCAAATAATATTAAGCGTCTTTCCTTCTATTGAGTGATTCTTACTCAAGATCTAAGACGGCATTGGTTTGTAGGCCAAAGTCAAGGCCTTTTTCTGTCGAAGATGTGTTTGAATCACGAAGGCTTTGTTCCATATCAGTGTCTTGTCCAAGTTGTGGTTTGTTGGCCAAAGTCAAGACCACTTCTTGTCCATCGACATTGATTACGAAGCTTTCCATGGTCAATGGGTCGCGCTTGACTGGGATCACTAAGTTTGTTGTGCCAAAGCCAAGGCTTAGTTGATTCAGAGGAAAAAGGTTAGGTAATACATTGGATGTATTGGCATATATAAGATATATGTTTTGGGCTTGGACGTTCCCCTACCGGAACTGGAATTGGATTGGATCCAATTGATCTTAGAGATCTACCTAGTTAATTATCATACAATTTGTTGGCCAAAGTCAAGATTGTGTGATATTTAACGAGATCCTAGTCCACTAGGAAACACGGTTTCCCGAGTACTCGACAGAGGGTTAGAGGCTCGCCGAAAAATAGTGGGAGGCAAGAATTGAATTTGCAATACTCGTTCAATTACTCGTCATACGCGCTCATTCAAATTATTTTGTCGTTAAATTAAATGTTAGTTGGACTAATATTTAAATTATTGT